>CM041779.1:47927416-48376452 GCA_023374045.1 Limonium bicolor | reverse complement strand
TGGAAACTAACCTCCACTTCATCCATCTGCTCTTCCTGGTACGGAATCTCCTGCAATCAACAACCTAATGGCAACAACGGCGGCCGTGTGACCAAACTCGTCCTCGAATCTCTTAACCTCACTGGCACCATCCCACCTTCAACACTCACTTCACTCACCCACCTCCGTGTCCTTAGTCTAAGCCATAACTCTCTCTCCGGCCGCATCCCATCTTCTTCTTCTTTCCTCCTCCAACCTCTCTTCTCTCAGACTCATTTTCCTCTCACATAACTACTTCTCCGGCCCCATTCCCTTACCTTCCCTCCCACATCTCTACCGTCTCGATTTGTCCCACAATAACCTCACAGGTCCAATACCATCCCAAATCAACCAACTCTCATCACACCTCTTAACCCTCCGACTCGAATCCAACCATCTATCAGGCTCAATTTCCGATCTCAACCTCACTACTCTTCAAGACTTCAACGTCTCCGACAACAACTTTGGCGGCGAAATCCCATCTCCACTCTCAAATTTCCCACTCTCTTCATTCTCAGGTAACACTCCCGCTCTCTGCGGCCACCCTTTACCACCGTGTAAACGTCTCTCATCCGACCCAACCAAACCTGGATCTAGTGATTCTCCTTCACCACCGGCTGCTAATCCAGGTGTTGTGGTGTCATCCACTCCATCCGAAGCTTTCCCGTCACAGAGTAAACCTAGTAGTGGTACCAACCACGACAACAACGGACACCACCACCACCCACTCAAAACTCAGCTTCGCAGCGATAATACTGATTGTATTAGCTGATATCTTGGTTTTAGCACTGATATGTCTCGTCTTATGCTGGTACTTCCTAAGATATTACTCGTCTTCATCCCACGGGAAGCATAAGAAGATGAACCGGTCAGACCTCACTTCAGACGCTGAGAAAGTGGTGTACTCTAACACGGCGTACGCCGCAACGGGTGGAGCAGGAGTGCAGCAGCAACAATACTTGTACCACAACAATAGCGGGGAAGTAGCAGTCAGCAGCAGAAGGGTGGGTTTGAGCGGGGGAAGATGGTGTTTTTCGAGGGTGCAAAGAGGTTTGAGCTTGAAGATCTGTTACGTGCGTCAGCGGAGATGTTAGGGAAAGGTGTGTTTGGGACGGCGTATAAGGCGGTTTTGGATGACGGGTGTGTAGTGGCGGTGAAACGGTTGAAAGTGGAGTGTGTTAGTGGACGGCGTAGTGGAAATGAATTTGAAGAGAGAATGGAAGTTTTGGGGAAGTTACGACATTCGAATTTGGTTGGATTGAAGGCTTATTACCTTGCGAAAGATGAGAAGCTGTTGGTTTTTGATTACTTGCCGAATGGGAGCTTGTTCTGGTTACTCCATGGTACGTTAAACTCAGATGGAATAGTTGAAGTTTATTTGCAATTATAATTGATTATTGTTTTAATTAGATACATACTCTATTTTAATTTAAATTGGTTATTTAGTTTATAGTAAGTTGGTAGGTAATGCTTTGCACAAAACAAGACAGTAGAAGAATTGGGAATTAAGTTGAGAATTGGTGATTGTATGGGAGGTGGGATTGAGTGGTGGTTGTAGAAAGGAGAAGAATAAGACCAAGCGGCATTCTTTTAGTGGGTATTGTTGGTTGGGTAAGGAATTGCATGCCATGTGATAGCGCGAGGGAGGGGGTTTGGGGGTCTGGTGTTCAAAAAAGTCATGGGGGGTCCACACCTGTACAGTACAGGAGCGTCAAATAGTGTAGTACATATACATAGTGTATGATAAAAGTTGAAAAGGGCTCTTGGTCAAATTTAACACTAATACTGTTGCATCATGTATGAAATTGAAATGAGATGGGTTGAATTGAGAAGAAGAGCCCCAAGCTAGCAAGAATTATTGATGGTTGGTACTTGGTAGGTAGCTGGATTCATTTGGTGTTTTGTTTTTTTCAAATTGTGTGCGTGTGAAAAAGGTAGTAGCAATTAATGACCAGCAGCAGTATTGATAATGGCGTAGCAGTAGCACTACCACTCTTCTGATGAACCTTACAGCAATTGATAAGTGCCATTGGGAACAGTCGGGTGGGTATTTTGTGTTCCTCTATTCTAGTACCTGGCCGGGTTTTCACTTAGCAAAGGTCTTTTTCCTTCTCCTGGTCTTTGCTCTTTTATTGTGTTCTTTTGACCTTTTTTATGCAGTTTATTGTGTTGGCTTTTGCCCCAGTTTTGTCTTGCCTTTTCAGGTTCCCGGTCCACTCTGTTTCATGCTTTTACTTTTTAAAGTAACTTTCTTCTTCTCCCTAGTGTCTGTGAAATGAATAAATACCGTGATCTCCCTCCCTGCATCTTAATTCATCACAAAATGCCACCATCTAACAGCGCCCATTTGGGGACCCTCTAATGAATTGTTGACGTGCTACCAAAGTCAAGTTTCTTAATTAAATTTGTATATTAACTTAGGAAACCGAGGGCCTGGAAGAACCCCACTAGACTGGACAACAAGGTTGAAGATAGCAGTCGGAGCAGCAAGAGGAATCGCGTTCCTACACTCATCCTCCAATAAACCCCTAAAACTGACACATGGCAACATCAAATCCACCAACGTCCTTATCGACAAGGATGGCCACGCCTGTGTCTCCGACTTCGCTTTGCCACCTTCATACCTCAGACAACCAATTCTAGATCCTCTAACGGATACCGTGCCCCGGAGGTTACCGACAACAACCGGAAACTTACTGCCAAATCTGATGTCTACTCCTTTGGTGTCCTTTTGCTCGAATTACTCACCGGTACGTACGCACGTCAATATATTATATTATTATTATATATCTATTTTATTGTAGTAGTAACCAACAAACAAATGATCGATCCCGTTGAACAACATGCAGGTAAATGCCCTTCCTTGGTGGAGGAATCCGCTCCCTACGACGGACTAGTAGTAGTGGACTTGCCACGGTGGGTGCAGTCAGTTGTGAGGGAAGAGTGGACAGCCGAGGTGTTTGATCTGGAGCTGATGAGGTACAAGGATATTGAAGAGGAAATGGTGGGACTTCTACAGATCGCTATGGCATGCACAGCTGCATCACCTGAACAACGGCCCAAGATGGCCCAAGTCGCTAAGATGATAGATGATATTAGGTCCGGTGGTTCTACTGCTGTGGATGAAGAATCCCTCTCACAGGATACCACCACTTCCGCCGCGGACTCACCCTCCGTCTCGTCTGATAATACCTGCGCTGTCAGTCAATAATAGTAGTAGTAGACTAGAGACTAGAGAGTGATGTTTATTCTTTTGAGAAATTAAGTTAGGATGGAGAGTGATGATTTATTTATCTATCTATCTATCTGGCTGTAATTTAGTAGTAGCATTTTTTTAATTAAAAAATCAAGCGGTTGAATTATCTTGCATTAGGCAGCAGTTAGGTAGATTTAATTACTACTGTAAGTCATAAATTAAATAGTGGGTGTGGTTAATTACGTTGATGATTCCATGATTATTGATGAGGAGTAGAAAGTAACTTGTACTCAATTAATGTTGGCTTCTTGACTGAATGATATAGTAACAGAAAGAAAAATCATGGATCAAATTGGGCTTTGCCTAGCAATTTTTTATATAAATGATGGGCTTCAAGGTCCAATGGGTTTAAGAATGAGCGATGAGGAGTCTTGATATGTTATGGACGAACATATTGTTCATTTTAGGTAGTTCATAAACAAGCGGAACAATACCTCAATCAAGTCGAAGTAGGTTACAATAATTCATGTTGTAGTAATATCTATCTATGATGATGATATTTCTTCAAAATTAAGTAACATGTACACAATATCTAATTAATCAAAGGGATCAACTACTTACACATATATATTACATGAAATTTTGAAAAAAGAAAGATAGATGACCCAAAAACTAGTAATCGATCTGTGCACCTCAATTTGTTTTTATATATACCTAATACTAGTATAGTAGTATATAACTAATAAAAAATTGGATGTTTCAGAAATTCAATTCCTCTTTCGACATGTTCATTAACCGATCCAAAGAATCAGGCAAGAACTTCCTCGCAAACAGATAACAAACGCTTGTTACCTTTCTTCTCTTCCCACTACCTACACCATCTACCACCACACCACCACACAATCAAACCTCCTCCTCTTCCATCCACCACCAGGTCCACCACCACTTCTCCTCAACTTATCCAACAACTCCACCGTAACATCTCTTCCACCATACATAGCCGGATGCCACCCTCCTTTCGACCAATCAACCCACGTCAAACTTCTATTCATATTCATCCCTCCAAATCTCATATTCACTAAAGTCGGAAATAATGTTCATCCGCATAACACTTCCCACTCCCCTTCTCACTTCCACACCCACTCTTAATACTTCATAATACTTACGATCAGATACCACTTCAACCGCCATTCTCCGATCCATCTCAAACCACTGTGACCCTTTCCGCCAATGGGATAGAGTTATGTAGGGACTCATACGGTGACGGTAACGTCCCCTACCCACACGGGTATTTAAGTCGTATGAGTCAACGTGGCTGAGACGGGAGGGAGATGTTAAGTAAGTGTAGATTGTGTTGAATGAAAAGAGGGGGATGCAGGATTCGGAGAGGAGAATGAAACGCTCATTGTTGATGTCTAATAATGCTGTTGCGAGTAATCGGAGCTCCGCTTCTATCATGCTGAATTTTCCCCATGATACGTTCTGCATTCATAAGTGTCACGTGTTGACCGTTAGTTAGTTGGTTTGTTATTATGTATTTATTATATATGGTAAAATTAATAGCGGCCCGGCCGACATGTTATTACTAAAATTCAAGGGAAAACAAACTCGGAAAGACTTGATATGTATAGTTACTAATTGAATTGACATCTTAGCTAGATTAAAGACTATTTATCATATATATAGTAATTAACTTCCACACGAAACATTCTGTTGGCGTGGGCGCTGTCTATTATGTGGAGGGTAACTAACATATTTGAACCATCCACGTAATTTCAATTGTGCTAGCTATACTTACATTTGTCATTTTCTTGTAGTATCCTCCTCATCACTTAAATTACGCTAACAACAACAACACATATTATATTACAAAATCATAATACAAAATCTTGACCAAATCTAAAATCATGCTATTTTATAATCACAACGCGCGTGTCCCTATCCTATTCATCTCTTAATTACCTATATACACACATCAGATTTCATTAAGAAACACAAATTTGAATTGACTGAGTTTCATTTTAATTAGGAATTACGTAATACGACATACGTACCTTGCTAGGTATTCGTCTGTCACGGAACACAGCGGTTAAGTTACTCGGAGGTTCAAACGACGCGTCTGAGTGAACGTAAACGGAGTAAAGACGTTCATTTCCGCGAAAAAATCTCTCCCATAGTGGGGCTAGAGGGAGTGGGCCCTTTGTTAAGAACATGAAAGCGAGTTTAGGTACTCGTTTATATGGGAATGGAGTTATTTTAGCCACTATTGAAGCTCTCCACATCAATTCCTTGTCATCCATCTCGTGTTTTATCATCATTAGCGGCGATAAGGTCGACGACGTCTTCATTGTTGGGTGGTTGGTGGGATGTAGTACTGGTGGTGGGAGTTGCTGCTCGTCGTCGTCGTTGTTTACTGGTTGGTGGGTAAGGTGTAGGTGATGAAATCGTCGAAGTAAGTTGGTTCCGATGGTGATTATGTTGGTGTAGGAAAGACGGTGGTGGTGAATCTGGTGATCGTCGTTAAGAAAGATGGATGGTTGATGATGAAGTTGCAAAGGTGGGGGTATAGTGATGACGATGGATCTGATTGTGAGCCCGATAGAAAGACCCGCGCTGAAGATTATGAAAAGAAAGACGAGGTTTTGAATGGTGAGATCATTAGTAAGTTGGGGGCTTTTGACGTCACTGGAACTGGTGATGATGATTTAGTTTGTAGCGTTATTAATCATCATTGTTTTCCTCTTTGTACTTGTTGCTTCTGCTGCTGGTTATGATTCCTCATCTTCTAATTGGATTTCCCCCTTTTTATTTAATTGCTCACCTTTTTCTCTTTACTTTCACTTGGAAGGGAGGGAGGGAGGAGCTGGAAGAGAATTAAAGAGAGAAGATCAGTTTGATCCAAGTACGTATTAAGGAGAGAGAATATATAATTTGATATATGTTTATAAAAAAATTAAGCAATAATTGATATAAGAAGGGATTTGTAAATATTTTATTTTATTGTAGGGAAGTGAATTTGCAGATGGTTTTGTTGCAAAACTAAATAGTATAAGATTTAGTTGGTGTGGAATTGAGGCGTGTTACGAGTCTTCACTTGTTTTGAATGTCGACTTTGAATGAATTGAGTGATAGTAATACTTTTCCATTTCTATATATGAAAGAAAAAAATGATACTAATACTAGTCTATTTCTATATATGACTAGTTATTTATACAATTGCGAAAGCGATATTTGATAAAAAAAAAATCTATTGTTTTCATTAAATAAAAATCAAAGCTTGAATTTATAATGCGGAATTAAATAGGCGGAAGTAAATACAATGACCCAAACTAATCAACTTAACCAAAGCTACCCAGCTTTACATAAATGAAGGTGGGGCATGTTTGTTATTAATGATTTCTACATTAGTACACCATTTTATTATGCTCTATCGCGCTACATAATGTTTAGGAATGCTTGGATCTCTACAACCTTGTTTGTTTATTATTTCACACCGAAGCTATTTACAATTCTACATTGTCTTTTTTTTTTAGATAAATAGTAAATTTTATTTATAAATATATAGTACTAGTATATGGCTATGTTTTTAAATGGGTCGGGCTGAGGTATTGATAACTGATGGTAGGTTATTTTCTCAAAATAATAGTACTACTAGTTGTTATGGAACCGGAGAGTGAGTCGACCGGCCTGCCGGGCTGAATCTCGGTGTCATTAATATTTAATACACCCATTTACCCTGCCAATATAGTACTAGATACTACTAATTCAGATCTTTACGTGTCGACAAAATTTACGTACAACATTGAAAAGTCTTTGTGCACATGTATGTAAATATATTAAAAACCAACGAACAAATGTCCAAAACTGATACTGCAGTATGTATGATTGTGTATAATTATAAATGGTAACACTAACATCAGATATATATTCTGAAAGAATAATCTGTATATTTCATCTTGTATAATCAGGACCTGATACTGTTGTGTCTTTTATTTGAACTATTAGAACATGTTTTCTTTTTATATAGTACTCGTTGGTGCAATGTGTAAAAGTTATTAACTAATGACGTACTATGCTCAACTTTGCCAAAGTTGTAGTAAAATACCTGGTCCAAAAGACTTACATTAGTTACTTCTCTGACTATTTTGGCTGGCCCCCTAAGAATTGATGGAAGTATGCGTGGACGCGGGGTTGACGCAGTGGTAAGCGTCATAGTTCGGAATGTTACCGTCTTTTACGGGTATTCATCGAAAATTGAAACTGTCAAACCGAAATTGGAACGAAACTGGATACTTGGTTAATTGAAGTCGTTTGCTGGTTCGGTTAATTGAATCGTTTAGTTTCCCAGTTTTGGTTCCAGTTTCGGTTATTGATTTTGATGAATCCGGTTAACAGAAAAAATAGTTTAAGCAATTAATTTATTATTTAATTTAATTTTTTGAATACAAGTATAAAACTATATGATTAATTATTAGATTACCAAAAATAATATACAATTATATAGTTAGAATTATACCAAAACCAATAAAATCTTCTCAAAATTGACGGTTAGCCGGTTAATATCACACCAAAACCAGAAAAACCACTACAACCATCAGGGCAACTTAGATAGATCTACGGAGGCAACATAAAACTGGCCTTCTTTCATTTAATCAAAAGAGGAGAGCGATATTATTGCCTCTGATAGTTTGATTATTGAGGTGACTTTAAGGTTGTCTCCATTGACAAGATCAACGGAGGCGAGATTTAATTTTTGCCTCCTCTGTTTATGTTTAGATTTAATTATCAGAGGCAACTTACATCAGTCGCCTCAATTAATACTATCAATAGAGGTGAGGTTTTGCATTGCCTCTATTTTCTGTATTTAGATATATTTATCACTGATAATCAACAGAGGCAAGGTTTCCTATTGCCTCAATTGTTTATGTTTAGATATAATTAACTGAGGCAACTTAGGAAGGTCGCCTCCATTGAGGATACCCATTGAGGCGAGTTTTTCCTGTTGCCTCCATTGTATTTGCGAATAATTGAGGCGGCTACCTATGAGTGCCTCCATTGAGATGTCACAGAAGAGCCTTTTCATGACGGGCTCCGTATCGGAACTAAAAAACCAAATACCCTGTTGTTCTCTTTCGTCCTTCTCAAATCTTCTCCTTTAAATTTCTCCACCGTTCTTCTTCAAATCTTCTCTTTGTCCTTCAACTCTAGCTCTTCTGTTTCGTCACCAAATTGAAGAGTAAGGACACCCCGTATTGGAAGTCGCGGGAAGTGGAATCTCTATCCGAACCCTACTTCATATTGGTCGAGACAACCAACAAAAGGTAATATCCTTATATGCTTCGTTTTGATACTACCTCATTATCAACAGACTAATGAAGCGATCAGCTGGGAATTTCATAGTGGTTATGTTTCGTATGATCTCCGGGTGAAGAAGTCAGTGTGAAAATAAAAACATAGCTACGATTTGCATGAATCTAATAGCCTGCCATTTTGACGAAAGCAGCATTTCCCCCACCGGGGGCGTTATTTTAGCAACACGAGGTCCAAGTGGAACTTGAAGCATATTGTGGTGAATGGTGACCCCCTTCTATCATTTCGCTCCTGATTGTCGTATGATTGCCCATTAGTCTTTCATTCTCTCTCTAATTACACTAGTTAACCCGCTAGCTTGAATTATGTTGCTTGTTAATTATAATTGAATTAATCAGTGGAAGAGCGTAATTTGCTGAATGTTTGCCTCACCTCCCTAATCAAAACGCTGGCCTGCTTCAACCTCTGTAGGCAAACAGTAATTTGCTGAATATCCGCCTCACTTCCCTAGTCGAAACACAGGATGTTGTGCCAATTACTCAATTTTTGTGTGTAATTCTTCATATTGACTAAAGGTTTGATCTAAGCCTTGCTAATTAAATCATTCAGCTTGTTAGCTTCCACCAAATGCTGAATGATATAGCCCTCTAATCTTCAACCGGAAATTAATGAACCTTGAATCCTTAGCTTAAAACACTTCAAATTTCTTTATGTCTAGTTTTAGGTTTCTTTATTTCTATAATAGAATTCAGATTCTGCTTTTAGTCATGAGTTTCCCATATAGATTTTTGAGCTAATTGTCTTTTTGAAATATTTTCGTTAAAATAACATAACGAGCTTTCTGTTGTGTCACACACAGGTAAATAAAACATGTTGTTTTTTTGCTGGAATTTGAGAAAAGAGTACAACATGTAAATGAAAATGCAAAGCCCAATGACCATCCTTTTCTTGGTCAAAAGGTGGATGCATCTTCCCTTGGGTGGGCTATGTCAGCAGTTGTATGCCTTGGTTGAGCGCAAGATTCAAGGTGATGGTAACTGTCAGGTTAGTTATATTTTCTTATGCATTTATATAATACCATCATCTTGTTGGGGTCATTGTGATTGACTCATGCCAGTTCTCTCACCAGATTAAAGTGACTTCTTATTTCAGGAATCACACTATCAAGTTGGAATTGCTCAAAGCGGTGGTTTAGTCCCATTATTGAAACTTCTAGATTCAAAGAATGGTTCACTTCAGCATAATGCTGCTTTTGCTCTGTACGGTCTGGCAGATAATGAGGTACCAGTTCTACATAGTAGATGCTCATTTGTAGACAACTGTTCAATGGTTGACTGTGTTTAAGTTAACCTTATAGGACAATGTTTCTGATTTTATCAAGATGGAGGGTGTTCAGAAGCTGGAAAAGGGAGAATTTATCTGCCAGGTTTGGACATCTTTTCTTCTTCTTCCTTGACTCTTTGTTATAAAGCTTTAGAGCAAATTACTCAGAACCCCCTTGAGGATTTAGGATATTACAGTTAACCCCCTTGTGTTTATCATAATTACTAGTAACAACCTCAAGGTTAAGGTATCTTTGACTACGAGCCCCCGAACTATAACTCTGCTATCAGGAAGTTAACTATGTGTTAACCTATCAGCTTAATCATATTAATATGGTCATGCTGGACAAAAAAACTACTTAATTTGTATTGTTATTTTCCTAAAAATGTCAATCATTCCTTGAAAATGCATCTAAGTGGGATGAGAGAGAGTTGGATGATGTTGATTAAGCAGTTTTGTTGTCCAGCCTATCATTATTAATGTGATTAAGCTGCTAGGTCAACACATAGTTAACTTTTTTATCACAGAGTTCTAGTTCGGGGGTTTTTAGTCAAAGATACCTTAACCTTGAGATGGTTACCAATAATTATGATAACACAAGGAGGTTAACTGTAATATCCCAAATCCTCCAGGGGTTCTGAGTAATTTACTCAAAGCTTTATTATATATGACACAGTTAAAAATCATGCAAAGCTTCTTATATGGTTAAGTCATATACTTTTGAGTTGATGATGAGTTCTATTCTACATTAATATTTTGTAATGTGTAGAATTTTCTGATAATTATCTAGTAGTTAGCATGGCCTTGTTCTTCGTCTGAGATTCATCTATACTGGTACGGTGGATATTCATGTGGATATTGCAAAAGATCTTCCGAGAGCTGCTGATCGGTATCTATTGGAAGGGCTATACCCTAAGCCAGGTTAGCTAAAAGGCTCATTTTTCATTTTTTCTGATTTACCTTGAGTACCATCTTTGAAATTAGAGGACGATCCCCTATTTTTGTTTTGGTTCAGACACCACCATGAGCAAACTTTTCTTCATAGTAAGTTGACCTGACTGAATATGTGGTGTAACACCCCTAATCCTAAACCTGTAATAACGTCGCATGTCGTAGCACAATAATAACAATTCGCAACGGAAAGTAAAAACTATCTACCTTGGTGTTACAAGCCGTTACTCACCCTTGTGAGTAACAAGACATCCTTACTCTTTCCAACAATACAACTCCTCACGCTGTGATGAACAGATACTGAGCACTCTAATTATTACAAACCAAATCCAACTAAATGAGCAACCAATACAAAATAAAACCAAAGGTGTTTGTTGAAAGCACAACAGCTACCCCCGTGTCCCGCACTCCGGCTTGAGTCTTCTTCAATAACCTGGAATGTTTGGCCCATTGAAGGGCTCAGCAATCGAAATGCTGGTATGCTAAATGTAGTCTTAAATCATCAAGATTCCTTAAGTCGTTTTAGTCATCTTGATATTAGATTCTTTACATGAAATACCGGTTTACAATAATAACAGTAATAACTGTAAACATTAAACACTCACATAGCAATCCACCTGTAATCATCAATGTACAATAGTACACATCACCAATAACCACACATCAATAATCCATAGCAATAACCAATAATCTCGCATCAGTAATTCAAACAAGATACGCGTATTAATAGTACTTGATAGTTGGCCACCTGGCCCTTAACCTTTAAACCAATCACTTAACCTTTTCCAATTAAATTCCACCTCAGGCGTCATGATAAGACAACCCTTAATAACTTATTAATGGACGATAGTCCCCTGGGTTCCAATGGAACCGTTACCAGCTGACCTTATGGCCCTGGATAAATATAAGACCGATCCGGTCGAACCTGTGCACCAACGGCAGTGCCTTCCACCATCCCCGTATGTGGCTGATGGATTCCCTTGAGTGACTCCCCATTGAAGTCTCTCGTAGTGATCACGATGCGCAACCAGAAAGTCAAAATAGTCTGGATTCCTCTCTTTATAAGTTAGCCCTTATTGTCAATGACATAATAATCAACCCTTGAGTTAAGACTATAACAGTTGACCATCAGCGGTTAGGTTCAATAATACCTAAAGGTCAGTTAGTCTTGTTCCAGTTTAGGTGTATAACTTCCAGTCATAAGACGTTCGCGTATAAATAAAAACAAACAGTGTTGAGCAATACAGTATACAACATCATATACATAAAATCACAGATATCGCTCTTAAACAATTAAACACACAACGTCTGGACCTTAGGAAAATCCTTAGGACATTCAGACCACACAATTAACATACCGTTCACCGTGATAACAACTAGCTTGACAATTCACGCTTTAACAGTCCTTCCCCGTACGCTGTTATGTTTACAAGCAACACGGGTAATATTAATAAACTATTCACTACATATTACAGTACTGTCACTGTAGCGTTTATACTAGTTGTATAATAACTCTGTATGTTCTTTATTTCCCCCTGTATTTAACAGTGGTTCTAGATAGTTCATTAGTTCGTTATTTTACGTGATCTCCACATGTGATAATGAATTTCCACCTTGTAGTATTTTCCATTTCCTTAATTATATACTCATAATTGTTTCCACTTATTCTTTATACAATATAATTTGATTATCTTTAATATGACCACAATTGCTTTATAAACTTTATATCATATTCTTTTGGTTATTTTTATCATAACCACAATTATTTCATAAACTTATACCATCCTCCCTAGTATACCATAATACATCGTATTACCTAGTTTTAACTCATTCTTTATTAAATTATAAAACCAACCTTATTAATTCGGTATTTATATTTTATACCCAACAACTTTTATAAATTATCAAATAATCCCTTAAATTTCGGTTTCCATATGTACTTCCCATAACTACATTTTAACCCCAATACTTTTATGTAGGTTACATATCAACTTATAAACCTTAGTTTTATTATTTAATTTCCTTAATTACCGAGACAACCCTTATACTTTTATAAATTGCCAAATAACCTTATAACTTTTATAATTCATTAATTATCCACATTAACTTTCGGAAATTGCAAAACAAATATATTAGTCTTTATAAATTACCAAATGACCACATTTATTTTCGGTCTTAACATGTAATCCTCTTATATTCACAATTTAACCTCAAAACTTTATATAAGTTACATATTAACTTATAAACTATAGTTTTAATATTTAATTTTCTTAAATAACCGAAATGGCCCATATACTTTTATAAATTACATTTCCCCCCTTGTCCAATTCGGTTTTACATAATAATTTCTATAAATTACATATTCACCCTTAAACCTTTATAAACTTAATATTTTATGTCATAAATCATTATAATCCAACGTTTTTGGTCAACACTTTGACCAAGACTTAATTTCACAATTAATACTTTAATATACCCATAAATTCATATGTAATTCTCGGCCATACACCATAGTTTCCAATATTTACAAATAGTCCTAAAACTTTATAAAATGTTATTTTAACACTTAACCACTTATTTAAATTCACCAAAATTCATAATATTAATTCATACCTTATATTATATCATAATTATGCCAAATCACTCCTTTATTCTCGGCTTTTATATTTTGTTCACCAAACTTTACAAAATTTACATTTTAACCACATAACTTTATAAACTAGCCATTTAAATACTTGTAGCTATTTTAATGTTCCCAAAACTCATAATATAAGTTAATATACTTATATATTTCGAAAATCACCCAAATAATAGATTTAACTCTCGGCTTTAGTAAACTTTTACTATATAGTTTTAAAACTTGATTTAAACCTTATAATAAATACATATAAATGTATATAAGCCATATAACACTTCTAAAAATTATGCTAATGACTTAGAATGATTATAAACTCAAAATAGAACCTTTTATTCTTAGATATTTCGGTTTAATAATTTGTGTATCATATTTAATTTTTGTGACACAATTTTATACCTTAAGGTAATATTCTTACTTTATATGTTATAAATTATTTTTCTTGATACTTTAACTCAATATTTTGGCCATAATATTAACATGGCCTATACATAATTTTTATACCAAAGTTTGAAGCTTAATTCAAACTTAAACTTAATAAACCTTAATTATATAAACTTACTCCTTAAATCAAGACAATTCTTGTACTTGATTTCTCCTTGAATTCCAAGCTCCTCCAATGGTATTTTCTTGAAGAACTTTCAGCCTTCACACATAGGTTAGGAGATCCAAATGTTATACTTTTAACAAGGATTTATATTCAATTTTTGGAGTAGTTTACAAGAGCTTACCTTAGGAATTTAACAAGGTATTTTTGGTACACCTTGGGATGGTTGTAGATCCAAGTTTCCTTCATGAAATAATGAAGAGAATATAGATTTAGAAGTTCCTAATTTTCGAAAATGCCTTATGGAATTTACTTAGGATTTTCAACATGAAAATATACCTTAACTTGATCTTGTTGTTCCTTGTGTTGTTGTTGAATCTAGGAACCTCCTTGGAGCATCTAACCTTGGCGAAAATTGTAAGAATTCCTAGGATGATTCTTGCTTCAAGACTTAGTAGATTTAACTAGGAAATTACATTAAAATGGTGTTAGAACTTAGAACACCATTAATGGAGCTTTAGAGCTCTAAGGAATTAACTTAGCAAAGGAAGAAGAAAAGAGAGGGTGATAGACTTACTCATTCGGCCAAGGGTGTGGCAAGGAAAGAATGAAGGTTCACGTAAGGTATTAAGGCAAGGCATGAGGAGGAATCAAATGGGAATTATTGTCATGTAACATGGCATTATTCTATGATTTGTTTTTTGATTATTTTGATTCCATAATTGACTACAAAAGTCTCTCATTTGCACTAGGCTTACGGCTGATGACAAAGAAATGATGGTGGTTTTGTTTGCCACTTGAAACTAGAAGACAAATGGTAAGATAGGTAGGTATTTCTTTTGCAATTTAAATGTTGATTTGTTCTTTGTTTTCTTGTTGGTTGGCGTAAACATGTGCTGTAGGTGGCTCCTTTTTTAGTTTATATTAGACATAGAATCATGCTAGTTAGGTACATGTTCCATTTGACTATATAATGAGGCAATCAATGTCTACTTTTCTTGCATGAAATCGGTGGCCATGTGATGTATAAGGCAATTGGTTTTTGTTGTATTAGGTAATAGAAATATACATAGGTGGGTGGCTGTTACATTTGACTAAGTAGACAGCAAATGGGACTTATTTTCCTCTCAAAAATTGGCAGCCACATGCCCATGTGGCAAGTTGATTTCCTTATTTATTTGCCTTGTCAAAAGTAGATCTAGTTAGCATATTTTAATTTCATTACTTTTGTTTAGACTAATCTCTTCTTGATTCTTGCAGGTCTTACGATAATGGAGCTCCCATTTGATTGAATTAATTGACATAATACAACATGGCATGTGATAAGGTGAGTCACCATTCCATAAGGTAATTTTCTAGTCAAAATTCAAGCCTAAGACACCCTAAATGGCGCCCCATATAGGGATTAATTGGAATTGATTTTGATTTAATTCCTGTCACATTATATTGTAATAAGACCATATTATAACATGTAATAGGTTCCAGCATTTATTTGGTACATTTATACTAAGGTAAAAGATGAAAGTTTTAAGGTAAAAATGCTGATTTTAGGTACCTTTTTGTCCCAAAAATCGCCCCCATTTGTACTATGAATGTAGTACTGGCATTAATTGATTTAGATGTTCAATTTATCCCCTTTTAATATTATCAACTCGTGGCTCCTCAAAAGCTTTCAGATAATTGCGTAGAACTTGTTTTTATGACATCCGAGGGTACGTTTTTGTGCTTTAAGATTTTTCTGAAAAATAATTAGTCGCTATGAGTTCTAAGTGTTTATTGACATTGTTTATAGTCAATAATAATATGTTAAGGTGTTACATTGAGTTATATGGGGTTATATAAACCCGTAACTCATTGTTTATCGTCTTTGCTTTCAAAGAGGTTGTTCTCGACATCTTTCTTGACTGGATGCAACAGCCTATGGGAAGTAAGGCCAGAAAAGTATGGCGATCGACACTGTTTTATGGTGTTTGGCACCTTTGGATGGTGTTAAATAATAAAGTGTTCAGAGGAGAGGAGGTAGTTATGGATCGTGTTGTGGACAAAATAAAACTAGGGATTTGGAGCTAGACAAAATGTTGGTGGCCAGATATGCCGATCCCGGTCGGTCGGTTTATTGAAGCCAATAACTTGAGCAAAGACTTGAGGTTTCTATGAACCAGGGAACACCATGCTCTGCTATGATGAGTACTGAAGAATCACCCAGCAAGTCGTCGCCAAGAGAAGACCAAATTTTTGATTTCCCCAGCAGGAGCCGTGGGGATTATCTCAATTCTGTTATAGTGTTTGATATGTTTGTTTAACCTTTCTGTCCTAGCTCGTGGGTGTGATGTGTGTACTACTTGTAGACTTCAATTTTGGTTGTGTTTTGTACTTGGATGAAGATGGGTACTGTTTTTCCTCTCTAAGCTTTTTCCCACTGGGTTTTGCTCAGGGAAGGTTTTAACAAGGCCCAATTTACCTCATCCGCCTGGTATAACCAGGTTGTTTTTAATATAGGTGAAAACCAAAATTTATCTAAAAACATACTCTTAACCAAAGGTCAATTACAAACCTCCAATATAAGTGCTAAAAGGAATTAATACTTACACATTTTTAATCCAAAAACAAAAGAACAGTAAAGTGAATTACTCTCATAAATCGAATTACACCTTTTTTAAAACCATAATAAAGCCTTTAAAAGAAAATAGAGGTATTGTCATTTAGTATAGAAGCTTGTTTAAAACTCTTGAAACACGAGCTGCTCAAAATCCCCGTAATCTCATGCTCCCATAGTACTTACAATTTGTAGCAAGGTTAAACACATACAAATACCACACAAAGATAAACCGTCAGTAAACTAAGTAGTAACACTAAGCTACCCTAAAAGTAGTTCTTTTATTCTTTTAATAATATAAGACTTAAGAACTATATCTTTCATTACATCCTGTAACTAATTTTCACTTGGGTGCCCTTTATAAGACATTATCTTTCATTATTCACCTTGATTCCACACTCATCAAACGCACAAGTTAATAATAAAGACTTCAATGTCAACCCAGCATAAAGCATATCTCGTACCATTACAAAGATCTTCCAAGAGAAGCATAGAAGTTAGTATGCCAAATTCATTTCCGACATTCCATACTAGTTTTTTTTTCCCGCATCAATCTCATAATTAGCTCATATACACATTCCAAGATTAATAGTATACTTGGACACAATTCCGATCTTTCTTTCATTTTCCTCATTCAATCCATCTTTCTTTCTTTTTCCATGTTTATTTCTTTCTTATTTTTCCCATGTTTCTTTCTTTCTAAGTGTTCTCACACCTTCACAAGGTGTCAAGGGGACATGTTCCCAATCTTGGTCTTTCTAGACCTCCCTCCTTGAATTTAGACCCTTACGTGTGCACACCCCCTATGGTACCTTTAAACCATAAAGTAGATACTAGACTCTTCCTCACACTAATGTCATGTGATATGTTCCCAAGCATTTCCTCACACCCTCCACAAGGAAGGTGTCAATGGGACACGTTCTCAAGCATAATAAACTCTCACCTCCACATGGAAGGTGTCAATGGGACACGTTCCTAAGCATTTCCCATTTATTCATCTTATCCATGCTCATCTTATTTTCTTATCCTAACATTCCATACAAATAACTTCAATTATTCTAAATCACATAGTCTCAACCGCATTCGCACCACATAGTTTAGTATTCACATATGACATTAGGGATGTCCATAAGGCTCTAGTATAACAATCAAGTTCATCATGTCGATCAATCTTTCTTTCACATTCACAGACACATTGATCACAAAGATCTTACCATGCCCGTTACCTTTCTTCATTGACCATTCAAAGGTCTAACATACACTTCCACATTTTCTTGACCACACGAGGTGTTCCAATTCTTTCTTCACTAATTAGTCTCATGGATAATTCATAACACACATCCCCTTAAGGGTACACATATGGATAGATTTAGGTTTACCTTTCTGGTCAACTTAGATTTGCTTCAAGCTCTTTTTCTCTATCTCAAGCTCTAGTGTTGTCCTCGATGTCTATGGGATCACATAGAATTTAAGCTTTAATAAAAAACTTAAGCCTAAAAATGTGTTTAAGGGTGTGAAATCAACAAAACCCTTTCCAGCTGTGAATAGTAACAATGGTGGAGAAGAAGACGAAGATCTCTAGCTCAAATCAAAACTTGAAGAAGGAGGAAGTTACCGTTAGTTGCCAATAACAATTAATAATCAACTTAGGATAAAGATTTGGAGTGATAAAGATGAGTAACAAGGGTTCCCTTTGCTTCTGGTGCTGCTTGTCATGCTTAAACAGAGGAGAGTGCTGGGGAATAAAATGTGAACAAAATTGAGTAGATGGAGAAAGAGAAGAGGCTTAAGTGAGAAATTTGGCATGTGAATTGCACATGATTCTAATGTGAATTTAGATAATTAAAACAAATCCACTCAACTCATTAGAATCTCATTTTAAACCCTTCTTTTAAATTTCCAGATTTTCCATAAATGGACAAGACCCGTTTTTGTCATTTTAGGCAAAAACATGCTTCAAGCTTTAAAAAAATCCAAATAACTAAAACTTTCATTTTCTTTTAAAATATCTTCTTCATCATTTAAATAGGATAAAATACTCTAGTTGGAGATAAAAATCACCTTTTAAGGTCGAAGTATTTCAAACCACTCAAAATTATCAAAATGTTCTTTTAACAAATTTCCTCCTAACTCTGGATCTCTTGCTCTATAAATACTCTTTAAGAATTCCCTTTTTACCATATAAAACGTTTAGCTCACTAATAAAACTTTATTAAATTGGGGTATTTCACCTTTTTTCGCATTAAGATCTATCAGTTGGGTCAACAAGAGATGAGCCAAATCCCTCGTTTTGCACACTTTCAGGGATGGCCCATTCCCACAACTTTCCTCCTCGCTTATCCAATATCCATCTATATGTAAGATTTTTAGATTCCAGATCTTTAATAACCCTTCTTGCACCATGTTGAAGAAGGTATAGCGAATTTTTCATTGATCTCCAAATCGAGCTAGGCCTAGCCCCTAAGTTAGTCCCTAAGAGATCTGTGCTATGATAGTATTTATTCTTTAAGACTCATGCCACTAGGAGGTGTAGTTTTTGAAGAATATGCAAACATCATAGAGCAAGGAGAGCATCATTAAAATAAGAAAGGTCTCAGAATCCCCATCCCCCTTTGTCAAAACTCTTGCAAAGGTCCTTCTAGCTTTTCCAACATAAACTTTTAATAGCCAACAAACCCGTCCACCAAAACTGGCGTATAGCTCCTTGAATCTCTTTGATCAAACTAGCCAAAATTTAATAACTCCTATGACATACGAGGGATAGCCTGAAACACTGACTTGTTAAGGATACTTCTTCCTGCCTGGGAGACATTACATTCCCAGCTCATAATCCTCTTAACAACTTTTTCCCTGATATACCTAAAAATATCCTTTTATACAACGATCTAGAACACTTGGGGATCCCAGGTAAAGTCCCAAGCTATGCATTTCCATGGTTCTGGATATAAAGGAAATATGACTATTATGGTAAGGGGACAAACATGCTGAGAAAACAAATCCTAAATTTTCAAGGTTTATCATCTGCCTTGAAGCTTCTCTAAAATCCTCAATGAATTTACCATCTTAGCTGCATTGCGCTTGCATGCACACCCAAAAAGAACGTTGTCATTAGCAAAAAATAAGCTTATCACATTAAAGCCTAGACCCTTAGTGGTTATACCGCGTAAGAGACCTGCTTGCGTAGAAGCTTTTAAGCTTGCGGATAAGGCCTCCATGAAGCACACAAATTGAAAAGGTGAGAGGGGGTCATCTTGCCGTAGGCCACGTTGGGGTTTAAAGACTTGTCCTGGTTGTCCATTGATTAGAATTGCAAAAGTGACTGTGGTGATACACTTCTCAACAAGTCGAATCCAACTTTCATGGAAACCCATACTTTGTAGGACTCCAAGAACAAAAGAGCATTCAACCCTGTCAAAGGCTTTGGCTATGTCCAGCTTCAGAGCAAAAAAACCTCGCTGAGAGGCTTTTGAGGAACTCATAGAGTAAAGAAACTCATGTGCGATGATTATGTTATCTAAGATAAGTCTTCTGAAACAAAAGCTCCCTGATCATCTAAATAACCGAACTCATGACACCACGTGCTCTATTAAACAGAATTTTCAAAATGACCCAATGGATGGTGTTTCAAAGAGATATCGGTCTCTTACTTGCTTTAGAATAAGGGTAATGTTGGGTATGGTTGAGGCCATTCGGCATCGTTTATGAGTTTAGTACATTCAAGATGGTATTAACAAAGCCATTTCCTATAATATCCCAGTAGTGCTTTATGAATCTACCATTAATGCCATCTGAGCCTGGTGCCTTGTTAGGATGAAGATCGAATATGGCTCAAAGAACTTCCTCCATTGAATAAGGCTGACATAATTGATCGTAGTAAGAATCTTACTAACTCTTTGCTCAAAACATGCCAAGAGGTGGGGGTTCTCCTAAGGGCTGGTGGTAGTGAAAAGGATACTAAAATAATTTTGAGTTGTATCCTTAATATCCACCCATTTAGTTCTATGGTTGTCATTCGAATCATATAGCTCATAGATAGTGTTCATTCGTCTTCTAGCTTGAACTGTACTAAAGAAGAAGGTAGTATTTCTATCTCTTTCTCTTAGCCATTGCTACTTGGATTTTTGTGTCCATCAAGTTTCCTATTTAGGATGAAGCCAAACAAGCTCCTGATTCAGCAACTTCCATTTTAGGAGGTTTTCATGTGTAGGAGCTTGTTTTGATATAACTTCCACAACTTCCATTAATTCGTTAATAGCCAATGATTCATCTCTAGCCCTTCTGCTACACCACTTCACACCCTTCCACATTGGAAATTTTTGCTCATGTAGTCATTGGTGACATTCCCTTCTTGCCACATTTTGGTGATAATATTCTTACAACCTAGATTATTTGCCCAAGAATGTCTAATCTAAAGAGTTTTGGACCTCTTCTAGCACATGGCCGCAAAACAAGCTTGATCAACCTGTGATCGGATCACCCCCAACCGAGATGCATGTTGTGTGCTTCAGGGAACATACTCACGTACCTAGCTCGGTGACTCCACAAACCTATCAAGCTTACTCCGTGTGTTAAATTGATCTTACTGAAATCCTCAAAACCAGCCAAGGGGTTGATTGATTTCCATGCATATCTTCAGTTAGAGCCCATGTTTTCCATCTATCTATTACCACATACCAACCGTAAAGAACAATTTCCCTCCATCTCGAGCCTAGACCACCATCAACCATAAAATCAATGTGATGTAGGGAACCCAAATTTAAATTAACCTTAAGATTTGACTACCAGAGGAGAACTAATCCACCCGCCCGACCCATACAATCGACTGAGAATATCGAGTAATTCCGATAGCTAAAGGTAAAATCTTTTAATTCACTTCGTACAAGCTTTGTCTCCGAGAGGAAAATAATGGCCGGCTTCTCATAACGAATTAACTAGGTAACCCATCTTTTGGAGTCAGGATCTCCTAACCCCCTGCAATTAAGGGACAATATACACATTTTGCTGAAGGACACCGTCACAAGACTGGAAGTGCAAGGAGGTAGACAGAGAAGGTTTTACGACACAGATGGCGTGAAGGTTCGATCCATAGCTATGATTGCATGCACCCAGTGAAAAACGGATAGGGATAGATCAACCTGTGAATCCAATGCAAAGCACGACGATGAGCGGAGCATGATTGAGACAAAGCCGGACCTCGATCAAGGGGCAGACAAGAGGGGTTAATCAGAGCTTTGACTAGTGCTTGATACCGTAAGTGGTACATGCAAAGGCCAAGGATGACACTGAGAGAATATCAGACAATCAATCTAGGCCGGATCTAGGATATGGCATTGAGGAAAGAAAAGCTAAAATAGAGGCCAATATACTACAAATGGCACATGCAAAAGGCAATGGTGACACAGGAAGATAGCAAAACTAAAGGCCACTGCTGGGCTTGGAGAGTAGCAATGAAAAGGCAAGGCTATAACTACTGAATTTTTTATTGGCTTTTTCAATACATAAAAATATAAAAATGTCTCTCATAGAATTTGGATAGATATGGCAAGGTATATATGGCCTGATGAAGAAGGAAGGCGCCAATACATTATTACTGATATCTAGCTATAATTAATCATGTGAGTAACTAATATGGCTCGCTTGTACTGTCTGTGCATAGTTTCCAGTATGCTCTCCACCCACTCTCCAATCTCTCCCGTCCCTCTCCCCTCCAACTCGCCCGCTAGTCTTCCACCATGTCGCCACCAGTAAAACACCAGCCCCAAACACGTCACCAGCAACACCACCTCCTCTACATCCCCTTTACAGCACCAGAAACAACTTCCTCGCACGCAACCTCTCAAACCAAGCATACAACCTCTTTTTTCGACATGACAGCTCTAAAATCCTCTCCAGGGACGACAGTGTTTATCGATAATATTAATCAGGTTTCTAGGATCGGAACCATCTGGAGAATGTTCGACAAGTACGGACAGATAATAGGGCTTCGTCTCCCTAAGACTTCTAGAATTCGTACCAACACCCGCTATGGCTTTGTTGAATACAAGTCCAAGAATGAGGCCGACCAAGCCATCTTGGAGACGAACGGCATGCTAGTAGACGGGAACAGAATTCAAACAGAGACGCCGATCAATAGAAGCATCAACACAACCCTTTCCCTCGCAACGCTAGATGGATTCCAGGACCCACAGACCAGGGGGAGCAAAGCCTATCGCAGGAGCCCGCTCAAAACCTTCCTCCGCCTCCTTTGCGCACCAGCACCCTTTAGGACAAACGCCCAAACAGAAGGCCATCTGAGTCTCGACTCTTGTCTCCCCATGAAAGAAAGTCTGGCAAGGGTTGTAGTAATCTCCACACCCTCTCAAACTGATCATAAGAGCATAGAATGCAAACTGTTGGAGTGGCATGAAGAAGTACTAGAAATCACTAGTCTGTCGAGATTTAAGTTTTGCGTCTTCTTCAAAACTCATGAGTCAGCAGAAAGATTTAGAACCTCATACTGTGGTGAGGATCTAGGCTGGGAAATGAAGAACTAGGAACCGACGGATCAGATATCAGGAAGGACCACCAGCGTAGCTCTTTGAGGAATTCCTCTCCACGCATGGTCGGAAAACACAGTCTTATCCATCACCAGACATCTAGGCCGGGTGCTTTCAATAGTTACGAACATGCAAATACTACCCAAGCACCTAGAGGCTCATGTCCAACTAGAGACACATAGGATGGCTATCATCAATGAAGAGATTAAGGTCGAAATAGAAGGCATAATCTACTCTGTCGGAATAATCGAATACTGGCCGGAAGAGATTGGTCAACACCTACATGAGGAATATCCAGAATCACCACCTTCTCCAGTAACCCAGCGGGCAGCAGCGGCAAAAAAATTGAATGAAGAAAGGCCATCCATGCGCAAAACGCCAGGCATACTCAAAACGTTAGACAAGCAGCCTCAACAAGCAACGTCATCCGTAGCGCGTGATACGTCAAACATGCAGCCCCAGTTGCAAACGACGTCGTCATCGTGCTTCGTGTCGTTTCCTAAGAAGCAGTTTACGCTTGAAAAAACAACCTCGGTATTATTCCCAGACTTTATTGTCTACGCGCATGGAAATGGGAAGGCAGTCGTGATTATCATGAAAAAAGGAGAGGCTGTTAATCTCCCTGACACAACTCTTAGCATCCCACAACACGTTAGCTCTCCCATGCTCATTAAAATAATGGGCAATCACGCCACTGCCATCTACTCCAATAAGAGAAGCCCACAAATTCTCTGGGATCAAGAGGCTCCTGCCGCTACAATTAATTGCTTATTAGGGGAAACTGACACATCAACAGAGTATCAATCCCATGCAGAGAATCGCAATTATAAAGCCGCCGATAGCCCCTCAATTACTCCCTCTAATCTGACGTTGCCAAACCCTTTTTTTAACCCACCTCTCTCTCCCATTACATCTTCTCAATCTCCTACCCAGCCAAATGATGGCCCACCTCTCCACTTTCCAATCGTCCCCTCCTCTCTTACCCCCTCGGTGGTTCCCGATTCAGGCCCGACAAATTCTGCATGTCGATCCCCCTTGACCCCACGTCCTCCCCCTCACTTGGCGTGACCGGATCCCATTCTCTTTCAGAGGTAGGATGTGGGCTGGATGAGCCCAACGCCCATACTTTCTCTGTGGGCCTCGTTCCCAGCCCAAATAACGGACGGCCCACTCCAGTGAATGGTAATTCTCTTCCTGAGATTAATCTGCAAGTAGTAGTCTCACCAGATAATACGACTAAACAAGACAAGTCCATGAAGGCTCGAGTCAGGAAGCCGAATAAAAAATTTACAAACATTTCTGCGGAGGCCCGTGAATGCTTTAAATATGGCCAGCGGCTGCGTATTCATTATCCTTACCCACGGAGATCCTTGGCGAATATTGACCGCATCCTGAAGAGAAATGGAGTGCAGAAATAAACCCCTTCTATTCAATAGTAGTCTCGGGACCTCTTTAACGCTTGTCGGATGGTTCAACCTCTCGGCATACTCTTTATTCGGAGTGTTCAACAATTAAGGGTGGGATGATGATCAGAGGTAGTATGGTCCTGAAGATATATGTTTTGGAAGGGACATGAAGAGTTGAGCGCTGGTGGGCTGTTGAGACTGTCCGCAAGCCTAGAAATGCTATAGGCTTTCCCAATACTTGTAGTGGTGTGTCTCAGAATTTTTTTCATTCGATTTTTCGTATTAGTTTCTGGCTAAGGATTTTCCTAAGCTGTGTAGACCGTTCTCGGTCGTTGTATTGCTACGTATGTAGCCCCCTTATCAAAAAAAAAATCAATGCATATAAAATTGCTCCTTCTGAATTTCGTGCATTATCGGTTGAGAAGTTGACAATATAATTTGAAATGATTGTGGTGTATAGACCATGTGCATATATTATATATATGTCACATGTAGCAGGGATCATATATTGAGGTTTAAGGTTTTTAGCCTAATCTCAACCTTCAGTTAACCAGTTGACATCACAGCGACGTACATATTGTAAAAATCCACGAAATTTGTAGGAGCTTTCTTCCAATGTCTGCCATAATAATATATAGAATTTGCAACTAATTCTCTCGCTATAATTAGTAAAAAAGGCATGTAAGTTTGATTTCAATCTTTTTTTTTAAAAAAAAGCATGACTTATGCCCCCCTTAGCTTTTCAAACAGAGACCGAAAAGAATATTGTATTGCGGAATTTATTATATATATTACGTCTGTTTGATAATAGTATTGACTTACACTAATTGTTTAAGGGAAAAAATTAATTGTGAGGGCAGCTACCAATATGCCGATCATGCAACAAACAAATTGTTATAAAGTAAGTGAACTTGTCACCCGTTGAGCTAGAAATAAAGCTGCTAATTGTACGCTCAATGAAGATCAAGTACAGAGTATATTCTACTTCAGTGTAATTAATAGCGTAGGATAAGTTTATGTACTATGTCAGTTGTTTTATGTTCTCTTTTACTAACTCCTATTAAGTCATTTTAGAGATTATATTTGGATTTACATTTATGCAGATTCATCTTATATTTTGAAGAGTAATTATTGTTTATAAAATTATTTTGTAGGTAGAAATATTGTAATCAAATCCCATTCAAAAAGATTAAAATATTTAAGTTATAAAAATACCGCCAGCCATACAATCAATTAAGGGAAATCCCACCACCACAAAAACAAACCAATCTAATATATGTTCCAACTTCAAAAGCATATACCCTTCAACCAGATTCCTGGATCGAACCCTTAACTTTTTGTGTCAAATTGAAATGGTCAAACTGCAGAGAATTGCAAAATTGCTTTCAATAAACTTCCACGCCGGTGGAACGACTAGCTAGTATACATGGACTGTGCAGATGTCATCTTTATAATTTGATGTGTATAAACAATGGTCGATCATGCCAAAATTGATTAAGGTACTGATTTGGTGAGTATTACGTCTGAACTAACCTACACCATAGATTATTATTTAGGAATCCGTATGATACGACCAGCACACCAACCCAACAAATTAGAATATGCTTGTTTGTTACTAACCAAAAAGTGCTAATTATAAACATGTAAGAGATTAACTTGTAGGAATTATAATAGCGGTTCCTAAATTAATCACCCAATAGCGCGCGCAGTCAATGTTTTCTTCCCTTCTTTTATGTATAGTTATACCAAGTTGTCTTAGTTACACATACATATGTATTTTTCACTATTATATTAGGTATGATTTATATATTGAAAGCTTATTTATTGTAAACTTAAAATATAATTTCAAAACAATCTATATATTAGATATGTTGACTAATCATAATACGAGAGCTCATCTCTGAAAAGTTATAATCGTATGCATGCATGTAGCCAAGAGATGATAGCTAATAACTTGTCAACATTCGACGATATAAAAGTGTCTTCAAGAAGGAATCGCGCCCCATATATTAAAATGCCATGTAACAAACAGATTCTGTCATAAATTTTAAAGTGTTCAAGGCAACAAATGAAAATTGTCATTTTCGATCTAGGCAAAAAGTAATTTTCCTCTATGATTGTCGGTAGCACCTACGGCCAACTAAAGGCAAATTATTGGCTACATTTGTATATACCCATCTATTACTACATTTACTATACAACCAATGTGAAAACTTGTATAATGAATAAGAAAAACTGTAATAGACATTTAAACTGAAAGCAATATTTTTGTGTACAATATTATTATATAGTAATGTATAGGTTTATAGGTGTATTGTACATGTTTCGTCTTCTGCGTGTACATGTAATGTAGCTTTTTTTATTAATAGCTGATCAACAACAATAAGGAAATACTAGTGCTCTTGAAGAGTGATTTTTGCCAAGGCAGTAAGCTTATAAACAACAGAGAGCAATCAAGCAAAGAAAACAGTGCAAAAGTACACGAAACTAGAGCAAAAAGAAACTTTAGGCAAGAAGAATTTCTGCTAGGTTAGTCGTTGATAGCAGCAACAGGTAGAGGATAATTGGACTCTTTATTCCATTTTTATGATACTTCTCTTGGTGGATTCTGCAATGACTAGCTAGCCAATCAGGAGCTATGTCTTAAAAACATTCCTGTTTCTAGCATACCAGATAGCTGTTAGAATACTAGCCCATATGTCTTCTATATTGGTTCACGGTTCATTATTAGCCCATACAAAATATGCGGCCCACATGTATAGTTTACCGTTGCTGTACATTTGTATAAATACAATACAGATGCTTAACATTGTTAAGCATGTTTTTAGGCAATAAAATAAGCTCATAATTTCTCATGGTATCAGATGTCAATAGAGATTAGAGCAACATAAACACATCATGCCTAATATCGTTAAATCAAGAAAAGAAATCCTTCTTTCTTCTTGAATCTCTTTCGTCTCCTCATGGCCGACGACAACCCTAATACACCTCACTCCGAGAAACAACAACACACGCCAGGACCTCACTCCGGCGACACCGCAAAACCAGAAAAACCAGAGAAGGATAAAGTTCTTTACATCCATCCTTCTGACAGTCCAAGCTCTCTCCTCGCGCACAAGTTTGATGGCAAACGATTCGCAACCTGGAAGCATTCCTTTCTTGTTGGTCTTTCCACGAAATCAAAAGTCGGTATTCTCAACGGGACTGTTAAACGAAGTGATTACGACTCCGATAAGCAACTAGACTGGGACAAGGCAAATAGCATGGTGCTGGCTTGGCTGTTCAGTGCCCTAAGCGACTCCATCAAAGAAAGTATCATCTACTACAACACCGCAGCTGAAGCTTGGGCAAATCTCTGCAAGGGCTGGGATGATCCTGCTGGCACTCGTTTGTATGCTCTTGCCAGGAGTCTCATCAAATCGATCAAGGCAATGACAGCATCAACGAATACTACACCCGATGGATCAAGATCTGGAACGAACAAAATGAATTAATCAACATTTCTCCTTGTACTTGCGGATCTGCTGTCGAACTCCAGAAACACCGCGAAAACGAACGCGTCTTCGACTTTTTGATGGGCTTGCACGATTCGTATAAGTCGTTGCGAAGCAACATTCTGATGCTGAATCCCCTTCCCACCATCGACAACGTATATTCCACGCTCCGCCAGGAAGAAAATCATCGACTCTCCCGCAAAGCACGCAAACCAGAAGTCGATGAGGGTCTAGCTTTCGCAAGTTCTAATCCTAATTCTGGGAATCGCCCAAACCCAGTTTCTCGAGAAGCTTCCTCACGTGTCGACTCCAAGAAAACCAAGTGCACCCATTGCAAAGAAACTTGGCCATTCCGTTGAAGATTGTTACTGGGTCACGGCAATTTCCCCTCATACTGGCGCAACAAGAACAAGAAGCCCATCTCTTCTGCTGTTACCGAAGATTCAACACCTCATGAAGATTCTGAGACTCTGTTCCAGGCTTTCACAAAGATCAACTCAATGCCCTCACTCACTACCTCAATGATCACAAAACACCGGTGCCGGGACTTAATCAACGGCAGCTGGCGTCTTTAGGAGCCTACCTGGAACAAAATCAGCAAGTCTCCAAACCACAAGGAACTGGTTTTTACAATCAGTTCGCAGGTATTGATGTATCCTCCTTAACTGCAAATATAATGCATGATTTTAAAAATTCATGGGTAGTCGATTCTGGTGCTACAGATCATATATGTGGCAATATACATCTGTTTGTTGATACGGATTTTACTGCTTGTCATAATTCAGTGAAAATGCCTGATGGTCATAATGGATGTATTAAAGGATATGGAACTGTTCAACTTTCTTCAACTTGCTTATTACAATCTGTTTTATATGTTCCCACATTTCAATTTCATTTACTCTCTGTTCGTAAGTTCTTGCAACAGATAGATGCAAATATGTTAATATATCCCAACATATGTGCCTTGCAGGACCATGATGCCAAGATCACAGTTAATCTTGCTTTTGAAAAGAAAGGCCTATATGTTTTGGATAGTACATCTCTAGATGTTTTTCTGTCAAAGCGGAGTAAACATTGTAGTTCATATCAGTCATTTACAAATCTTGATGTTCCTATTGTACAACATTTACCTACAGAAGTCAATACAAGAAACGCTTCCCTTTCTGTAAATTCTGACATGTATCTTTGGCATTTAAGATTAGGTCACACACCTCTTGAAAAACTAGTTCAGCTTAAATTGATAAAACGGGCTGATCTAGACAAAAATTTCCTTTGTGATAGCTGTAACAGAGCTAAGAACCACAGATTACCTTTTTCCCGCTCTGTTACAACCAGTTCTGAGATTTTGATCTTATTCACATCGATATTTGTGGTCCCTTTAGGCAGAATAGTCACGACAATAAAAAATATTTTCTCAGCATTGTTGATGACAAAAGTAGAGCTCTTTGGATTAAACTTCTTCATTCTAAATCTGAAGCCTTCTCATTCTTAAAACTTTTTATCACATATGTCGAAAGACAATTTGAAAAAAGAATCAAGTGTATTCGTTCTGATAATGCTTTCGAGTTAGGAAGTTCAAATCAAGGAAAACTCTATTTTAACTCTTTAGGGATCATTCATCAAAAATATTGTCCTCATTCCCCCCAACAAAATGGAATAGTTGAACGCAAGCATCGTTACTTAATGGAAACAGCCCGTGCTTTATACCATCAATCTAAAATTCCATTAGAATTCTGGGGTGAATGCCTTTTAACAGCTACTGATCTAATCAATAAACTACCATCCTCCTCCCTCCAAGGTAAAACCTCTTATGAAGTTTTATACAACACACCAGTAGACTACAGCAATCTAAGACCTTTTGGCTACTTAGTTTATGCTCTTATTCTAGGTACCAAACAGGGAAAATTTGCTTCAAAATCTATCCCTTGCATTCATCTAGGATTAGCTGAACACCAAAAGGGATACAAGCTTCTCAGAATACAAGATTATGCAATCATCACATCTCGTGATGTTGTCTTTCATGAATCCATATTTCCTTTTAAGCACCCTCATCCAGATATCCCTCTCTGTACAGCTGATTCTGATTACAATCAATCTACCTCTGTTCAAGAACACATTTATGTCTCTGATGATGATCTTCCTTCCTCCACACCACAACCTTATATTGCCTCTGATAATCATGCAACTGAATCTTTGCATTCCGATGATATTCCACCAGAAACACAGCTTCCTGCTTCTCTTGAAATAGACCAACCTACATCAGATCAGACCCAAACTCTCACTGATTTATCCACTGTTGATACACTACGAAGATCTACAAGGATAAGACATCCTCCTTCTTATCTACAAGACTATACCACAGGTTCTACCCACATTCACCAAGACCCTTTCACAGAAATATTTAGAACCAGACTGAACTCAAACAAACAGATCTCCTCTTCTTATCCTCTCTCTCTTACAAATATAACCCCATCTTTCTCTCTAACAGCAACTTCCATCACCAACAGACACACTCTTGATCAAATTCTGGAAATTCAAGACCACAAACCTATGAAGAGGCTTCTAAACATTTCCATTGGGTTGAAGCCATTAATACAGAACTTACAGCCCTCATAGACAATGGGACTTGGGAACTCACCAAACTTCCTAAACATAAAAGAGCAATCGGCTGTAAGTGGGTTTTCAAAACCAAATTGAAATCTGATGGGACTCTTGAAAGATATCTTAAAGCTAGACTAGTTGCCAAGGCTTAGTCAGAAGTATGGGCTTAGATTATACACCGAAACTTTCTCTCCTGTGGTTCGCATGACCACAATTAGGACAATTCTAGCCATTGCTGTTAAAAAAAATGGAAAATAGATCAACTAGATGTCAATAATGCTTTCATCCATGGGAATCTTCAAGAGGAAATATACATGCAAATACCAAAAGGTTTAAAAAACAGACAAGAACTTAAATGCTTGTCGCCTGAAGAAATCCCTTTATGGTTTGAAGCAAGCATCCCGCCAGTGGTTTGCTAGACTAAGCATCTTTTGGAAACATTAGGATACAGAAAATCAGAGAATGACTGCTCTGTATTCTTGAAAAACAATCTACATCATCTTACTATCACTGCTGTGTATGTTGATGATATTCTCATCACTGGAAATAACCCAACTGAAATTACAAGTGTGAAATAAACTGAACCAAGAATTCAGAATCAAAGATCTTGGTCAACTACATTTTTTCTTGGGCATGGAATTTCTGTATCATTCAACAGGTCTGGTTATTACTCAGCGCAAGTTCTGCAATGAAATTCTGACAGACCACAGCATACATGGTAAAGATAGCACTACAGCCCCTCTTCCTTCTACAATCAAACTCGGTTCAGCAGATGGTGAGATCCTTCCAAACCCTACTCTATATAGAAGTTTGATTGGTAAACTGAATTTTTTGACCCATACTCGTCCAGATATCTGTTTCACAACTCAATTACTTAGTCAATTCTTACAAGCTCCAACTAAAACACTTACAAGCAGCTTATCACACACTGCAGTATTTACATGGTACAGCACATTATGGCATTCATTTAAATACTGATTCTGACTTATCTCTTCTGGCATTTTGTGACAGTGATTGGGTTGGTTGCAAGGACACAAGACGATCTGTTTCCGGCTACTACATCATGCTGGGCCGATCACCAATTTCTTGGAAATCCAAGAAGCAGAGCAGTGTCTCCCTTTCATCAGCTGAGGCAGAATACCGTGCCATGCGAGCAGTAACCTGTGAACTATCATGGCTTAGCCGCTTAATACACGAACTTGGAGTAACGGAGATTCAACCAATACCACTCCACTGTGATAACAAGTCTGCAGTCTTCATTGCCAAGAACCCCGTTCAACACCAAAGGACAAAACATATAGAGATCGACATTCATTTCGTAAGACAGAAAATTCAGGAAGGTCTCATTTCTGTACAACACATCTCCAACAAACAGCAGCTGGCAGATTTCCTCACCAAGCCCCCAGCTGGAAAATCTTATGCTTCTTTTCTTAAAGACATAGGTCTATCTTTAATACAAGATCTACAAGGTGACCCAAGTAGCTCTTGAGGGGGGGTGTTTAGAATACTAGCCCATATGTCTTCTATATTGGTTCACGGTTCATTATTAGCCCATACAAAATATGCGGCCCACATATGTATAGTTTACCGTTGCTGTACATTTGTATAAATACAATACAGATGCTTAACATTGTTAAGCATGTTTTTAGGCAATAAAATAAGCTCATAATTTCTCAATAGCTCCCAACGTGAACAGCAGGGTGGAGGACCACCAGATTCTTACTTGTTTTGAATGCCAGTGAATTTGCCAGGCTAAGAAGAGTTCGATTGGAGATTGAGGCAATACTATTGGCACATTCCACCAGGTGAGAATATGATTCCAAAGAGAGCGCGAGCTTGGGCAGCGTAAGAATAGGTGGCTTGTGGTCTCATCTGCTAGCTTGTAAAGACGGCAGAAAACCTGACTGATTAAAATTAAATTTCTTGCAAACAGCCGGTCCTTGGTGAGGAGTTTTCCTTTGAGAAGAAACTGAATCAGAGGTTCTAGTCTTGGTGGAGTGTTATTCTGCTAGTAGATTTTGTGCCAGCTTGTAGATGGGGCTTCTGAAGAGATCGCACTACATTATAGAATGATTTTGCAGAGAAGACTCCATCATCGCTCCAAGACCAAGAGAGGGAATCATTTTCGCCTGAGCTATCGGGCCCGTATCCATTTAGCAGAATGGACAATTCCTCAGCACATAGATGTTCATAAGTGAAAAGGTTTCTTCTCAAGGTTAGATTCCACATCCATTGCTCTTCATTCCACCATCCAATGTCTATTAATTTCTAGCTCTTTTGATCACTGATTGAATATAGATGAGGGAACATACCTTTCAGTGCTTTGTCTTCGATCCCTATATCTACCCGGAATCGAATTTTTTCCCTATTTTCCAGCAACCACCTTATGTTTTATGTGGTCGTTGCCTTGATATTTGGGTGCCACGCCGCGATGGGCACTATGGATTTCCATAGTCTGTTGAACTTAATTTCCAGGATAGAAGAGATATGTTTGGATTGTTGAAGGGATTATTTCATTCATCATTATACAAGCCTATTTATAGCAAACTAAGTACACAAAATAAAACTTCTCTACTTACATGTTTATTTTTTGCATCTCACTTATTTAACTAAGGTAGGCTGGACGGTGCCTCCCTTCTACCTACTACTTCTAGATGAAGTTGGTGTTGATTATTCAACACTCCCTCTCAACATCAATTTCATATTAATCTAGTACACATGTAGCTTTTATATGGAAAAACTACAAACCATCTCTTTCATGTTGTTGCTATATGGGCTAGCTCCTCATTGTCTCTGTAGAGAGTGCATCAACTTCCCATAAGGCAAGCTCCTCTTCATCTACTACAAAGAGTGCATTAACATCCTCAAGGGCAAGCTCCTCTTTTTCTACACCCGAGAGGGCATAAACGTCTCATTCGTCTTCATTCCTTGAAGTAGCAACATTGTTCTCTATCCTCTTCTTCTTTGACCAACAATCTTTTGCCATATGATCTTTCTTGTTACAGTTGTAACACTTTACTTCAAACTTTTGACTATTATCATAGTCGTTCCAATTTTCTCTTGGTTTTGTTCGATCACTCCACTCGCCTTGACTCCTCTCTTTGTGGTTATTCTGTCTGGATCCATATTCAACTCTCTTCTTGGAATTCCACTTGCCTTCTTAGCATAGAGTGCCTCTTCCTCTGTCTTCAACGAGACTCCTCCCATTTGCTTAGCCAACGCTTCTTGACTAGCTAGCAAGTTTTCGAATTCCACAAGTGATGGTTGTACTTGCCAACCTTGTATAGCAGCAATAAAGCTCCTAAATTCAGGTCTCAAACCATGAATGATGATTCTTTTCATCCTGGTATCACCAATTCGAGCTTCCGGATCCAACTCGGAAATTTCTCGGCATAACAACTTCACTTTGTGAAAGTACTGCGCAACCATCATACCATTTTGCGCAACTGACAACAACTCACTTTCCAAGAGTTGCAGCTTTGTGTCATTCTTTTTCGAGAACAACTTGGCAAGTGTGTCCCAAGCTTCTTTAGGATTTTTCGCATCCCAAATGTGTTCGAGAATTTCTTCTTCAATAATCAGATTGAAGGTGAACATAGCTTTGCCTGCTTTAATCTTCTATTTCCGCAGCGCATCTTCTCCCCTTGGCGGCTTTATTTCGCTGCCATTAACAACTTCCCATAAATCTTGTCCTTGCATATATGACATTATACAAGTAGACCAATAATTATAATTGTTGTTGCTAAGCTTTTTAATTCTACCGGTAACTTGAAAATTTGCCATAACTAAAATACTCACCCACGTATAGATATATATCCCACACTCTAACAATAATTCCTTTTCTTTTTTTAAATAATAATAAATCACTCTTTTGAGTTCACGTAAGCAGTATTCTTTTTGCTTTCCCTTTTGTTTTTTTATACCTATTTCTCCACACTCACATCAGCCTCACTTTTTCTTTTTCTTTTTTATAATTCATGTGACTCCACACCTTTTTTTCTTTCTTTTTTTTTATTTCAGCCGATCATTATTTTCTAATGAACAAATCGCCACCAGCAATAATTGAGGGAGCAGCACACGCGAGCATGGATTGATTTTCTGTTTATCCTCTTCTATTCACTTCTGACTTTCTATCTCACTCATTTTGTCATCTCCCTCATTCTCTCTATTTTCTGTTCTTTCCTCAACACCGAGCCGGCCAGCCCCCTCTCGTTTCTTCCGATTTTTTTATCTCAATCTAAACTCACTTGCTTACACCTTTCCTAATTCTCTCCCCGTGTTTCCCTATCTCTCTCGGTTTTATTTTCTCTTGTTCCTCAACACTCAGCAACACAACACTGTACAAAAGAAAACTCAATTGGAACCGAGGGATATGGGAGAAGACAAGTAGAAAATTTTGCTTATGGCTGGAGCGTACGGAATAAGAGGTTGGCAAAATCTGAATCAAAGTGTGGCTGACTCAAAGACTCAAACTTATTTTTGGGTAAGTGGAGGATATGTGGAGATGGCTCTGGTGATAGCTATGGAGTTAACAGAAGATTTTGTAGTTGCTGGCTCACTAGTTTTGATAGATTAAACTAACGAAAGGTATTTGTGTTTGTTGGCTGTGAAAGATTGTATCTGGCTCTGATACCAAATGTTGAACTTAATTTCCCAAGATAGAAGAGGGATTATTTCATTCATCATTATACAAACCTATTTATAGCAAACTAAGTACACAAATAAAACTTCTCTACTCACACGTTTATTTTCTGCATCTCACTTATTCAAATAAGGTAGGCTGGACGGTGCCTCCCTTCTACCTACTACTTCTAGATGAAGTTGGTGTTGATTATTCAGCATAGTCCTCTTCTTTTAACTTGTGACTAGGCCTCATTAGTGATGGTAAATGAATATCTACATCATATATTGAGCAATAATGTTTTTTCAAAATTCTCGTCATCTTTCTCAAACTTCCACCACCACTTAAAAAGAAGTGCAGTGTTTTTAGTTTCAATGTCTTGAATTCCCATCCCTCCCATTTCTCGCAGCTTAGAGATATTGTTCCAAGAGATAAGTGGCATACCTCGAGTTTCTCCTCTGCTCCATAGAAAATCTCGCTACAGTTTATTGATTTTGAGTATGACATTGTTTGGAATTTTGAAAAGACTTATATAATAGAGGGGTAGGCTACTGAGTACCGATTGGATTAATACTAGCTTCCCGTTTGTGACAGTGTTTTGGCTTTCCATCTTGCCGAGCGCTTCTCAATCTTTGTGATGATCGGATTCCAAGTGGATTGTCTTATGGGGCTTGCCCCAATGCTACAACCAAGATATGTTGTAGGCAAAGAGGACATTTTACACCGCAATACTGATTGAATATCCAGGAGCTGTGCTGGTGATAAATTAATGGGGATTGCAAAAGACTTGGACCAGTTGACTTCTAAACCCGACATGTTCGTGAATATAGAGATACACCATCTTATCACTTAAAGTTCAGATGCGCCGGCATTGCTAAAAATAGAGTATCATCGGTGAATTGGAGATGCTAAATCTGAACTTGGTTGCGACCAATCAGCAAGCCCTTTCTTGCGCCTTGAAATATTGTTTCCTCAAAGATCCAACTGAGGCCTTCGAAACATAAAACAAAGAGAAGTGGGGAGAATGGGTCACCTTGGCATAATCCTCTCTTATGTCTGATAGGTTGGGAAGGAACTCCATTTATTAGAATTGAAATTTTAGCGGTGGAGATACACTCCTTAATCCATCCTCGCCATACATTGTCAAAACCATATACAAACAACATTGCATCTATGAAATGCCATGACAAGTAGTCAAATGCTTTTGAAAAATCTATCTTCAACAACACGCCTGGAAGGTGCCTGGATTTTAGCCAAGATATGATCTCATTCACAATGAGCGGACCTTCCAAGATGTGATGCCCCTTTATAAATGCAGTTTGTGTGCGTGAGACTAATTTGTCAACGATTTCAGAGAGTCTTGTTGCCATCAGCTTTGAGATGTCTTTATAAATTGCTCCTATCATGCTTATAGGGCGGTAATCCTTCACTCTTTTCGCATATGATAATTGGGTATAAGAGTAACCCATGTCATATTTGAGCCCTTCGGCAGAGAACTGGTGGCAAAGAAGTCCATTACTGCGGATGAGAATTCATTCCCGATGATGTGCCATAGACCCCTGATGATATTGAAATTTAGGCCGTCAAATCCCGGGGCTTTATTCCCATTAATACTCCACACTGCATTCCTGATTTCTGTCAACGATGGCTGACGACTTAGTTTAGCTGCTTCTCTTTCTGATAGCCCCACTCTTTCTGAGATAGGAGAGAGCGCTTGAATTTGGTTGTGCGGAGAAGAGTCTTGTGTAATAGTTGATTATTTTTGCTGTGATTTTCTTTGAGTTCTCTATCAGGCCAAACTGCAATTGAAGACAGCTGATTGTATTTGTTTTACGATTCAAGGATGCCTTACGGTGGAAGTAGGCTGTGTTACGGTCACCTTCTTTTACCAGCTTGTCTCTGGAAACTTGTTTCCAATACCTTTCTTTATCTATGAGTGCTTTCCGAATCTGGCTAGAGATAATCGGTCTGGTATTACTTGAATTTGAATCGGTGATTGAATCTTCATCATCTTTATCAAGAAGTTCAAGCTCTCGCATGGCTTTGTTCAATCGAGTTTCAATGTGCCCGTATACCTCTTTATTCCATTGACGCAGTGGGTATTTGATTGCCTTCAGTTTGGAGTCAACCGGAATATTACCTAGTTTGGTCCACTCTGCTTTGAAAATCCTTCTGAAAGCATGGTGATCTAACCATGCATTAAGAGCACGGAAAGGTCTGGGGCCCCAGCTTGTATTTCGAAGTGTTAGGATCATGAATCTGTGATCTGATAATCTCCAAGGGTTTCCTTTTAGAGTGATGTAGGGGAAGGTTGTTACCCATTCTGTCTGGGCAAAAGCCCCATCAATTCTACTCATTGATTTATATTCCTCCAGGTGTATGTGGCACCTTGAAGGTTGCAACTCCATCTAGTCGAGCCACTATCTAAATTCTTCCATGCTCTTTGTTCGAACAGAAGGCTTTCCTCTTTTCCTTTCATCCCCACGTAGTACCTCATTCATATCTCCAACTAACAGAATTGGTTTTTGAAAGTGACAATTCTGAATTTCATTGTAAATTGCTGCACAAACTTTCAGGCGTGTAGGAGCATACAAAAATATAACCACACCTGAGAAAGAAATAGAAGGCCAGTGTAGTTCCACTGCAATCCAGCGATCCAATATGCGAAGTTGGAATTGTTATCACATTTGAGTTCCACATTACTGTGATGCCTCCTGAGTGTTTAGTGGCGGGGACTTCCAACCATTTTGAGTTTGCCCAGTCCCCATATGCCACTGCGATTAGATATTGGACGTTGTTGGTGAGTCTCGAATAGGCCTACCAGATTGGCGCCTATTTCTTTGACTTCCTTCTTGAGCATTGCCCACCTTTCTGGGTGATTTATACCTCTTATGTTTTGGTTGTAGTCTAGTTACTATACCTATGGTTATGATGATCTTAGTTTGGTGTACTCTCAGGGTGTAGGTTGTTTTTCGGTTCTGTTGATGTTTATTTGTGTTGGTTTAGGGTTGGTTTCAAAGATGATGCTTATGCTTCATTGTTTGGTTTAGGGTTGTTGGTTGAGGTTTTGTTGTAGTTTTTGTATATGTGTTGTTTGGTTTTTTGTGTATGTTTTAGTTAGATTTAAAATATACTGGATGGGTTTACCTGCGCATGGAGGACAAGTTGTTTTGCTTAGATTGGCTTTAAACAATAGTGGCTCTAGATAGTTTTTGTTTATTGACTCTAAGTATGTACTTATCTCCCTTTTAATCTAATATATTACTTGTTTACGAAGAAAAAACTCCGTGTATTTTTGTGATTTGAAGCTAGCGCATCTACTAGCTAATACTATTTTTTTTAAAAAAAAAAAACAATGTGGAGCAAGTATGTTATAAATTCAAAGAATAGGCAGTTTCAGTAATACATGTATATGAAAAATCGATGGATACTCTAAAAAATCTTAGCTAGGTAGGGAGTTGGTAAATTGGTAGCAGAAAAGCTGGCGGTGGTAAGAGCTAAGGATTGAACCCGAGCAAACCAGGAGCAATCTTCAGCAACGGTTGAAGAGCAGTGGGATCAAACTTCCTAGCAAAAAGATAGCAGATATTGTTGTAACTACTACTACATCTAGAATCATTTCTAATCCGGTTCAACAGCCATTGAGACACATGTTTCCCTGTATACCTTGCAGGATGAGACCCTGGTTTAGACCAATCAACCCAAGTAACACTCCTATTAGCATTATTCCCACTCCCACCAGGACCACCACCAACCTTGTGTACCAGTGTCGCTATGTAATGCTCGTCCATGTAACAAGGAGGACGACAATAAGCTTCAAATACTGGGTAGTATTTCATATCTGATATAATCTCAATGGCTAGAGGTCGTCCAACTTCAAACCACTGAGACCCTTTTCTCCAGTCAGTTAAAGATAGTGTCGGGAACATTCTTTTATTGTAACGACCACGACCAGAGTGTCTTGGGTCATCAAATGAACTGATGAATGAAGTGTAGTTTGATGAGGAATTAATGAGATAAGTGTAGATTGTAGTGAAATTGAAGATGGGTATACATGAATCGGATAGTAAAATGAATCGTTCATTTGAGATGTCTAAGAGTGCGTTTGCTAGAAGACGGCGCTCAGCTGCTACCATTGATGGCATTCCCCATTCGACCGGCTGATGATCACATACAAACTGATAATTATTATTACAGTAGTAGATTTTTTTTTTAAAACAAAGAGTAGAGTAGAGGAATTAATCTGAATTGTATATATATACTGACCTTGCTTGGTATGTTGCGGTTATGGAAGACTGATGATTCAGGATACTCGATTTGATGTGATGAATTGGACAAATGAATGTAGATTGAATAGAGTTGTTCATCATTTCCTTTGAAGAATTTCTCCCATAATGGTGCCAGTGGAACCCCTGCTTTTGTCAAGAACATGAATGCTACTTTCATTGTTCTGTTAAATGGGTAAGTTTTAATCTGTGGAACCATGGATGCCCGCCACATTAATTCGGTGTCATTCATCTCATGCCATACTTGTTTTGGAGATATCCAAGAAGAGTACTGCTCAGCGGCACTTGATCTTGTTGTAGATGGAGATGTGTTTTGTTGCAAATTAGGGTTTCATGGCGCGGCGGAATCTGTTGCTGCTGGTAGTAGTGATATCGGTAGTATTCTTCAGATGCCATGAATTTTCTGACTTGATCATTGACAAAGCTTCCTAAGAATCACAACGAATAAGATCATTGATAAACAGAGGAATACTGTGGAAGTTACTCGGATTGCTGCGATTTGTGGGTTGTTTTCTTTCGCCTTGTCTTTCATCCAAGCGAAAAGACCTATTTTGTCTATACCCTTTTGATGATTAATAATATCCCTACTAGCTGCTGTAACATCGACTTCAATTCTGCTGCTGTTTATAAGATTCATTATATATAGATGGCTGGGTTTTCTGATTATTTCTAAAGTCTGCAGAAAGTGGTATAGTAAATTTTGAGAATAACATCTTCCTATTCTACTATATAGTATCGATCTAGAGACGCGTTGAAAACAAACAATTAGTTGTAAACAGAGTATGCAGGGAAAATGTGAGAAAGTTGAGGGCTCAACAGGGTCGGTGCATAAGAATGAGAGAAACATGAAGATATACTTAAACATAGATTTGAAGTTGCAAAATGTGCGCAGTTGGGACGTACGTTTCATGTTTTATGATGCCGGCCGTCTCTCTGATCTGAGTATGAAAGATGAAAATTGATGGTTCCATCTTTGAAACAAAACATTGCGGTTTCCTCCATGCACGAGGGAGATCACAGAGAGAATACAATTGTCTCGTTTGGTGCGAAAATAATTGAGAATAATGTGAAGATTATTCACAATGATATGAAAGTGAATTATGTGGTCATAAAGACCTTTCAGTCTTATAAGAAGTTTATTCTCAACATTTTTCGGTGATGCCATGTTAATGTGAAGCTAGATGTACCATGATGCTATTGCTCACTTCAAACAAAAATACAACTTAATTAAATCTCTTGAACAATGCTTAGTTTTTTTTTTTTTCTGTTTGTGTTGTTGTCTAAGTGCTACATCTTGAGCACCGTATATTTGTATTTTTTGAGCTATACTTGAATTACATTATGTTATGGTCTGTTTTGGACTATTAGTTACACACTTACACTGTTTTTTTTTGTAGATGGAGAGGATTCTGTTCAAAATGAGTAATCAGAAGTTCAGCCAAAGAGTAAGAAGAGAGTACGGAAACTGCTTTCCCCAATTTGGTAACATTATGAGTTCATTCCTCCTGATGAGAAGATCACTTATGAAAGAGCTAAATGTAAGGGGTGTGGAACCTGCTATAATGTCGAAGCCAAGAATGGGACTGGAAACATGAACCGACACCTTAAGGTATGCACTAGAAGATTTACTCGAGATGTAGGGCAAATGATTATTTCAACATCTTCCAAATCAATGTCCACTTCCGGATCAGATTTTGATCCAATGATTTGGAGGAATTTCATGGCTAAATTGGTTGCTAAGCATAATCTTCCTCTTAACTTTATCGAGTTCTCAGCCTTTAGGGAAGCTCGCAAGTACTTGAATCTTAATGTTTAGTAGTGATGTTATAAGAATGTACAAAAAAGAGGCTAGTGAGATGAAAGAGTCATTCTTAAGTACTTTCGGAAGGGGTAGAATAAGTTATCCACTAGTAAGTTTTTGCTCCATTCTCTGCTGGACAGTAGGCCAAGTTAGTAGACCAAGCTTATGAACTTTTTAACAGATTAATCACTTGCTAAGATTCATCATTCCAGATAATTTAGTTGATAATTTAAGCACTTATCCACCAAAAATAACAGGACATGTAATTCATAACAATGTCCAAGCACTATCTTTGGGTTAAACTTCAATATTGAAATTAGTATTGTCAAGTGTTTAATATTACGTGTGGTGTGTTATGAATTTCTTGTTCTAGCAGGTGGTGTTGTTTGACATGGATTGGAACTAGAAGAATCAAGGCGGCACAGCACAACAATTTGAGTTTTTCTAATTGCAGTCGGTTATTCTCTTGATGTTGTATACAACAAAACCGTACTGCTATGTTTGTTTTATCTTGTGAGTTGTAATATAGTGAGTTGTAATGTAATGGAGAGCCCCTAATTACGATTGTTTTATCTTTTGTGTGGTTTGGTCATACAATTACAATATGCAGCTAAACACTGTTAACATTTTGTTGAAGTACTATGTTTGTTTTCTTCTTAAATGACGATGTAATGTGTATTTGGTTAAATTTTTTCCTCTTTAAGTTTTTTTTGTTTCTGATTTTGTTCAAATACAAAAATTGTAATTACAAGGTGTGCGAATTTCGGGTTAGTTTCGGATAGAATTTGGGTTTGGGTTGCGGGTCAATTTTGGGTTCGGGTTAATCAGGTCGGGTTTGGGTAGGAATATGTAGAGCAGGTTGGTTTCGGGTTGATCAAATCTGACCCGTTTCGGGTTTGGGTCGGTTTTGGGTTGAGCATGCAATCGAGCAGGTCGGGTTCGGGTTGGGGTCAACCTGACCCAAAACCCGAAATTGACATCCCTAGCTGCTGATGAATGTCACGCTGACCAAAATCGTCGTCCGTCTCCACAAATCTCTTAGCCAGCCAAGCAATTGGTATCTGATTCCCCTTGTGAGAAGGGGGGACATCACCAAGAAGCCGTAGACATATAGCATTCACATCCACATTACTAGTAGAGGAACAGATGGGTAACCCCTCAGTAGCAAGGCAACAAAATATGTACATCCTCTAAGGTTATGCTGACCTCCCCAAATGACATCAAAAAAGTGTGCGTCTCAAGACGGCATCTATCAATCATAGCACTAATGATGCTCGTGCAGTTATTAATCCTCAGATTCGCTGGCCCAAAAAAACCAGCTCTTGTAGGGTAATAGCATCATGTGGGGCTGTAGCACTTTCCAACAAGACCGGGTTTTCAATGTCCTGTTTCTGTACTGTGCATATCTCTACATTCCCTACGAATTACAGTTTAATCGATTACTAATACTAATTCTAATAAATTAATCATTCAACCACTAAGAAATATCAATCACATGTAAATAGTTCTAATAATAATAGATTAAATACAATATAATCATCTACACCTTAATTATCAATTGATTATACAATTTAAAAAACTAGCATTCACTTAACCTGTTTCGAACAAATAATTAAACTAAACAACATATAGTATGTGTTATTTAACTAAACAATATATAATTAACTACAATATAATTTAAATAAATTTCTATGGTACATTATCTACAATTAAATCATACGGTGCATAAACTAAACTACTACAGTGAATTAACAATTAAACTAAACTACTATTACGTAGATAGATAATATAAAAATAATTAACTAATAACTATGAAATACATAAAGTTACTAAAATTCATTGATTGTTTTGGTGTAATTTAAAAAATATGATACGAAAAATAATATTTAGTTAAACAACTATTAACTAAGGAATATACATAAACTATTTGTTACAATAAATAAACTATGTATAATTAATTAATCCGATGAGAATAAAATAATTACTAAGATTCATTATATATAAACTACGCTTTAATTTAACTAATTATTCTACAATTAATAATTATGGTAGAAAAGATAACATTTAATTTAACTACATCAAATAACTAAATAAACTATTAATGTTGGTTAACCTATTATAACATATATACATAAATAGTGTAATAAAAATTAATTAATAAATACTAACCGATTCGTCTGAGGCGTACGCCATAGATATGTGAGTCGTCTGCAAGCTGAAAGGCTGCGACTCCAATGGACCTTGTTCGCCCATCTGGTATTGGTCTCCCATATTACTCTACGGAAACAGAAGATTTTAAAAGAGAGTGTAAATTAGAGGATTTTGGAAGGATTTTGAAGGGGGAAAAATGAGGCGTGAGGAACTTCTCGGTCACCCCACATGTTGTTTTATAGTTTGTTTTCGAAGGCCGATAATTGAATTATCCGCTTCTGTACAGAGCCTCCAACGGTAGTATTTTGACTTGTACAGAAGCTTTCCAGATGCCGATAATTGATTATCGGCTTCCAGATGCCGATAATTGAATTATCAGCTTCTATACAAGTAAAAAAAACACCCATTTCCAGGGATTACAGGAAGAAGCAACCGTGACAAGGATTGAGGGGGTCAAAATACTTGCTTCCGGGTTTTTTTTCCCTAACTCACTCCACAAAAAATAATTTATTATTCTCACAAATTGATCAATAATCAACCCCAAATCAGCCAAAGTAGGCCTCGAGCTCGGATTGAGTTTTGAGTTGGGGTTAAAATTGTCTTGTTTAGGCGAGGGCCTATATAATGCACGGGGACAACTGGCTAACATGAAGAGAGATATACTAATTTAGAGACGAAGCTTACCTCCTTTCTTCCTTTGCCTCCACAACTGACTGAGATTTGTTTTTATTATTTAGTTTCTACTGCTGCTGCATCTTTTGGGTCGGTACTGTTCTCGACTTCTCGCAGGATCGTTATAGCTTGGTGGTACTATTTCGCTTCTTTTTCCTATTCATGAATGAAATTAGGCTTTGCGGTCACTCATAATAAGTTGACTAGGGTTTGATGTTTTTGATCTTTTTTTTATACCAGTAACGGAACCAGACACTAGAAACTTCAATGTTCCATTTGATATATGCATCCAGATACTCTTGTATCTCCCTGTCAAATCTCTGCTACGGTTCAGGATAGTCTCCAAGGAGTGGAAATCGATAATCGACAACCCTGACTTCCCGTCACTGCACCTCAATCACTTCCAAACAACAACCAGGAAACTTATCTACTTATGCTTGACTGGGGCAGGAAACTACTCACTCTGGAGAACACCGCTCTGTGGTTCAGTCGGTGCACTACGACATCAACAAACCCTAGAATTCAATTTCCCAGCACCGGCAGAAACTCTCAAAGTTTATGGTCACATAGATGGACTGCTGCTCCTGCGAAGGCGCGGTTATAGATGGACCGAAAATAGTATTGTTCTATGGAACCCTTCTATCAGAAAAATATTAAACATCCCGCCTCCTCCAACTGTACCATCATCTGCTGATGGGTTATGTCTCGGATATGATCCTTCGACTGAAGATTACAAGGTCGTGAGCTTTTACCGTCCTAGGCAACATCCTAATATTACTGAAGTTTTCTCTTTAAAATCTCGAGCGTGGAGGAAGGGCAGAGGTGTAGAAGTCATTCGCGTGATGCTGTTGGCCTATCGGAGAAGGTTGCTATTGGAGGATCTGTGCACTGGGTCGAGGAATATTGGTATAGAAATGGTGGTCATAATAAAAAATACATTTCATTCAATATGACTTATGAGACACTGTCAGCTACCGCACTGTCAGATCATCTTATTACCCCTACCTGTCACCTGATTGCTGTTACAGTACCAGGCTCATTAACAGGACTATTGGCATGCCGTATTTATGGCTTTACTGAAATCTGGGTGTTGGAGGAAAGTGGGAACTGGAGCAAATATTACACTTTGGATACTGGGATTATCCCGAGGTGTATCTTTGAGACTTTTGTCGAAGATGGTCGTTTAATCTGGCGACAAAATTTACCAGATTTCACCGGTGCAAGTATATACGCTCAGTCGTGTTTTCACTTCGCACAGTTGGAAAATGACCATTTTGTCTCTACTTTAATATCTTTCAGAAATTACTATATCTTCTTCGTTATAGCTTCCGGTTTTAAAATTATCAGCAAAGTATACCATTTTCGCCAAGTTACGGTTTTAAAATTGCCATATCTTCTTCGTTATAGCTTCGTTTTTCGATCCGTTTGTGCCGACGCGTTCGTCTTTTCGTCTACTTTGTCATAGTATACTTTGCTGATAATTTTTATGATATATTTTTTTACTTATATAAGTACTCGAAATCCTTCTTTGCTTTTTTTCGAACCGCTTTTAATAAATTTTGCCTACATTAGCCCCTAAATGGTCGTTTTTGACTGAGCGCATTGGAATTCCGACTGTGCGTAATGAAATTTGGGATCACCTCGTAATATGTTATAAATTGTGGTTAAATATAGTAATTTATGAAAGATCTTAAAGCAGGGGCAAGATCGTAAAGTTTTTTAAAATTCCGACTGTGCGAAGTGAAAACACGACTGAGCGTACGAGTTCAGTATGCTTGATTTACTAACTACTAAACGGAAAAGTGTTTTTACGGGGGTTGCGAATACCTGCTTTACTGTGGGGCTTATATTGAGAGTTTGTTGCTGTTGAAGTAAAGGGCAGGATCTACTGATGGATCTCAAGCTTCACATTTACCATTTCAGAATGTCGTGCAGCTTCTGTTTTATAATTCGTTGGATTTTTTTCTTGGTTTTGGTTACATTTCATAGTTGGAACTTTGTTTCTAGTAACAACAATGTAATGGAAGTGTTTTTTTTTTTTCTCATTTTCTTCTTAGCTTCAATTGAGATGTTAATTTAGTCATCGCCTATATCCGCTACAAGTTGCTAGAGAGGGTCTAAATCAAAATTAATTGGGAAGGTAATGCAGGGGGATGAGATTAAAAGAATGAAATTTATACACGAGGCGAGAGAGTAGCAACCAACGGCAGGGAAAAAACATTACTTCAATCTATAGCTCAAAATAAATTCCAATGACATTATTAGGAATAGTAAAAAAACATTCTTCTTAATTAAGTAGCAAATTCCAATTAACAAATTAATGTAATTAAAGCTATTGTCTTTATTCTTTACAAAGGTAAAGAAAGTAGGGAGCTCATACAAAATCAAAGTCTATGGAAATTAACCACTACAAAGCGAAAAAAGAAATAAAGCAAAATCAAAGAATCTAAAGGGAATAAATAAAAGAAACTTGTCTACATTACAGATTTAGAAACAGTCAAAATCCAAATTTTATGAACACAAAAGTGTTGTAGTTTATTAAATATAAGTTCAAATAACATAAATTATAGGAAAAAAATTCACGGCATACTACTAAAAAGTTTGTTAATTCACAAAATACCTAAGTTTTTTAAAAAGTTTTTTAGATACCATAAAAAATAATTTTAATTCACCGAATACCACTAATTACTAAACCTAAACTTTTTTAGACCAAATACCCCTACTTATTAAGAAACATAGATAAACACTTAAATATTTTTAATTCACAAGATACCACAAAAATTAATAAATAAATTAAAAAGTAAAAATTAATAAAAATTTATTAATATATTTGTTCAAATTGTATAAAATAAAACGTACAATATATATATTGAAAATTCTGTAAAAATATAAAAATTAGAATATATGATTTTAAAGCTAAAAATTTGACTAAAAAAATAGTTAAGTATTTGATAATCTAATATAAGATACCTCAAGATTAATAAAATATTTTTAATTCACAAGATAACACAAAAATTATTAAAAATATTAAACACAGTTAAAAAATAATAAAAATTCAAATTTATTAATATATTTGTTACAACTGTATAAAAAAAAAGTATCATATATATAATTATAAATTCTATTCAAATATAAAAATTAGAATATATTATTTTAAAGCTAAAAAATTTTGCTAAAATAAAATAGTTAAGTAGTATATGATAATCTAATATTTTATAATATCACTTTATATTTGTGGCTTCTCTAATGTATTATACGTTTTATAATTCTCTATATTTTTAGAAGTTTTATTATTACATATTTATGTTTTTTTATTTTAATTTATAGAAACAATACTTAAATTTTTCCTAGTTACTTTTTTATTATATTATATAAAGTTATACATTTATGCTATTTTTTAATTTGTACAAATATAACCCATATAAAATGAACTTAATTTTATCCTTGTTGCTTCTTTTAATATATTATATAAAGTGATGTTATAAAATTAGGTTATCATATTCTTTTTAGTATTTTATTTTAGTCAACTTTTTTAGCTTTTAAATACTATATTATAATTTTTTTATATTCTAATAGAATTTTTATTTATATATGGTACTTTTTATTTTATACAATTTTAATAAATATATATAAATAAGTTTAAGTTTTTGTTATTTTGTACTGTTTTTTAATATATTTTATGAATTCTTGTGATTTTGTGAATTAAAATATTTATGTGGTATAATGTGAACTATGTTTCTTAGCAAGTATGGGTACTTTGGTCTTAAAAATTTAGATTTAGTATTTAGTGGTATCTTGTGAATTAAAATTATTTTTGTGGTATCTGGTGAATTAAAATTATTTTTTGTGGTATCTGAAATGTTTTTTTAAAACTGTGGTATTTTGTAAATCAACAAACTTTTAGTGGTATCCCGTGAATTTTCCCTAAATTTTATATTGTTGTTCATCATAATTCGAGCTCTTCAAAATAAGACCAACATGAATATGTTTTGATAAATTTAAAATTTCTACTTTTTATATGTACATATGTTTTAAGATTCACTATAAAAATACATAACTTTTATATGTTTCGACAGTGCTAGCTTTTTTCATAATGTTAGTCATCAAAGAGTTGAATGGGGTGGGTTATCTTTTTTTATTGTGTGTTTAATAGTCGAACCACATTAGCCTTCATTGATGGTATTAGCTTCTTCGACGGTGTTAGCTTCTTCGACGACGTTAGCCATCCTAGGGTTATGTAGGGGCAGGGTTATATTTTTATTGAGTGGTTGTTAATAACCGAACCACATTAGTATTCTTTAACATTTCACAAACCTAGACGTTGACCCGTGGGGCCCAATGAAAACACATTTAACATTTCATTTTTGAAAAGTGAATCTTTCGTTTCAGAAAAGTGAATCTTATGTTTAAAACGAGTGCATCTTATGTTTAAGAGAAGTCAACTTTCACATTAAAAAGTGAATCCTTTGTTTTTTTAAAGTGAATCTTAAGTTTAATAAAAGTGAATCTTATGCAAGGACAATATGAACCTTTCATTTATTGAAAAGCTAGTAATAGAGTTGGGTTGGCAATCTTGTAGGGAAAAGCAGTGTCAAAGACTACATGTCAAGAAATGTAAAATTTTCTTGTAGGTATATGATAACAACGATAACCTTTGTGGAGGTGACTATAACCAATGAAAACAAGGTAAAGATCTTGGTTCTAGTTTATGGGTTGTTTTGTTTCGAAGGAAGGGAAAACATCTACAGTCAAAGGTTCTAAAGAGTAATCAAGCAGTTTGTTGTACATTTTGACAAAAGGAATCTAAGAGCTCAGGGTCGATGAAGGCAACCTATTGATCAGAAACACTGAAGTCATGAATGTTTTTTCCTAAAACTGATGGGAAAGTTGGAGTGATATAGTAAGGTGTGAATCATCTCAACAATGTGATGACGCTTTCTTTCAGGAACCCCATTATGTTCATGTACTAGGACATGAAACAAGCAGAATAATCCCCATAATGCTCAACAATTGAGTGAAAGATTGACTCATAAACTCACCACCTACATCACATTGAAAGATTCTAATTTTTTTCTTATCAAACTAACATTCAATCATACATTGAAACTTGATAGATTTGAAGAACACCCGACTTTGTCTTCAAAAGGTATAACCAAGTAAAGTGACTATGATAATCAATGAGTACAACATAGTATCGAAAGCCACTAGATGATGACACAGGTGTGAGACCCCATACATTACAATGTATGTTCAAATCTTTCACCAAAAATTATATTGCTAGGTCTAAATGGAAGCTTACAACTCTTTCCCATTTGCTAGCTAGAATAGACATTATTCTTCTTTTTCCAAGTACTAACCTGATTCAATGATGCTGATGCAGAGTTTGAATCATCTTGGAATGATGATATCCTAGACGAGCATGCCGCATGTAACACCCCTACCGCTAACACCGTCATTACTGTACAATACTTACCTTCGCAGCGGATACTCCATACACAACGGCGGGTGTACAATGTCCGTTAGTCACCCACGTGACTAACAAGGCGAGTTACAATACTACATACTATCGGTCTGATGAAATGAACATACCGAGTACTCTACACAATACAATACTTCCCATTGCATACTCAACCATAATTCAATTACAACTCCAATACATTACTATACCGAGTCTACTACAATCCTTAAATTACCGATACAGTTTGGAACTTCCAATTCCGCAATACATTCCAAATACAATCCCTATTATACAACTACCCATGCTTACATTGCAGTCCCCGTCCTACTCTCTCGAACGGTGGTCAGCTTCGAGTACCTGCACACTAAAAACGTTCCCCCTAGGGGGTCAGCTTACGCTGAATATGAATTTCGCATATACCGCGTGCTAACCGCGGTACGCCGACTACTTGGGAGGATATACATGGAGTTCTTTTTACATGAATACATACATACTCATGCTACAACAATACAATCGACAATACCTACATACACATACAAGGTTCAATACTTACTAAGGAAGACAATTCGATAGTCAACCATTCGTACTAGTTACTTATTCATTACTCTTTCGTTGCGTTACTCACTACTCTACTCGTACTCACTCCTTATTCTTGCATACTCATCACTCCATGTTCAATACCTTACTCGTACACGATCCTTACTCTGTACTCGCTACTATACTTGTGTATACTTGCTACTCCACACTCCATACTCCATACTCCATACTTACTCATACGTACTCCATACTCGATACTTACTCATACATACTCAATACTCGGTACTCATCACATACTCATACTCACTTCTTACTCAGTACTCATTACTTTACTCATACATACACAATACTCAATACTCATTACTTGGGCCTCTAGGCGGAGTCATACGCAAGACTCGCCTCCGGACCTACGATACGAGGGCTATACGCTTAGCTCCTTAAATACTCAAATGTCCGTTTGTACCGGACTACTCTAATTCCCAACACTCTTCTCTCAGAGTACATTGCAGTCTCATGGATTAGCCTAGAAGTATCTCTCTGGATAACCTCCACTAGCTTAGGGAATTACCACCGTCTAGTATCCTCAGATTTAAGGGTTTCCCCAACGTATCGAATACTCTCGTGATCGGGACATACTTACATCAATCGGGTCCTTTCATAATGGGTCGACTAATTGCTAAGGGTTTTGGAGATCCCTCGTTATTCTTTACTACTCTCATGGTTCATGTCTTGCACCAAGATTAATTCCTCTAATAGAGGTTACTTATACACTTCCACTACTTATTGTTTGTGGATTATTCATTTCGGTTCTCTTACCGTTATCGGGAGGTTACTACTCCCGTACTCTCTTCCACATTCTAGTGAGTTCATTGGTTTGCATTGTCGTTTATTGGTTTATAAGTTTAGTGCGTTTCTACGGTTCCATGAGTTCACCCCATGACCCTTACTACGAGTCACTACACAAAAAGACTCATCTATGAGTCGGTCTACGCACTAAGTGAGGTCACACAATCAATCAAGAAAGGTTAGCTCATACATCATACAACAAGACATACAATGAAAGACAATAAACCGTTTTCATGCTTTAGTCTTGATTAGCCGGCATACAGCATACAAATCAACGTAGCTCGGTTAGCATACGGGGCATAAGAAAATCATACCTTTCACCGGGTTTAGCTTTACCGCGTGTCCCCTTGTTCCTTGGTTCACCCTTGTCCCACTGATAATGTTTCCAATCATTGTTATTAATACTATGCTCATATGATATACAAATAATTACTACTCCCGTACTTACCCCGTTATCCCGGTATACTTACTGTTCTTATGCTTACAACTTTCTTAGCTTGTCCCCTTACTCACTTGTGCATTTCCTCACCATTTCATTCCATTAATGGTGTACTACTACATACATATACATATGTGTATAGGCATATATATATATATATATATATATATATATATATATATATGATAGCTTTAATCATTTTTTTTTTGTTTTGACTTGACCGACCTTACCCAGGGTCGGTCCCAAGGTCGGTCGAAGTCAGTAGGGTAATACGCTGGAAAATTTCAGGGCCGACCGACCTTGCAAGTCCGGTCCCAAGGTCGGTCCATTCCAGTAAGTTACATTACAGGTGAATTTTAGGCTGACCGACCTTGCAAGTCCGGTCCCCAAGGTCGGTCCATTCCAGAAGGTTTTATGACGGGAATTTTTCTGGCCGACCGACCTTGCATGTCCGGTCCCAAGGTCGGTCCATTCCAGTAGACTCCCCGTCTTTGTATTTTTAGGCTCGACCGACCTTGCAGGTTCGGTCCCAAGGTATGTCCGGCCCAGTACTTCAGTTTAAAAGTCTATTTTCAGTTCCCTTCTTTACCCATTTCTTTCTCAATCTTCCTACATGTAACCCCATATGATTTAGCACTAATTAAGCCCTCTAAATCGCCTTAATTCATCCACCAAATCCATTACTAAATCCATCACACAACTTACACAATTTCCTTACTTCTTCTACAACATATGTAACAGTTTTTGTTACACTTATGTTACAGATTTTAAAACTCAATTCTCCCATCCAATACTTCCTCAACCAATGTCATTCCTAGCACTCTAAATACCTTACCTTACCATGCCAACTCATTTCCAAACCATTACACTACCTACACCCAAGTTCCAACACTCATTTTACAAAATCTTGCACACCAATTTCTTCCTAGTTCTACAATGCATTTTGATACCTCTCTTGCTACAGATTTTATATCTTAACTCCACATACTACAACCATCTATCCATGGTTTCTAAACATCTTTACTATCCCCAATACATATCTTGGTTCTCCCATTCACCAAGTCATTCTTAATACACAATTCCTACCAAAAATGTTGCCATAGTTCAAAATCTCTATTCTAGCCAAACCACAAGGGTTCTACCAGCACACATACAAAATCTCTATACACTAATATTTCCTCAAGCATTACTAATACACATACACCATTCATTTGGCTCTAAGGCCTACAAATCCACACATTTGCTCACACATACTCAAACATCCACAACTACAATACTAGTACATTAGTTTAGGTTCTTTTATTTGCTTACCCATTCCCATTACACTAATGCATTAGATTAAGCATTAAAAGAGGGCTCTTGCCTTGAGCTTTTGATTCCTTCATTTCTTTTCCATTTCTCCTCTTCCTCTCTTTCTTGTCCAAATCGGTCAAATGGGAATGGAGTTGTCAAGCTCCATCCCAACACCCAAGAAACACAAAAATGTATTTTAATTACTCTTCTAAACCCTTAGAGAATTCTAATTCCATAAAAAGGCTTAGAGTACAAGTTAGGGTTTTACCTTTAGAGATCTTTGAGAGGGATTCTCACCCTTGAATCAAGAAGGGGATTACTCCACCATTGGAGGGTTGAAACAATGCTCCAAAGCAAGAGAAAAAACAAGGTAAGAGAGAGAGAGACAAAAATCGGTCATACCAAGGAGATGAGAAAAGTGAGGTCTTTCATGGAGATTTTTACCTTGTTTGAAAGAGGAGACTCCAAGCTTCACAATGGTGTGCTTTTCTCTCCAAATGGGGAAAACCCATGTAGATGAAGTTGCTCATTTTCGGATTTTGAAAAGATAGGAATGTAGAGCTTGAAGAGGGGAGTTCAAATATGCAATTTATTTTACATTTGGAGCTCAAATGGAGCTAGAGCATGAGGAGAAAGAAGAGAAGCCATGGGAGTGTTGAAGCTTCTCAAAATCGCCCAGCAAGGGGGGGGGAATGAGAAAAGAAATCGGTGGAGGAAAAGAAGGGTAGAGAGAGATGAAAAGAGAGAGTGAGGTGAGAGAGTGTGGGGTTACTTTTTATTTTTCTTATTTATCCTTTAGCATATTAGGAAGTGAAGAGGGTGTGTGAGAGAGGGGGCTGTCGACCAACACACACACACACATTCACATTTTGGCTTTTTATTTACAAAAGTGGACACACTAGTTTTATTTTATTACATTCTCACCCCACTACTTCCCGGTGTTACAGTTTTTACTAACTGGAACCCGTTTCCCGGATTTTTCTCGTTTTTTTACTTTTATTGCTTATTAAGCTTCCGTTAGTGCTTTCTAATTGTTACTTAATGATTCGTAATTTTTACGGGTTCGTTTGACCACTTAAAATCACGTTTTCGGGTTTCCTCGAAAATGTGCGCTAAAGCTCTTCTAGCGTTTTAATACCTTAGTTTCGAATCCGGTTTCTTCGGGAATCATTCCCGTATACTAATTAGGCATGAATAAGCCTTAGGAATCCTTACGATACTACAACCAAGGTCTCGTACCTCCTATGGTTATTTAATGCTCATTTTAGTGTTTTCCGCTTTCTGAGCGTTTTTTCTCATTTCTTTTGGATTTATTTTCTTTACCAAAATTACTTAGGCACTATTAGGCCCTTAAATACCATATTAAAATATTCTAATCACCATATTTAAGTTCGGGGTATTTCACCGCACCTCAGTTGTAGCCTTGTTAGTAGTGCAAACCACATGAGCTTCATTGACTGCCTTATCTACAGAATACTACTCACCAGACTTTCTCCCCTTGATCCTTTATACAGAACCTGGAGTTAACAAACTCAACAGTGCATAAGTTATCTTTAGTGAGACCACTAACAGATAACAAATTTCTCTTCAATATTGGAACAACCAGAACCCTATTTACTTTCACCAAGCCATTGTGACCTTTAAGTTGACCCTCACCAGTGTATTGTACGCATATTGAAATACCCCGAACTTAAATATAAGGATTAAAATTAATCTATGTATTTAAGGGCCTAATGGTACCTAATTAATATTGGTAAGGAAAAATAAATCCTAAAGAAATAAGAAACGCTTAAAAGCGAAAAACGCTAAATAAGCGTTAAATAACCATAGGAGGTACGAGACCTCGATTAGCGTATTACATGGATTCTAAGGGTTTAATAAGACCTAAATAATGTATGGGAACAACTCCCGAAGAAACGGATCCAAATAATGAATTAAAACGCTAATAGAGCTTTAGAGCACGTTTCTCGAGAAAACCCGAAAACGTGACTTTAAGTGGTCAAACAGACCCGTAAAAATTATAAATCATTAAATAATGATTATTAAGCATTTATGGAAGCTTAATAGTCAATAAAAATAATTAAACGAGGGAATTCCGGAAAATGGGCCCGGTTAGTGAACGGTACCTAAACCGGGTAAAATAACGAGCGTTTTCTGTAAAAGACGAAAAACGCTCCAGCTAGTATACTTTAAGGGACCGGTTTTTAATAAGTTAAAGGCCCTCACACACACTCACATACTAGCTAGTTAATTAAGAGACAAAAGCAAAAAGTAAAAAGGTAAAAAGTACCCACTTACTCTCTCACCTCACATTTCACACATCTCTCTCCTATCCTCCTCCCTCCCTCACGATCTCTCTCTCCTTCTCCAAAGGGGGCTGGCGATTTTGAAGCTCCAAGAGAAGCTTCAATGCTTCTCAACTTTCCATCCATACTCCATCCTCATGTAAGCTCCAAATCGAAAATAAATTACATATTTGAACTCCCCTCATTCTCCTCTACATTTCCCTCTTTTCAAAATTCGAAAAGGATGAGTTTCATCTCCATGGGTTTTCCCCATTTGAAGAGAAAGGCACACCATTATGGAGCTTGGAGTCTCCTCTTTCCAACAAGGTAAAAATCTACATGAGAAACTCATGTTCTCTTCATTCTTCTTCACAACCGATTTTTGCCCCATTGTAACACTCCATTTTCTCTCTCTCTTTTGAGCTTAATATCAACCTTGTAATGGTGGTGGATTCACCTTGTTGAACCAAGGGCTAAAACCCCTCTTAAAAGCTTCAAAAAGGTAAACCCTAGAAATTGTGTTTTAACACTTTAAATGAATTAGCATTAATTTAAGGATTAGTAGTTTAATTGCACTTGTTTTATGTGCTTTGGGTGGTGGGAATGGAGTTTGGTAACTCCATTCCCCATATGGCCGGTTGGGCAAGAAAGAGAGAAGAAGGAGAAATGAAGAAGAAAGAAGGAATTAGAGCTGAAGGTAAGAGCTCTTTACTAATGTTAATTTGGTGCATTAGAGTAATGGAATGGGTAAACGAATAAAAGAAACCAAACTAATGTATTAGTATTGAGGTTTATGAAGTTTTGAGTATTTGAGAGTAAGTTTGAGTATTTGTGAATTAGTAAGTGAATTGTAGGCCTTGGAGCCAAATGATTGGGTATGAGTATTAGTATTGGTACTTGAAGAAGTATTGGTGAATGCATATTGTATTGATTGCTGGTAGGACCCTTGTAAGGGTGTGGCTAGAATAGGTATGAACTTGGTGAGAAAATGTGTGTATGGATAAGTAAGAAATGTAGAGAACTATGGCAAAATCTTGATAGATATGTATATGTATTGATGACTTGGTGAATGGGAAAACCAAGATATGTATTTGGATTAGTAGAGATGTTTAGTAGCTATGGAATGGTAGTTGTGACATGAGGATGAGAAGTGCAAAATCTGTAACAAAGTATATAGAAATGTATTGGAGAAGATAGGAAAGATTAGTGTGCAAGAATTGGTAAGAAGAGTGTTGGACTTGGGTGTAGGTAATGTAATGACTTGGAAATGTATTCGGGATGCTAGGAGTAACATTGGTGGAGGAAATATTGAATGGTAGGAGTTGTAGAAAAATCTGTAGCATTAGAGAATGAAAAACTGTTGTAGGTGTTGAAAGGAAGTGAGGAAATTGTGTAATTGTCTCATGGATTTAGTAATGGATTTGGTGGATGAAATAAGGTATTTTAGGAAGCCTAAATGGCATTGTATCATGCGGGATTACATGTAGGAAGATTGGGGAAGGAATGGGTAAGGAAGAATAGAGAAACAAAGTCTGTAGCAGAGTTCTGCTACCGACCGACCCAGAGTCTGGGCCGGACCGTGGGTCGGTCGGAGCTTAAGAAACGAGTATAAACCTTTCGGGAATGGACCGACCCAGGAGCCGTGGTCGGACGTGGGTCGGTCGGACTCGGATTTTCTGTTGTCGAAGTTTCGCACTTCGACCGACCCAGAGGTGGGTCGGTCGGTGGGTCGGTCGGAACTTGGACAACAGACCCGAAACTCTCGGCAATGGACCGACCCAGGAGCGTATGGGTCGGTCGGAATAGTTTCTGGGTCGGTCGGAAGAAATTTCAGAGAATGAAACTTACTGGAATGGACCGACCCAGGGTTGGGTCGGTCGGTGGGTCGGTCGACCCATAACTTACAAAAAAAAAACTAAACTAAAACTAAATGAATGTAACTAGTATATATATATATATATATATATATATATATATATGTATATGTATGTATACCCACCTATACATATGTACATGTATATGTAAGCAAGTAAACCATTGTAAGTAGATAAAAGTAAGTAAATAAAATGTAGGTATAGGAATGTAAAGACTTAGTAAGTATGAGTTAGGGAGCGTAAGGATAATCGAATTAAATTAATGATAGTCAGATTAATTTTCGATTGTATGTATATCATAGGATTTGATTTGTGAACACCGGAGGAACGTTGGGATACAAGTACAACGGTGAAAGGTATGATTTCTTCATGCCCTGTATCCTAATCTGGTTACCCCGATTTGTGTGCTTATTTGATCACCTAAATAAGATAAATGCATGAATCGGACTATACTGCACTTACTTGTGCTTGACTTATGTGTTCTTGATATTTATTCTTGAACACTAGTTGTATATTCATGAAATATGTGGATGAAGATAATTGTATTTGTACCTTGCAGTGTACTTGTGTATTGTATTGTATTTCGTATGTATGTGTATATGGGCATTGTATTATTGTGGCTTGAATGTTGACTTGTGCTAATTCCTAACTAGCTAACTCCTAACTTAAGTGAGTAAATTGGAATGAGTACAAGTCCGATATAGCTTCGCCACGCGTGAGGATGGGTGACACAAGAGGTTGGATCCGATTCCTGGTTCTTAAGCTGGTCCACGGCCCAAATCCCTTAAATGGGTAGCATCCTGGATTAGTGAACCAAGTAAATCCCGGTGGTGGGACCGAGTAGTTCCCCGGGCCGGAGGTCCCGACGACTTAACATGAGTAAGAGAAAGTAAACAAGTATGTATGAGTATGAGTACGAGTATGAGTATGAGTATGTATGTGTATGTATGGAGTAACGAGTAAAAGAGTAATCTCCACCCGATTAACCCGGGTGGACCAATGAAGCTAACAAGAATTGTATGTTGTGTATGTACTGCGTATGTGTACTCGAGAACAAGGTAAGTAAGTATTTGATGGTATACGTATTCTTGTATGTGATGAAATGTATGAATGTATGCCTTGTGAAAGTAATGTAGTATTGAGTATGAAAGCATGTATGCATGTTGTGTGAATAAATGAACCGCATGTATACGACCAAGTGGTCGGCGTACCCTCACTAGTACGCGGGGTATGCGGTTATCATGCTCGGCGAAAGCTGACCCCTTCGGGGGACATTTTTTAGTGTGCAGGCACCCGAAGCGGACGTGGCCAAGGTGAGAGACCGGCGGCACACCCTTGTAATTAGAAGTAAGTAGTTGTGAGAAATGGGTAGTGAGTAGACTCTTAGAGAGTATGTGTGAATTTGGAAGAGGTATTACACTTGTATAAGGACCTTAGTAACTCGGTATGTAGATCGTATGGTATTGAACTCGAAGTATTGTAATGAATGGGATGTTGTAGTATTTGATTCGGTAATTGGAGTAGGTGATAAGTGTGTAGTACTCGGATATTCCGTCCATCAGCCGATGCTGTAAGTAGAAGTAGTGGCCTTGTTAGTCACGTGGTGACTAACGGCATTGTATCACCCAATGTATGTAAGAATATATCCGCTGCGTGTATCTGGTATGTAAGGAGATTGGACGGTAAGTATTGTATTAATGGTAAGGGTGTTACACATAACCTCGACCGATTTCCAACAATAATTGACTCACTACCTTTATAAGGTTTAGGTAGAACAATCATGCCTATATTGTTAACCATGTGAGTTGTTGCCGCGGAATCAATGTACATAGTCAAGGAATCTTCATCAGTAGTGAATATATTGAAGGCTTTTGGGTAGTTTTATTCTGTAGCTTCATTGTATGAGTGATCTAAACCTATAGAAGTAAGAGAGGGCAAATGTGATTTGTTCTTCGACATAGTTAACAAGGATTCTCAATAGAGCTATATGTTCCTCCAGCATCAAAAATGTTTCGTTTCTTGAAGCCAGTAGTGCCACAAGATATTTGTTATAACCACTACCTCGATAGTTTCTTCTACAATATTGTTTCTATTGCATCTTCCATGGTAGTAGTTACCAAAATCTCTTCCTCGCTTATAATTAATTTCAGTGGTATTTTCATGCGTGACAATAAACGTAGAATTTTGAAAATTGATTTTCACTTCTTCTTTATCATCTTCTCCTTCCCTCAGATCATAAGCTTCAATCACATCAATAAATCCTTGAATGTAGGGTAAGGTGCACGAGTTAGCATGATTGAGCGAAGAACTTTGTATCTCTTCACAAACCTTGCGCGGACATTAGAACTTTGTCATCCTCGGGAATAGAATGCTTGATTGCAGAGAGACTATCACTGACTGCTTTGGACACCTTGATATATTCCTTGATTTATCTCCAAGCTTTAGATCAGAGTTTTTGTTTAAGTTGAAATTCACGATGCTTTTTTATTGAAGAAACTCGTTTTGTAACTCGATCCAAATAGCTTTAGTAGGGATACAACCAACAACCTGCTCTACCTAGTCCTTCGAGATGGTCGCAATTATCCATGTCCTGACCAACGTTTCCTCCTCCTTCCATATAGCGAGATCTGAACTGTCGATCGAGGAATCCTTTTCTACCACTTCAAGAATCGAACATGTTCTAGAAGATTAAGCATTTGAGTCCTCCAGAATTAGGCAATTTCACTCTCCACTCAGCTTAATCGTCGAGATTCCGATTAGTTGATAAACATTCGGTGCAGATAAAGAAATTAGATACAGATTTGGAGCTCACTTCACCAGATGTAGATTTGTTCGATCCAGACATTTCGATCAATTAGTAGAGCGGGAGAGCACTTCAAGCTCTGATACTATGAAGAACTTGTGAATACACAAGGTGAGCTAGGAACTCCGTTAGAGGCAAAGTGAAGGTGCGACGGAGAGACAGAGAATGGAGAAAGAAATAAAAAAAGAAGCGGGAATACTTTTCCATGATTAATGAACTCAGGTACAGGAAGGGATATTTATACATAGGTAAAAGCATGTCACTAGACTACTTAGCCACATCAGCGATATTAACTATAGTCTTACAGATTAATTTATGGGAATAGGAAGAATAGAGACATGATAAAAGAAAATAATTAAGCAAATTAGATTTACAGTGAAAGACAATTGATTTGTAGATGAAGATAAATATAATACATAAGAAAAGATAAATAGAAAATTGGCAACTAATTACGAAAAATATAACAAGGGTATATTTTACATTATTTTAAAAGAATTGGTGAGCTCATAATGTTAGGTGGTTCCCAAAGACATCATGTTTTTAAAAGAGTGAATTGAGTCCTATGGGGGCAGGACGTCAAACCTACAACTTTTTATCACGGGTTGAGAATAGCTTACCTACTCAGCTATCTCGCAAGGATACTCCCAAAATCAGTGAAAAACAAGCACCAAACACAACTAGATTAACCAAGTTTGCTACCGATAATTTGCTACCACACATATTGGTAGCTAATTTCAAAAATCGCTACTGATCTTTAATGGTACTGACATAGTGGTGTCTGTTGTGCTATAACAATGAAAATGGTAACTAAAATTTTTAAATAGTAGCCAAATCGCTACCGCCTTACATGACTCCTACCGTTAGTATTAGCTATTTTTGATTTCATCTTGCTTCTTTAAGTAAGAACAATTTCGCTACCAACATTGGTAGCTAAGTTAAGGAATTGCTATTGATGGATGTGGCTAATTCAATCATGGTAGCTATTGTGCTACTATTTCATCAATAGTAGCAAAAAATATTATAACTAGTAGCTAAATTGCTATTATCTTAATAGTACCAAATAGATAGGCTAAGTTAATGAAATTGCTATTGACACTTGATCACGTTTGTTGTTCTGTTACTGTTTGGGCGACGGTAGCAAATATTTTTGACAAGTAGAAAAATTGTTACTATCTTAAATTTTGGAATTGCTACTAACTAATGATGTTAATGAGATTTTAGTTGATATTGTGCTACATTATAAGAAATGATAGCTAAGATTTTCAAGCGGTAGAAAAATTATAATTCTATAATTAAAACGTGTAATAACTATATAATTCAAAATACACACCCATTTATAATTATGAGAAAGATAGATTTTTAAGACAATACCCCAAATTAATGTATATAAAGATAAGTAAGAGGAAGTATGTGTATTAATTATTTTGCAAAAATCCACCATAACTTGGAAACTAAGGATTGCATAAATGGTTAACTACCCAAACAACAATCTTAATTACTGCATTATTATCCCGATAATATTTTATCCAGACTTAAAACCTAAACACACACGGATCCCATCATGTTAATTAAAGTGTTGTCTTAAAGCAAAAGCAAAAATTGAATTAGTGTTGAGCATTACTTTAGACCACCGCGTATAATTGCATCTTGAAAGTGTATTTATTACACATTGGGCTACTCGCAAGTATGTGTATTATTACAAATTGGGCTACTCGCAATACACAACTAATGAAAACACACTTCAATATCCATTCTTGCAAAACTGTCCCCATCTATCAAAGATCCACTAATAAATATCTATATTGTCAGTATGTAAGTGAGTGAGAAATGATGAGGACCACCATCCCACCATGCCAGATCATTAATTACTTGGTAAGAAGTAAATGCGTTAGCAAAATTATTATTGTATTATAACTTAAACGTGTGAGTACTACATAATTTGAAATACTAACATATACAGCTACCTTTTAGCTATCAAAATTTAAAAAAAAAGAACTATAGTAAACAAAAATTGTCTAATTCGTGAAAATAAATATTTTATCATATAAGATATACCTAACGTATTATATTTTTGATACTTATAATATTTATAAGTCTCAAAGTATCACACATATTAATACATTATCAAATAGAGTACAAGTATTAATAATTTAATTAGTAATTATGTTGGTTAAAATGTACAAAATTAATATAAAATAAAAGTAATAATAATTAAAATTAGTAAATTGTATATATGTGTGTGTGTTTATATATATTTAATTTATTACAGTTTTTATATAGTAAAATGATGCTTTTAATTTACAAAATCCACATAAACTAATAAAACATAAAAAAACTAAAAGTAATAACAATTAAATTAGTTGATTTGTAGGTTAAAATTTGCAAAGTAAATAGAATATATATATGTGCGTGTGTATGTATGTATAAATTTATAAAAATGTTAAAAGTTACACAAAATTTTAATAAAACGTACATAAATATACTATATATTAATGTTTTTAATTTACAAAGCAGCACACAAATTAATTGAATTTTGAAAAATAGTAAAGTTATATCAATTTATACATTAGTTGAGATTGATATTATACATCTATTTAAATTTATGAAATTATTATATTATACAAAGTTACAAAAATATAATGCATTATTTAGAAGTTTTAATTTTCATAAAATGATGTATATTATATTAATATTCGTAACACTAAGAATATGATTTAATAGAATAAGTAATTTTATATAATATATTATCTTTTTGTATAATTTCTGACATTTCAAAGATTTTAAAAGATATATATGTATATTTTTAAAAATTTTATAATGTGAAGCCAACGATTTACTTAAATTTTTATTATTTTTACTATTTTGGTTGCATTAAATTAATTTGTTTCATTATTTAAATTAAAATATTAAGGGAAAATTCATAAAATGCCACAATTTGAGTTTATAATTCACGATAACCCCTTTTTGGAAAGTTGTTCACAAAATGCCACGATTTGAGTTTGAAATTCACAAAATGCCACTGTTCACTAACTGGCGTTAGTTTCGTCGTTAAGTCACTCTGGTAAATGACCAAAATACCCCTGACGACAAAAAGGGGTATATCATGAATTATAAACTCAAATCGTGGCATTTTGTGATTTTTTTTTAAATTTGAATTGCGCATAGTCGACTGTGCAACGACTATTTTTTTGAATTTTTTTAAAAGTTCACAAATACCCTTTTTTTTTTAATATATCCCCGGTTTGACCATGTATCGGTAAAAACTTTCATTTATATTTACAGTATCAAACGTTCAATATATCCATGTAGTCTGCATATATATATGTCGTGAATAACTATCATGGTACAATGGTTAAGACATTCTATATCCATCCTAAACTTTAGGGGATCAATTCCTCCTCTATGCACATTTCAGCACACTAGTTTGATTAAATATGTCGTTGGTATGGGGGTCTATCTCCCCATGATGCATGATTAAAATGGGTATTGGAATGGTAGTGATTAAACTATCTTGCGAACAACGGGAATTTAACTAATAGCCAGATGTTGGTCTACTAATCCTAACTAATCTAGTTGGAACCCAAATGCTAGTTCTAATATCCAATTTAATCAGAAGCATTAAGCTTCCGGGAACCTTAACCAATTGATTTAACAACATGACAATTAATTAGAGAAAAACGCTAAGCAAATCCCTAAATTAACAAAGACAATCTTAAAGGCCATAATCACTCAATAATCATCTTCAATTAAGAGCAATAACTAAAATAAAGCATAAACATAAGTTTAAGGTGTTTAAGGTTCAACAATGAAGATTTAGGAATTTTGGGGCAAAATTCCCATCCCAGTATACAAGGAGGTTAAGCCTCCATTAGAGCACAAGTAAGATAGAGAGGAAAAGAATTAGCCATGGGAAAGGTTGTAGAGAGGAGAAGAATTAGCCATGGGAAAGGTTGAAGAAGAGCTTCAATGCTGAGGAGGCTTCTTCTGTTATTTCCTTTCTTCTTTCTTCCACTTTTAAAATCACGATTATGGGCAAATTTTTAGCGCAACCGACCCACGTGGATCAGTCTCGTGGGTCGGTCGCCTCTAGGAGAAGACGTCGTCACGTGTGCGAATTTTGGCGCTACCGACCTACTTGGGTCGGTCTCTGGGTCGATCTGTTTCAGTAGGTTACGACCGACCCACCTGGGAAGGTCGTCTAGGTCGGTCGAACATGTAGATACCAGAAAAAGTCCGACCGACCCACCTGGGTCGGTCCTGTGGGCAGGCAGGTCTTCAAAACGCGATATCTTCTTCATTTTAGCTCCGATTTTGCATCCATTTGCGCACACACGTTAGTCTCTTTGTCTACTTTATTCCCAGATATTTACATCTCTTGTTTCAGCAATAATTGCGTAATACACCAATAAAATACAAAACTAGAGGGAAATTAGCTAAAGTGGAGAAATGAGCATGAAAAGTGTTGATAAAACATACTAAATACACCCCTAAAACATGATCATTTGGACACTTCGCACACCCCCACACTTACCTTTTTGCTTGTCCTCAAGCAAAACCAAGCACCCAAGCAAGTAAGGAATGCTCAAGACTAACAAATACTAACAAGAATTTTAGGATATGAGAAGAAGCAAAAAGTGATTAAAACCTTTGAGGAGTGTGAACCATCTATTAGTGGTGGCATGGGTGTTTTTAGGGAAAAACAAAATCTAGATTTTTGGGGTATGATCCGAAGTGCTTCAAAGTTCTAAAGATTGTGTGACTTGAAGAACTTTTACCATGGCCAACTTCTCTCAAGAATGGGCATTGAGAAGAAAATAAAAGGCAAAATAGATTTATGCATTGTTTCACTTTGCATAAGAGATGAGGAGACAAAAATTGGGCATGTAGCCTTGCATTTAAGAGCACTCAACTCTCATTGTTGGTTACCAATGGCGTCTCGCAAGTTCCTTAGAGATTTTCACAATGAAATACTCCTTAGCAGTCCCTAAGAGAGAAGGCAGAAGGAACCCTTAAGCAATAAAAATCCAACTATTCAAGATACTTGGCCACACTGCATGTAAAATGCTTCAAAAGCAATCAAAAGAAAAATTTGAGCGTTTATCCCACAATTTATAACAGGTTTTTGTTCCTAATGAGAACAACTCACATCACAAGGGTCCAAGTCTTCTTTTGAACAAACACAAGATAAGCAGATGGATTAAACATTTAAGCACATAATTCACCGAAAAGGTCACTCCCCTACACTAAGATTGAACAATGTCCTCATTGTTCAGCAAACAAACCAGGGAAGGTTTTAGAAGACCTTTTCGGGAACCAGGCAAAAGAGAAAACACAAGGGACACAAATAACATTATAGCACAGAAGCTACGCCCACTGACAAAATGAAAGAAGAGAAATGAGAGTGTCAAAATAAAGAGACGAGTACTCCCCTGAGATTGTTGTCACTTGCATTGAAGGAACTCCCCCACAGTTGAGCTTTAGCCTCAATTAGCGTTGCTTGGTTGCGGTGTGGACTTTAAGTTGTAAAATCAGGTGCATAGTGCATGGTTACATGAGTGTAGCTGCAAAATTAGGTGTGTAAGGCTGCACACTTACGTGTATGAGTGTATGTGCTCTCCTCTTCACGTGCAGCAAATCTGAAGTGTGCATGCTACTTGCGAATTACTTGAAGATAAATTTCTTGCGTACATGCATGTTGCCTTAGCCGTATGTGCACGACATGGTACATGGCTACTTTGGATGATTTCTCATCAAGTATTACGTGCTTGAGGTTGGGATTTACGTGCATGACAAGTTGGATTTGTTTACATCCACCGTGAGTGAATCCAAAAGAAGAACCCTCTCCTCTTCCTTTTCTTCTGTAGGTGCGCGAATTTCTTGCTTGTAGCTCCAGCTTCACGTGCAGGGTGGGCATGATTTATGTGGACGGTGAGTGGTTGCTTGCTGCTACATTCATTTTTTTAATGTGTATACGTGCATGATTGAAGTTCTGTATGTGAATGGCTACAGATGTGTATGCTCCTCACATGGGGTGCAAGGAATCGTGCATGTACGCATGCAAAACTGTAACAACGGGCTGGATGTGAATGAAGTGAGCACATTACGTGGATGCACAACATGGATTATGTGCATGGGCTGCTGCACATGACTACATGCATGCTTGGCAAATTGTTTACGTGCATAAGGCTGCACTTTACGTGCATGGGTGAATGGTGAGCAGGCTGCATGCTTGCCTTGCGGCTTGCACCTGCTTGCGTGCTTGCACCTGACTGCTTGCTTGTCTGCTTGCACCTGCCTAAAATACTAGAAGAAACCAAACTACAACCGGGGTTAAAAGTTAGAAAAAACAAGACTAAAGGATAACTTGACAACTTAAAATAAAGGAAAATGAAAGAAATTCATCCGGGTTGCCTCCCAGGAAGCTGCCCATCTCTAAGGTCTTGGCTAGACCATACCACATTGAAGTCCTCCAAGATCGAAGATGAATATTGAAGTGCGCTTCAACGGGTCGGTTGGGTGGGCATCATTTTTCATTGAAGAACGGCCCAAATATTAAGGTTGATGATCCTTGGTGCAAGAATCATCTAGTGGGACACTCCTCTTCAAATTTAAGGATGAAGAATTCCTTATCTTCATTTAGCGGTACAGGGAGAACTCCGGGGCGGACTTTCTCTTCAAAATCTAGTCCTGGATCAAATGGGAAGGTGGCCTTCACACTTAACAAGTAAGCTTTATGCTTCCCCTTACATCATTATTGCACATGTGGGGAAGGTCTTGATCCTCCAGATGAAGATTAAAGTTGGGTGGCACCTCCTCCTCAGTTTTGAGGACGTAGTAGTCCTCGTCTTTAGGGTGAGGCTCATAGGAAGAGCCTTGATGGACATCAAGTTCAGAGGGAGGTGGCTTTTTGAAGTAGATGGTGGCACTCTCCTTTGATGACTTGGAGGGAGGCAGTGTCTCCTCCTTCTCAAAATTGAGGATGTGATCATCCTCCTTGTATTGATGAACAAGGGAGGGGTGGGGGACAAATTGGCAGTTGACTTTAGAGGGAGGAAACTCCATGAGGTCGAAATAGAAACTCTCTTCTGATGAGTTGTCTTCATAATCAAGTTGGTGGTTGTTCGGCGATGATGTGCTCTCATGCTCAAACATAGGAGTAGAGGGAGAGTGGCTCAACTCCTCAATATTGCTCTTCCTTATGAACCGCTTCACTCTGAAGTTTTTGCATATCTCGATCTGGCTGAGCATGCAGGTTCATGTTGGGATGATTCTAGCAATACTTGCATTGGTCACTGAGATATATTCTGTCATCATATCCATCAAACTGGTGGAATTGCTCTCTACTGTGAGCTCAGGACAATGAAAACTTTCATGGTCTCCTCCACATCCATGGCACACAATCCATTGATTGTAGTCTTGTTCCGTGGGGTTTGGATTGATAGATGAGAACCGGTCCTTCATGAGAGTCTCCAATCTTGTGATTAATGACTCACAACGAGAGCTCTCATGGTTTCCTCCAGAAACTTGGCACACAAGCTTGAAGGAAGAGATGGAATCTTCCATGAGAGCTTCCAACCTTGAAATTGCAATCGGATAGGGAGAACCTTCATGATATCCTCCACACCTTTGCACACAATCCATTGATTGTAGTTCTTTTGGCCAGAGATTAGGTCCTCACAAGGAGGCCACAAATTGTATGCTCCGCACCCTTGACAGTCAACATCTAGATCATAGGTTGTATCATCATACAATGTACTTTAGGAGTGGTCATACCAACATTCTGCTTGATATATTGACCGTCCATCAGAATTAAGTTCCTACAAAAAGAGAAACAAAAATTTATACACAAAAGGGACAAATAAAGAAAATGAAAAATATGCACAAAAACTTCTCTGATAATAAACCAGATAGTTGGACCGAAGTCCCTGACAACGGCACCAAACACTTGTTGAGCACAATAGTGATTAAATTGTCTTGTGAACTAAGGGACAGTGAACCTAGTCATTGTATTCCCACAAGGGCGTATCCATAGGGACTTCATAACTATCTAATCAATTGTAAGTTTAGTGTTTGTGCAAGAATATAAACGACGGTGTGTAAATGTAAATGGGGGGGGGGGGGTTGGGTTTGGTTTGATAATGAAGAAAATAAAGGAAAGCAATAAGACCAAACTAACCAAATTAGGACAGATGTAGCCCAGGATGGATATTTGCACCCATAACCCCCTTACTACCAATTGTCGATTATAGAACTTACTACTAAACAACGGGAATTTAACTAATAGCCAGATGTTGGTCTATTAATCCTGGCCAATTTAGTTGGAACCCAAATGCTAGTTTGAATATCCAATTTAATCGGAAGCATTAAGCTTAAATCCACCATAAGTTGCAATGTAAACCTCATCTCAAAAACCTTTGAAAATCTGCTAACATTGATTTAGTCCCCAACGGTATAGATTTCAACTTCCGGAAACCCGTCCATAGAAATCCACACTAATTGCAAACTAATCAGCGATATCAAACCAATCGATTTAACAACATGACAACTAATTAGAGCAAAACCCTAAGCAAATCCTTAAATTAACAAAGAATAGCTTAAAGGCTATAATCACTCAATAATCATCTTCAATTAAGAGCAAGAACTAAAATAAAGCTTAAACATAGGTTCAAGGTTCAACAATGGAGTTTTAGGGATTTGGGGGCAAAATCCTCATTCCAAGCTACAAGGAGGTTAAGCCTCCATTAGAGCACAAATAAGATAGAGAGGAGAAGAATTAGCCATGGGAGAGGTTGAAGAAGAGCTTCAATGGTGAGGAGGCTTCTCCTCTTCTTTCATTTCTTCTTCTTCTCCTCTCTTTTCTTCATTATTGGTCGTGGCTCTTCATTCCTTCTCCCTCCTCTCTTCTTCTACTTTTAAAATCACGATTTTGGGCAAGTTTTTAGCCCAACCGACCCACGTGGGTCGGTCGCCTCTGGGAGAAGACGTTGTCACATGCGCGAATTTTTGCCTGACCAACCCACCGGGTCGGTCTTGGGGGTCGATTCCAATAGGTTACAACCGACACTTGGAGAGATCGTTTGGGTCAGTTGAACCCAATAGTTTCCGGAAAAAGTCCAATCGACCCACCTGGGTCGGTTTTATGGGCAGACTGGTCTTCAAAAGGTTATATCTTCTTCGTTTTAGCTTCGATTTTGGATCCGCTCGTGCCCACGCGTTCGTCTCTTCATTTACTTTATTCCTAGCTATGTTATTCCTCATGTTTCAGCAATAATTGTATAAAACACCAATAAAACACAAAACTAGAGGAAAATTAGCTAAAGTGAAGAAATGAGCATGAAAAGTGTTGATAAAACTTACTAAATACACCCCTAACATGCTCATTTGGACACTTATCAATTGGCCTTTGACACGATCGACTAGGGTTTTCTCCAAGGGACCCTTTATTTTATAAACTCCTCCAGTTCGTCCGATTATGTAATGTGTCTCTACTACTTCGTTCTAATTAAACTCTAATGGATCGATCGTACATTGGATTAAAGGCAAGTGTGGCCTCCACCAAGGAGACCCCTAAATGGTTTGCATTGGGTTCTTCAATATCTCCCTCACTAATAGGGCAGGCATGGGTCGGGTTTGGGTCGGATGAAGCTTCACCTGCACCCATCACCTGTATCCACTTGAAACCGACACGTCACCCGCTAAGGATCACCCGAACTCGATGCGAACTCGCAGGCACAACCGGCCCTAAACAGGTGAAAAAATAATCTTTAAATGATAATGATAATGAAAACAAGAGTATTTTAGTTTCCCATTATAAATTTTAAGTTCAGCCATATTTGACCTTCATTGGTTAGTAATTAAACATTAGATATAGTATAACAACAATATAGGCTAGAACTGAGTGAGTAATTAGATTTTTTCCTAAGGGCTAAGGCCTTGTTTGGTCAGTATATAAAAGGGTTATGTGTGAAAATTGTCACCCGGACCCAACTGAAACTCGTAACCCAGTTTCCATTGTTTATATCGGGTTTTTACCCGTTTTTCACCCGCCGGTGAAATGAGTTATCGGATACCCGTTGGGTATTACCAGCTCTACCCACTAAGGCATTTGTTAGGGCAAGGGAAACAGAATGAAATTGAGAAAAGGAATTGAAAGGAAAAAAAGGTATGTTTGTATCTCCTATTTGTTTGTGTGGAGAAAGTACAATAAATCACTAGTCAACGACTGTCGTTTAATGGCCAACAACTGTCAACCACTGGTCAACATCTATAGTTCACCAGCAAAATAAGTATTGGATAAGGGATTATACTTCTTTAATGAAAAAAGTACCTAAACAAAACCTGTATAAGCCATGCATAGAAACTAAAGAGCCTCCAATCATGTACTCCTTTACTTGTAATAATGTGCACTGCTGATTAATGCGCTATAATCAACATCTTATTTTTTATTTAATTTTTAAAGAAAGAACCAAAACCTCTCTAAGAAGCAGGTGCATTTTCAAGTGTCACGTGGGTTAATGGAACCCAGTCCAACCCATTTAGAATGTCATTAATTAACTCAATCTAATCCAAACTTATACAGGTCCAAAAATCATCACCTAACCTAGTCTCCTTCAACCCTGATCACCCAACTCATTCAACCCATTTTTAAGCAAACAATAACTTCATATTACTTAACAAATCAATTGTTGAAACATCATGTATGCGCACCTACAAATGTCACATAACATGACATATTAAATTGTATACATTAAATACCGAAACTACTTTAATATATCATTTTTCAAATTATAGAAGCTACTTTCACATGTATCGAGGAACAAATCATAGATTTATACCTCGAACACACGTAATTGAGAAGACCGGTAGTTTTGTTTCGGAACGGCGCTCACGAACAGACGAGTGGGGAAAATGCAACTGAGTAGAAATTAAGAAATAGGGTTCAATTCTTAAATAAAGTTATGATGCTTTTTCTTAACTGAAAAAGAAAAGCTATTAAAATATGAAATGAAGAGAATAAATACTGGACTAAATTTTGAGTCCGGTACTATTGGCCCATATACATTTTATGGTTTTTTTTTTACTTTTATCATAGTTTTATTGATGTATATTAATAAAAAAGATGGTCTTTTTTATTTTTTATTATTAAAAAAAGTTGGGGTCTGGTTGAATCATGTGTAGCACCCCACAAAAATTAACTTATTACTTTAATTCGACCGAAAAGATAAAACACCATAAGAGTTTTGATGGTAAAATTGTCTGGTTTAGGCAATGGCCAATATAATGCACGGGGACAACTTGATAGGATCAAGCCCTATCTTACTAAGTAACTCCACCGAAGTGGCCTAATAACTCCACCGAAGTGGCCAATATCCTCTCAAAGAGGCCAAAATACATTCAATTCATCGATGTCTTTGCTTACAACCCCCAACCCTTATTTATACTAACTACTAACCAAAATCCTAATCCTATTCAAACTATCAATAAATGTTATTCAAACTTACAATAAATCCTAACGGTAATATCTATCCTAATAAATGCTAAGATCTAAATCTTATACAAACTAATAATAAATACTAAGATCCAAATCCTATTCAAACTAGAATAAATGTAAGATCCTAATCCTATTAAAACTAATAATAAATGCTATTCAAATTACAATAAACACTAATGACAATAAATACTAATAGTAAAAACCCCTAGAACTTCCTAAACTACCTTACCTACCATGACTTATCATTACCCACCCCCTCAAACAACCTTGTCCCCAAGGTTGGAAAAGAAAAATGGGGAAAAAAGTGATCCTTTGATCCTTTTTCTCTCTTACTTTTTCCAAAATCACCAGCAGATGCATAGTTGAAGTTCTGCAGTAGAAATTTGATCGGCGGTTGAACAGAGAACGAAACTCGTTTGAAGGGAATATGGTTAGTTGCGCTTGGACCACTCCAAGATTGTCTTCGATCTGGCCGTCCTCAAAACTCGCGACGATGGTTACCATCTTGTGCGCTATCTTATGCTTGACCTTCTTCCTCTTAGGCAAGGTGAACCAACGTCTACAAACTTGTCGAAGACAGTACAACAACCCAACAGAAGCAGAAAATTTACGGAGCCACTTGGGGAAGAAATTAGGCTTAGGAAATAAACTCTGATCAGCGACTCTTCTTCGCTTCCCAGGTATGTTGATCGTTCTTTTCCCCCTACTCTTTCTTCTTACCAGTTTCTTCTTTACCTTCTTCAACCGAACAAACTTCCTTTGCCTCCTCCTTTTTTCTGTTTCCATTAATCCTGATGCGAGAAGAAGTCGAAGAGAAGAATTTCTTCCTGCCTGTTGCACTTGCCGTCGTGCTTGCTGTCGTTGCCCCTCGAATCTTTTTCTTTTCTTCTCTTTTACAGGTTTCTTCCCCCTTTCAATTAATGCACTTGGAAAAGGTGCTTCATTAATGGTGATTTCCTTCCCCACATCTTTGACCTTCAACTCCATAACAGGAACAATTTCATTTATCGGTGGGGACGAAAGAGCAAATTGTGATTCTTCTTTGAAGAAGTCCTTCGCTGGATCAGTTTCCAATTCTGACTTGAAGGAATTCTCCAGATTTGAATTGTTACAATACTGAATCGATTGATTTTGTTTCGTATTTGATAGCGAACCACAACTGATAATTTCTTGCATTTCTCCCAACCTTCGTTGTATGCGCTCAAGGATCTCAATGAACAGCTCTTCATTTTCCATTTGTTTTTGTTTTGAAACCTCCCAACCTCCATTGTATGCGCTCAAGTTCTTCGCTGATGAAGGCTGGAATCTTTCCATAAAGAATCCTTGAAATTTTGGCCAAGAAAGTTTTCCAAACGACATCCAAAGCCATTGAAACCACTCTTTCGCTTCCCCTTCCATGCAAAAACCTGCTGCCATGAACCATTCATCTTTTTCAATGCCATTTATGGTGAAATAAGACCGCATTCTGCTGAGCCAACCTCACGGGTCAACACCCACAAAAACTAGTGGTTCAAATCGTCACCAATAAACTCCATCACTAAGTTTCTTCCCTTCCAATTACCCCTTGGCCCTGGACGAGCTCTGATACCAATTGATAGGATCAAGCCCTATCTTACTAAGTAACTCCACAGAAGTGGCCTAATAACTCCACCGAAGTGGCCAATATCCTCTCAAAGAGGCCAAAATACATTCAATTCATCGATGTCTTTGCTTACAACCCCTGTAACACCCCAACCCGAAATCCAATAACCTGTACGGCGATCACTCCCAAATAAAGTACAACTGCAGCGGAAATAAATACAACAACCGGGCGGTATTACAATGCCGTTGGCCACCCTTGTGACCAACAAGGCTAACTCCAAATACAATCTCCAAAAGTCACGGTCCAAATACGAATACAATCCGAGATACTAGGAATCAAACTCAAATGTAAAATACTTAAGTAAAACAAATAACTAGTAGGAGACTCCTATAGCTTGAATCTACCCCGCCTACACTCGGTGTGGTAATATTCTCAACTTCAGGTACCTGAAAAATGGGGGTGCCCCCAAAGGGGCTCAGCAAACATTGCTGGTATGGAAAACGTGCAGCCCATCGTCTACCAGGCCACACCAACTACTTTGTCGAATACATGCAGTTCATTTTTTTGTAAAGCTGTAAACAAGCATAGTATGATGATAACAAGCATCCATACAAGGACAACAATGTTACATTAAACAAGACTTCAGAAGGTCAAGTTAGATGAACTGTAATCACTTGATAGCTGTCGGGTCCACACAGTGGGACTGACAGATGTATAAAAGTATATCAATGTAGTGGAGGTATAGTGACCCCGTTATAGAGAAAGGTTGGGTAATTAGTCCCTCAGAAGATAACGTAGTTAACCCCTGTACTTAGAAATGTGGGAATCGAACCCTCGAGAGGAATGAAGTCTTCCTCTCCACTGAACTGTTGGGAATTGAACCCTCGAGAGGAATAAATTCTTCCTCTCCACTGAAATGTTTCGTCGCGACGTAAATTGAGTAGGAGACGACCTGAGACAGGTACAACTCCTGTAGCATGCATGGCCAGATCCAACTGGGCTCCTCGTTCTCGTAGTATAGAATTGTTAGGTGTCATATAAAGACGTTAAACAAGAACACAATGTGTATTGTCAATTATCACGTTTAGGATAATGACATTTGTTATAAAGTGAAGTCAGTGAGAGACTTGAGTACAAGTTCTCGGTATAATAAAGCGCAGGTATTTAGTCCACTGGTATAGTAGTGTTTGTATGCGTGGGACATACACGTTGTAGTTAGCATCATTCACGCACATAAAATAATACCATAGTGCACAAGAGTAAGCAACATTTTACAGTAATTATCTTGGTCGTCATTTCAAACAACAGATAGCACACAAGCCGGTGTAATCCGGTAGAAAACAGGTTGCAAGAATCCCATACCGTTCACCGTAGACTGTACTTGTTTTAATTCCCGGTCAACGTCTGGTCAAACAAAGTCCTAGAATAGGATTAACTGATAGGGTTAATTTATGTTACCCTTATATAATAATTCTATTGGATCTTTTAACAAATTTTGTATTTGTTATTTCATGTGAGGTTATTTCTTTTAGTTACCTCATGATTTTGTGTATAACTTATTTGTTATTTTTTATTTATTTATAATCCCTTTAATGTACAATCATGTAGTTATTTATCCATGTACTATATTTGTTATTTATTTTTAATTGCCTAGGTGACATGGCAACTTATAATTTCTTAACTATTTTTATATGCCATACATGGACATAAAAATTCTTATAGTTTTTATTATTCCTCCTTTAACCATAAAAATAATTATTGGTTACCTTTAATTTTTCTTATAACTATATAAGTCATAGTTTTATCTTCATAATTCCTTTAATCAAAATTCTTTCTTCTAATTCCTCCAAATATCCATATAGGACCTATATTTATTTAAATCTAAATTATTACCCTTGTATTCGGTTATTTACAAAACAACCACATTAATTCATAAACTTTACATTTAAATTCTAATCTCTTTATATAACTTAGTTTTAATTCCTTATTTAATTAAATCACAAAACTACCATTATATTAATATTTTATATACTTTTAAATATTATAACTTTTGAAAATTACAACTTAGCCCCTCCAATTCTCAGCCCATATATATATTTCCTATAATTGAAATTTAGCCACAAAATCTTATAATCTTTACATAATGCCTTATAAACTATAGTTTTAATTTTAATTCTCCATAAATGCCGAATATATATATAAATTCTTAAATTACCAAACTAACCCCAAAGTAATTCGGCTTTGTCATTTATTCTTCCTTAATTACATTTTCATCCCAAAACTTTATAATAGTTTCTTAATAACTTATAAACTATAGTTTAAATATTTAATTCCTCAAAATTTCGAAAGTGAACTTAATAATTCTCTTAATTATGAATTCACCCACTAATAAGTTCCAAACTTCCATAACAACTTTTATAAATTGCATAATAGCCCAAAACTTTATAAAATGTATTTTTAACCCTTGTTTAAATTATCTAAAATTCATAAACTTAATTCCTAACCTATATTATATCATATATATCCCAAGAACACCCTTAACTCTCGGTTTTATATTAAACACACTAAACTTTGTAAAAATTACATTTAAGCCACATAACTTAATTAATTAGCCATTTAAGCACTAATAAAATATTTTTAACTCTCCAAACTTTATAATATAAGTGTATATACTTAAGTAGCTCATTAAAATCTATTTATCACTTAGAACATTCGGCCATGATTTAATAGTGACCATATAGTATATAAAAGTGGATTTATATGTCAAAATAATTATACATAAATTCATAGGAGTTATGTAACTCATGTAAAATTATTGTAATGTCTTATATTGATTCTTATCTCAAAATAAAGTATTTTTGCCCTTGATATTTCGGCTTGAATTGATATGTAACATAAATAAATTTTGTGGCACAAAAATGTGTCTTAAGGTAAATATTTTCCATATATGTTATAGATTATATTTTTGGCATATAATACCATATAGTTTCGGTTTTAAATAACCTAGGAGGTGTACATAATTTTTGTATAATTTTTAGAAGCTTAACAAGGCTTATAACATAAAGATTTACTTAGTAAACTTACTTCTTAACAAAGGTGGTTAAGTGTTTGAACTCTTCTTGAATCTCCAAGCTTTCTCCAAGGAAGTTTTGATGCTCCACTTTGCTTATATGCAAGTGGTGAAGGAGTTTAGGAGTTAGATCTTCAATAAAGATCTTAAGTAGATTTGTAAGTAATTTTCCAAGAATTTACCTTGAGCTTTTCTCCTTATAATTTCGGCTCACTTAAGGTGGATGAAGAACAAGTTTTCCTTCATGAAAATGAAGAAGAAAAGAGCCTTAGAAGATATAGAAATCGGTTACACAAATAAATGTGATTTAAGGATTTTCAAGCTTGAAAACTACCTTAAGATAACTTTGAGATGCTCCTTGGATTAATGTTGGTTTAGACAACCTTCTTGGAGCATTAGTTGATGTCGAAACCTTGTAGGTATGCTAGGAAGAGTTTTGCTTCAAGGCTTGACAAGAAATGCTAGGAAATTACCTTAAAGATGAAGATAGAAGTTAAAACTCCATTAATGGACTTAAGAGCTTCAAAGGAAGAAGATGAAGCAAGAAGAGAGGGTTAGGAACTTACCAATTTGGAATTGATGTGTGCAATGGAAAGAATGAGTGCACACGTATTGTATAAGGTAAGTTGGGTTTGTTTTTGTTTTGTTAATTTTTATGTCATTTGACCATTCTTTTCTTTAGTTTATTCCATGGGTTATTGGCTCAATAAATGCCCATGTTACCAGCACATTTTCGGCCATAATGCAAGACAAGGCAAGGTGGAGCAAAATAATGTGAGCTAAATGACAAGGTAAGAAAAGTAATGCTTTATTCCTTTGATTTTTCAATGTTTGTAACTTGTCTTCTTCTTCCTTGTAGGTGGACGATTTCAAGGCCTGAATGGAGCTTATCAACCGGCCATTAAGAGCTTGGAACAAGCATGGAAGGTCACATGAAAAAGAAAGAAATCAAAAAGGTGGAATCTAGATCTACTTTTTGCCTTTTTCATTTTATTTTTGTCTAGCACACATGGTCTTGTTTCCCTTCATAATTTTGACAGCATGGAGCTCACATGAGACTTATATTCTTCTGTCATTAAGTATTATAGCACATGGGAAGGTGAGTCACCATGTTCTATGCCTTTTATAAACTTTAAATGCCAATTTTATACTAGTTTTTGCACATAAAATCGGCCCCTATAGAGCACCTGGTTTGACACTGCCTCCAACTGATTTAGAAGGTCATTTTAACCCTATTTAAGATTCTTAATTCGTGGCATGTCAAAAAATACAAGGTAATTACGTAAAACGCGTTTTAGTGACACCCGAAGGTGTGTTTTTGTGCTCTAAGAAAATTTTGGGAAATAAATTGGTTTTATGAGTTCCAAGTGCTTATAAAGACTTATTATGGTAAATAATGATGTATTAGGATGTTACATTGAGTTATATGGGGTTACATCAACCCAAGTCATAATTTACGGGCTTCGGGACACTCCCGGGCCCAAAAGGAGCATTAAGAAATACTCCTGAGATTTTTGTTGAATTTTGAGAAACCACTTCATGGGTTCTCTTTAGAATGGTTAATAATGATGTTAGGAACTCTAGGAATTAATTTTATAGGAGTTCGTGCCACCTCGGCACTTCTTCGGGCTTTTCGTGCTTTAAGGAGCGTGCGTGAGCACTCCCGAGCATTTTGCGTTTTTGACTGGATATAGCCTAGGGAATATGTTTATATATTCATATAATGAGTGTATGACCATTTGGTGTGAGTTTTAGAAGGTCATACAAGGTCATACTTGATCACATGTTTCTAAAGCGTTTTAGCGTTTATGGTGAAACGACTATTTTTACGTAACGTTTTCATGCATGGGTTTGCATGCGTACGTGAAATGATTTATATTTGGATTATATTCCATTAAATAATGGTTTTAAAATGTTAATTAGATTTGGGGTATTTCAACCCCCAACCCTTATTTATACTAACTACTGACCAAAATCCTAATCCTATCAAAACTATCAATAAATGTTATTCAAACTTACAATAAATCCTAACGTAAATCTATCCTAATAAATGCTTAGATCTAAATCTTATTCAAACTAATAATAAATACTAAGATCCAAATCCTATTCAAACTAGTAATAATGCTAAATCTATCCTATTCAAACTAATAATAATGCTATTCAATTACAATAAACACTAATGACAATAAATACTAATAGTAAAAACCCCTAAAACTTCCTAAACTACCTTAACTACTTACTTATCACAACTGGCGTAAGGTATTGATATAGAGATGAAGCTTACGCCTCCTCCATTCTTCCTTTGCCTCCACAAATGACTGAGATTTTTTTTTTTTTTTGAAACATACAACTGACTGAGATTCGCTGATATTAGTTTCTACTGCTGCTGCGTCTTTTTAGAGGTTCTGTTGCGAATCTGTTGTTATTTTTCTATTCAATTGTTTATATCGTTGTTTATTTATTGGATTCTGAACTTTCTGTAGCTGCGAGAGACATCTTCGGTGGGTTTAAATTTGTCTTTAATCCCAGACTTTTCTTCTGGTCCCAGCCCAGGTTCCTTTTCTTGGGTCGGTACTGTTCTCGGCAGGATTCGTTATAGCTTGGCGGTATACTATTTCGCTTCTTTTTCCTTATTAATGAATGAATTTAGGCTTTGCCGTCACTCATAGTTGACTAGGGTTTGATGTTTATGATCTTTTTTTTATACCACTAATGGAGCCAGACACTAGAAACTTCAATATTCCATTTGAGTTATGCATCCAGATACTCTCGTATCTCCCTGTCAAATCTCTGCTCCGGTTCAGAATAGTCTCCAAGGAGTGGAAATCGATAATCGACAAACCCTGACTTCCCGTCATGCATCTCAGTCACTTCCCCAATAACAGCCAGGAAACTTATCTACTTGTGCTTGACAGCAGCAGGAAACCACTCACTCTGGAGAACTTCGCTCTGTGGTTCAGTCGGTGCACTACGACTGAGTCATATCAACAAACCCAAGAATTCAATTTCCCAGCACCGGAGGAACCTCTCACTTACCAAGATCTTATTAGAAGCCCGATAGTTTCGGGTCACATAGATGGACTTCTGCTCCTGCAAAAGGGCCAGCTACATGGACTACTGAAGATCGTATTGTTCTTTGGAACCCTTCTATCATAAAAAGAATTAAACATCCCGCCTCCACCATCTGTATCATCATTTACTTATTCAGATTTTGATTTATGTCTTGGATATGATCCTTCGACTGATGATTACAAGGTCGTGAACTTTTACAGTCGTGCTTTACATCCTAATATACTGATGTTTTCTCTTTAAAATCTCGAGCGTGGAGGAAGGGCAGAGGTGTAGAAGGTCATGGCCGTCCCTGTCATCCGGGTGATGGTGTTGGAATATCGGAGATGGTTGCTATTGGAGGATCTCTGCACTGGGTCGAGGAATATGGGTGTAGATATTATGGTCATAATAAAGCATACATTTCATTCAATATGACTATATACACTGTCAGCAACCGCACTGCCGAATGAACTTATTACCTCTACCTGTCACCCGATTGCTGTTCCAGTATCAGGCTCATTAACAACAGGACTACTGGCATGCCGTATTTATGGCTTTATTGATATCTGGGTGTTGGAGGAAAGTGGGAACTGGAGCAAATATTACACTTTGAATACTGGATGACTCCGAGGCCTACCTTTGAAACTTTTCTCGAAGACGGTCGTTTAATCTTGCGACACAATTTGCCCAATTTTGCCGGTGCGACTATATATGCTTATGATTCAATACTAAAAAGGCAAGTGTTGTTTTACAGTAGTAGCAACTGCCCAATTTACTGTCGGGCTTATATTGAGAGTTTGTTGCTGTTGAAGTAAGAGGCCAGGAAGTATTGATGTGGAGCGCTACTGATGGATCTCAAGTCAAGTGTCACATTTACAATTTCAGAATGTCTTGCACCTTCTGTTTTATATTCGTTTGATTTTTGTTCTTGTTTCTGGCTACATTTCATAGTGTGGGACTTGATTGTTCCAAGTAACAACAGTGTAATGGAAAAAAAAACATTATTTCAATCTACATCTCAAAATAAATTTCAATGACATTAGGAATAGTTAAAAAACATTATTCTTGAGAAAACATGCTAAGTAGCAAATGCCATTAACAAATTAAAGCTATATATTCTTTATAAAGGTAAATAAAGAAGGGAGTTCGTACAAATCAAAGTTTATCACACAGGGTGTTAAAACCTTTTAACCAAATAAAGTTACTTACAACACATGTGTTGTACAAACTGTGGTTTTACGCCTCGTTCTGACCCAAGCTTCTTTAAGCTAGTGGAGATTATTTCACTGTGACCCCATAAATCTAATAATCTAGATTATTTCAGCTCTATACTGGACGCTTCTGATAGTAGCGTTTCAATTACTTCATCTTCATCTAATTAAAGAAGCTTGGGTCTGTTATACCCAAAATTTTGAATCCCCGGAAGAGTCTCTTAAGGTGCAGGTACTAAAAGGGTATTTTAGTCAAGTAGCATGGATTTCCAGTTCGATCGTCACATTCCGGAGTGCTAGGACAGCTTAGTCATCTTCAGGGGCGTTTTCGTAAAATTTTAGGGCTCCTAAGCCCCTATAAGCTTTCTCTCTCCTTTGAAAATGACATAAATCAACTCAAAATGCTTTGAAATTTTAATCCATGATAGAGGATGACATTTTGAGCCTAATGGCTTTGGAATTTTGATTTTTTGAATTTCCAATAATTTTCTGGTAATTTCTGATTGAATCTGACGAGAAATTGAATTTAAAAATACTCCAATATCAAAAAAATTAGATTCCACCTTGGAAAATCAAAAATATCATCCTTTACATATGGTTAAAATTTCATAGTCTGATTCCTTTTGGAAGTCTTTGAGCTAAAACATCGGTAAATCTTAGTTTTTACCGGATTTTTTCTATTTTTAGTGAGGCCTACTTAAGAAACCTTATCCCTTGATCAAACCAGAGCTCCAAGAACCCTAGGCAATCAGAACTGTCCTCCATAGCCTGCCTCTCACGTTTTGCACTTCCAAACACACCAAAACTATACCGAAATTCTTCTGAAATCCACACTTCACACATTTTTCATTTCCCAACACCGTTCTAGTCATTAAACACCACAGCCAAATCACCACCAAAAAGTAGAGAATACCTTCCCCTATCAGTGATTAGAAGCCCGGGATGAACTCATTCCGAAACCGGTTCCAACGAAGCACCGAAAGATTCCCGACGTGAAGAGTCTCATCAATCCTGAAGGTAAAACGGGTTGGAACCTCGTTCTCTTGATTCCCCACGACTTCATCCATCTTTTGTAAAATTTTGAGTATAAACTAACCTTTTCAGCTTTCGAATTGTCATTTGTTTCAGTTTCTGCCCTTTAACTTATTTTAAGTTTCGTATTTAATTCGACTTCAAATTGAGAATCTTTGATTACTAACATATTGGACATCTCTCAGGCTATGCACCCATAATTTTTAGCCAAAACACCACCGGGAACCACCAAAAAGCCGCTGTTTGTGGCAAGTCCGAGCGTGCGGACAGCCTGTCTGGGGTCCCGGACGACCTGTCTGTGGCCTCAGACACCCTCGGACGGCGACGAGATTTTCAAATTTTCAAAAATTAGGATTATACAAAGCATGTCCGTGCCCCGGACTTTTTCAAATTTTTGTTTTCTTTCAATTCAATTTTTCTATATAACTAGGTTAATTAGGGTCTGTGGGTTCGGACAGTAGGTCCGTGGCCACGGACAGAAACAAATTCGACCTTATTCTGCCTCTAAACTCTAGTTTAGGTAATTTCACTTTTCACTTTAATTTCTGTCAAAAATAGCTAAAAACATAAAAAAAAATCATAAACTTAAGCACTTAGGTTAAATCGACCTCGTAATAAGCCGTAAATGACATAAGTAGAGAAAAATCAACCTAGGAGGGGTAATGAAAGTAATTGAACCCTAAATAAGACGTATACCAAGCCCCCGAACCCGAACTCTCCTTTCCTAATTTAATATAGGTCAAAATTAGGTGGTGACTCGTAATAGGTTCCAGTGAGCTAACTTAGGCTTTAATAATTATAGTTATATGACTTAGTTATTAAACTTAGGTAATAAGTGGACCGAGAATCCGACCAGATCCTAATCAACTTGAATCAACATAGGATAGGGTTCAAAAATCGAGGCTCACAGGGTCAGAACGAGGCCTTATTATGCTCGATTTCCAGCTAGAGCTGATGCCATCTTTCTTGGTAGCACCATTTTTGACTTTTTCTATCTGTGTCCTTTTATGAAATTTTAAAGTGTTGTAGTTTATTAAATATAAGTCCAAATAAGATAATTTTTATACCATTGTTCATCATAATTCAAGCTCTTTAAAATAAGATCCAACAAAATATGTTTGAAATTTAAAATTTTCTATTTTTTGTATGTACTTAAGATTCACTGTAAAAATAAATAAATACGTAATTTTTATATGTTTCGACAGTGCTAGTTTTTTTCATAGTGTTAGTCATCAAAGAGTTGAATGGGGGTAGGTTATCTTTTTTATTGTAAGGTGGTTAATAGTCGAACCACATTAGCCTTCATTGACGGTGTTAGCTTCTTCGACAGTGTTAGCCGTCCTAGGGTTATTTGAGGGTAGGGTTATATTTTTTTGAGTGGCTGTTGATAATCGAACCACATTAGCATTCTTTAACAGTTTTACAAACCTAGACGTTGACCGGTGGGACCCAATGAAAACACGTTTAACATTTCATTTTTTGAAAAGTGAATCTTTCCACTAGTACAAAAAACGTCTATTTCGGCGCCCCTATTTCGGCGGCTGTAGATAAAACCACCGAAATAGGGGCCCGAGATGTATGCGGTCTGTAAAGAAGGGGTCTATTTCGGCGGTTCCTAACAAAGAACCACCGAAATAGGCCCTATTTAATAATAAAAAAAATAAAAGAGACCTATTTCGGCGGTTCCTTACACGAAACCGCCGAAATAGGTGTTTCTATTTTCTTTTTTTTTTAATTAAAACGACCTATTTCGGCGGTTCTTTGTTAGGAACCGCCGAAATAGGTTTTTTTATTTTTTTTATTATTACAGGGGGTCTATTTCGGCGGTTCCTAACAAAGAACCGCCGAAATAGGTCGTTTTAATTAACCCCCCAGCCCGCCTCGACACAATTACGATTTCATTAGCCCTAATTAACCCCTCTTCTCTCTCTGTTCTCCGCGGCGAATTGCGAAACCCCGACGCCACCGCCACCACACTGCCGTCGCCCGCCCTCCTCCTCCTTCTCCCGCCTTCGCCGGATGTTGCGCCGTCAGTGGTCGTCGCCGCCCTCCTCCCGCCCAGCAACAGAGGCGCATAGGTGAGTATAAACCCTAACTTGTAAGTTTTGGTTTTGTTTAATTAATTGTTAATGTGTTGTTAAAATTGATAGATTGTTGTCACATTGTGATTGTGGATGCTGATATTTTGTGTGTGTGAAATCTTTGCAAGATTTGGTTGTTAAACTAATAAATTTATGTATGCACACAAGGTGTTTGACGAAATGTCCGAGTGAATTTTTTTGCTGTTTTTGGCCCTTCTTTTAAGTATAGTTAGGTTAGCTTATTTGGGCTAGATTTATTATGCTTATATATGGGGTGGAACAATGTTTGAGCATTATTTGTGCTTATAATTATAAGCTAATTATAAACATTGTAAGCAATATAGTTTTGCGCCCTCAATTCATATTTATTTTGCGTCTGCGTTGCCTCTGTAGAGATTGGTATTGCTACACGCGTCTCGCACGCCCGATTGAGAAGAGGGGCTGAATAATAATTTAGGAACCGGTAATTTTTTTTAATTTAACTCTTCATTCTCTTCACTCACTGTAAATTTGCAACCTAACTGCATATAAGGAACAACACAACTACTGAGTTTCTCTTGTGTCTATACGTATTTGTACGTGTCAGGTAATGTTGTTAGAAGAATGTAGACTGTAATGTCATCTTAACTGTTATTGTTATGCATCATAGTATTTATGTTATGACTTTATCTGATGAAAATGTTTTTTTTTTTTGCAGTGGATGATCACCCTATGGATGACCCCATTGGACAGCTTCTCTTGACTGGAGAACCTGAGCCACAGCAGAATAGACCAAGTAAGCGGGTCACAAGAGGAGGGAAAGAAGAAGAGGACAGTAAGTTAGCAGTTCACAAGACTGAGGCTGGCCCTTCACAGCAGACCGAAGAGGGTCAGTTGTCCTACCAGAGGCGGAAAGAAGCAAAAGAAGAGAGGTGCAACACGTGGGCTGAAGGCTAACAAGGGCCCTCCTACAAAAACCGGTGGCTTCAATCAGTTCAACACCCCATGGAAATTGGAAGAATGACTTCACCGCTTACGGTTGCCATTTGCGAATGACCAGTCAATTGCAAACATAAACCACAACTGGAAGCAAGTGCCTCAAGCATTGAAGGATACTATTGTTTCAGAGCTCTCAGTAAATCTCTAATTATTACTATGATCTTTTGTGAAATAATAGAACATTTATGTTTACTACTAACTGAATGATCATGTACGTAGTCTAAGTTCTCCGTGGATCCCGCACTTAAAAAGGATGTGCTATCAGCGATGTCGAAACAGTTTCGGGACCACAAGAATAAGTTGGCTGACAAGTACATCTACAAGATGCCTGATCCAGAAGATCCAGATGCTCTAGATCATGGTGGAGACGGTGAGAGACCACCATGGGAGGTTTACGAGGGCATCAACGAAGAGCAATGGGTACAATTTGTTGAGACACGTCACACACCGGAGTTCCAGGTGCACTTTATTGTCATACATACATAAATTAATCTTAATTTCTTATGTTTTTTTGTGTTCAATTTCACTAAACATGATCCATTAATTTATGCAGGCTCTCCGTGCGCAAAACAAGCAAATGCTAAGAAGAATCTGTACCCTCACCACTTAGGGAAAAAGTATTGCTCAAAGGGTACCAGAATGGGAGCAAAAAGGATATCTGCCCACGGATGGCTCATGGATGCCAGTGGTAGAAGAATGAAAGTGTGGGAGCTAATCCATATCCTAAGAACCTACTCCCGAAATCCTCAATACGATGAAGCCACGAGAGCAGTTATTGCTCAAATGGTAAGTGATATCATTTCATTTTTAGTCAAACTGATCATTTCACTTGTATACGAACTTATGTTAAACTAATAACTGTATTTGTGTGTTGTATTAGGGTGAATTAAGCTCTCACCTCACCCAGGCACCTGGACCTCACAGAGGAATGATGATCCTCTTACACGGGCTCTTGATAAGAAGGATCATCCAGGTGTGCCATTGGGTTTTGGTTGGGCACGTTGGTATCCGCCAGGCATTTGGCGTACCCGGGTCCAGAATTGCACAGGCAAAGACGATTACCTACAAGGAGCACCTGAGAGCGTAGGCTGAGATGGAGCAGAGGATTACTCAGAGCGTCGACGAGAGGATCGCTTAGGCTATGTCAAGGCTTCAGCCACAGCAGCATGACAGCCAAGAGGTTTCTCGACCACCAGTTGAGTCACCATTCAGCAGCAGAGTGCACGGTGAGAAGTAGTGTCCACTCGGCTGATCCGTTTCCCTATGCATCTCTAAAGGTTAGACTAACATTTCAATTGAGTACATGACGATTAAGATTTTTCACTTGATCACTAATATCACCATAGAGGAATTCTCAATTTTTATCTAAAACAAGTTCCACATAACATTCAGGCACCCACTGAGTGCCATCTGTTTTTACAAATTGGAGTAGAAGAGGTCATGGTGGCATGGGGAAAACTTTTCCCCTCTCTTCCAAGTGATATTGTGCACGGTGAACCACTCCGACATTACCATGCACGAGTGCTTCTGGACGAATTTGTTGTAGAGCATGCTGACGTCGGTTTACCGGTGCCGATCAAACAAAGACCTATCTTGCGTTCCGCACAAACTGCGACAGTGCAGTGGCCTGTACGATTGGTCAGACTCCCTGGGCAGGTATTTACTCTTAACCGTTGCTATAAAACTATTGGTGTACCACCTTGCATCCATATACTTAATTAGACTAATATCATAGGATATGAGCCGACCGAAGACTGATAAGGGCAAAGGAAAAAGAATTGCTACACCTGTGCAATCAAAGGCATCCACAAATTTCGTGCTTAGACCTGCTTGGTGGAGAAAAGAATATTGGCCGGCTTGTCGACTAATATGCAGATTCTGCATTCATCGTGTTGCTGCTACCACCTGATTGTGATTCCCTCACTGTGAAAGATCCCGAGCGGATATTTCACTATATAGTTCAAGGAGAAGATATACATCGATTTCAGGAGGGATTGGTTGAATGTGTCGATTATCAAGTCAGCCACCATGTGAGTGACTTCTACCTTTTATTTTGGATTCATTGATTGGTGATGAATTAGATGTTTGAATAAAAAGTTAATGACTAATGATATTGCCTCATAGGTGGGTGTAATAAAGCGATCAATGCCTATGAAAATCACATATTCGGATTCCTGTGTCCTGCTATGTGCAGTGAAGTCCAGATGACAGTTGATATGGAAGGCCTTATGCAATATAGACGAATGCCCTCTTTGAATGTTCTAACAAGTCATTTATTATGCTGCCATATCATTCAGGGTATGATATTTGACTATTTCTCTTAGTATTATCTAAAACATATAGTTTGTGTTAGTTGCTTAATGATTTCAACACATTGCTAATTTGTGGACAGTCGACATTGGTCATTGCTTGTGCTGGTGATGTTGAAGCACCCACGAATCTTGCAATTAGACTCACTTGGTACGGGTGCCAAGACCGAAGATCTCCACCGCAATACTGAGGTAATTAGTTTGTTATCGTAAAAACAATTATTTTACTTAACATTAACTGTTTCATAACTTGCTACTGATGCTTAAAACTATATATTGCTGATGTATATAGTTCCATGAGAGCTGCATTATCTCTCCAGAATAAAACAATGAAGAGTACATCCCTTGGAACACTGTCAAGGTACTCTATTAATTGATAAATTTGTGTTATAATGTTTAAACTTGTTTATAACTATCATATGTGCGTTTGTATAGTGTCCGGTGCAGCCTGGGGTTCAGAATGTAGATACTATGTCATGAGATTCATGAGTGACATAGTAGGAGCGTCGAACCTTTTACCAGAGCACTCGTTAGACAAGGTAACATTCTTTGAAAGTTTCAGTTATGCTCTTTACATGTTGTTAGACTTGTACGTCTTAGATTAATGTTCATTTTTTTCAAGGCTTACGAAGAAGTGTTCAAAGGTGGTCAGTATGATGATGCCCAAATTGTTGAGATGCTTGAGGAATGGTCGGAGTTCGTTGCACAAGTTTAATGAATTGATGATCATGAAGATGTTTTGTGAACTTTTTCGAGTATGATTGTAACTCTGTACACTTGTGGATGGTGTAATGGTAGATTTGCATTGGTTTTGTTAACTCTCAAATTGTGGTGCGTCGTTGGTATTAATTGGGAGCTTTTATAACTTTTAAATGTGTGCTGGAGCTCCCTATGGATGAAGCTTTATTACAGGTCTCATTGAACCAAATGTGGTGTGATATATATATATATTATATATATATATATATAAGCTGGGATGGAAAAAAACAAAAAAAAAAATACCCCTATCTCGGCGGTTCTTAGAGAACAAACCGCCGAGATAGACCCATGGGATTGACTGATGCTGAGTATGACCATGAGTCTATCTCGGCGGTTCTTAGACTCATGGTCAAACTCAGCATCGGTCAATCCCATGGGTCTATCTCGGCGGTTGTTCTCTAAGAACCGCCGAGATAGGTACACCTATTTCGGCGGTGCTCATTTCGGCGGTTCACAACCGCCGAAATAGGCCCATTGGAAACCGCCGAAATAGGCCTTTTTTTCTACGAGTGTTCGTTTCAAAAGTGAATCTTAGGTTTAAAAGAGTGAATCTTATGTTTAAGAGAAGTGAAACTTTCACATTAAACAATGCGAATCCTTTGTTTTTTAAAAGTGAATCTTAAGTTAAAAAAATGAATCTAATGCGAGAACCTTGTGAACTTTTCATTTATTGAAAAGTTATAATAGAGTTGGGTGGGCAATCTTGTAGGGAAAAGCAGTCTCATCAAAGACTACATGTTAAGAAATGTAAATTATTCTTGTAGGTAAATGATAACAACGATAACATTTGTGGAGGTGACTATAACCAATGAAAACACAAGGTAAAGATCTTGGTTCTAGTTTATGGGTTGTTTGTTTCGAAGGAAGGGAAAACATCGACATCCAAAGGTTTTAAAGCAAGAGTAATCAAGCAGTTTGTACATTTTGACAAAAGGAATTGAGAGCTTAGGGTCGATGAAGGCAACCTATTGATCAGAAACACTTAAGTCATGAATTTTTTTTCCTAAAAGTGATGGGCAAGTTGGCGTGATTATAGTAAGATGTGACTCATCTCAACAATGTGATGATGCTTTCTTCAGCAACCCCATTATGTTCAGGTGTTCTAGGACATGAAACAAGCTGAATAATCCCCAGACTGCTCAACAGTGAGTGAAAGCTTGACTCATAAACTCACCACCTCCATTACATTGAAAGATTGTGATTTTTTTATCAAAAGAACATTCAATCATATGTTGAAACTTGACAAAGATTTGAAGTAAAAAACTTTGTCTTCAAAAGGTATAACCAAGTAAAGCGATTATGATAATCAATGAGTACAACATAGTATCGAAAGCCACTAGATGATGACACAGGTGTGAGACCCCATACATTACAATGTATGGTATCAAATCATTCACCAAATTTTTTATTGCTAGGTCTAAATGGAAGCATACAACTCTTTCCCATTTGGCAGCTAGAACGGACATTATACTCCTTTTTTCAAGTACTAACACTGATTCCATGACGGTGATGCAGAGTTTGAGTCATCTTGGAATGAGGATGTCCTAGACGAGCATGTTGCACCTCAGTTGTAGCCTTGTTAGTAGTTCCAACCACATGAGCTTCATTGACTGCATTATCTACGAAATACAGCTCACCAGACTTTCTCCCCTTGATCTTTTATACAGAACCTGGAGTCATCAAACTCAACAGTGCAGAAGTTATCTTTAGTGAGACCACTAACAGATACCAAATTTCGCTTCGGTATTGGAACAACCAGAACACTATTTAGTTTCACTAAGCCAGTGTGACCTTTAAGTTGACCCTCACCAGTGTACTGTACGCATAACCTCGATCGATTGTCAACAACAATTGAATCACTACCGTTATAAGGTTTAGGTTAAACAATCATGCCTGTATTGTTAACCATGTGAGTTTTTGCCGTGAAATCAATGTACATATTCGAGGAATCATCATGATCAGTAGTGACTGTTTTAAAGGCTTTGGGTAGGTTTTCTTCTGTACATTGTATGAGTGATCCCACCTATAGAAGTAAGAAAGGGCAGTTTGATTTGTTCTTCGACATAGTTAACAAGAATTCTCAATAGAGCTAGATGTTCCTCCAACATCAAAAATGTTTCGTTTCTTGAAGCTTGTAGTGCCACAAGATCTTTGTTAATAACTACTACCTCGATAGTTGTTTCTTCCATGATAATTGTTTTTATTGCCTCTTCCATGGTAGTAGTTACCAAGACCTCTCTTCGCTTATAATTGTTTCAGTGGCATTTTTCACGCGTGACAATTAACGTAGAATTTTGAATATTGTTTTTCACTTCTTCCTTATCATCTTCTCCTTCCCTCAGATCATAAGCTTCAATCACAACAATTAACTCCTTGAATGTAGGGTAAGGTGCATGAGTTAGCATGATTGAGCGAAGAACTTTGTATCTCTTCCCAAAACCTTGCACGAACATTAGAACTTTGTCATCCCCAGGAATAGGATGCTTGATTGCAGATAGACTATCATAGACTACTTTGGACTCCTTGATATACTCCTTATTTGATTTATATCCAAGCTTTAGAGATATAAGTTTTTGTTTGAGTTTAAATTCACTATCCTTTTTCATTGAAGAAACTCATTTTGTACTAAATTCAAATAGCTTGAGCAGGGATACAACCAACAACTAGCTCTACCTAGTCCTCTGAGATGGTCGCAATTATCCATGTCCTGACCAGCGCATCCTTCTCCTTCCATATAGCGAGATCTGAACTGTCGAGCGAGGAATCCTTTTCTACCACTTCAAGAATCCGAGCATATTCAAGAAGATTCAACATTAGAGTCATCCGGCTTAGATAATTTCACTCTTTACTCAGCTTAATTGGAGAGATTCTGATTAGCTGATAAACATTCAACGCAGAGGACGAAGTTAGATACAGATTTGGAGCTCACTTCACCAGATGTAGATTTATCCGATCCAGACATTTCAATCAATTAGTAGAGCGGGAGAGCACTTCAAGCTTTGATACCATGAAGAACTTGTGAATCCTCAAGATGTGATAGAACCCCGTTAGAGGCAAAGTGAATGTGTGATAGAGAGACGAAGAAGGGAGAACGAAATAAAAAGAGAAGCGAGAATACTTTCCTTAATTAATGAACTCAGGTACATGAAGGGATATTTATACATAGGTAAAAACATGTCACTAGACTACTTAGCCACATCAGCGATACTAACTATAGTCTTACAGATTAATCTATGGGAATAGGAAGAATTAAGACATGATAGAAGATAAATAATTAAGCACATTAGATTTATAGTGAAAGATAATTGATTTGTAGATGAAGATAATATAATGCATAAGAAAATATAAATATAAAATTAGCACCTAATAGGGAAAAAAATAACATGGGTATATTTTACATTCTTTTAAAAGAATTGGTTGGCTCATAATGTTAGGTGGTTTCCAAAGACATCATGTTTCTAAAAGAGTGAATTGAGTCCTATGGGGCAAGATGTCACCTACAACCTATTGTCACAGGTGGGGAATATCTTACCTACTCAGCTATCTCGCAAGGATACTCCCAGAATTAGTGAAAAACAAGCACCAAAGATCTCACTTCTCTCCCATGATGCATGATAAAACTGGGTATTGGAATGGCCTTTGACACGATCGACTAGGGTTTTCTCTAGGGGATCCTTTATTTTATAAAATTCTCCTGAAATACCCTGTAACACCCCAACCGCTAAGCCTTCCATTATCCTCTAATCATGCTCATAATTACCAGATTCGCAGCGGAATACTTACTTACTCCCGACGGGTGATACAATGCCGTTAACCATCCAAGATCAACAAGGCTACACTACTTACCATCTCAGTCTGACGATTAGAATAAATCAATACCTACTACTTACTTTACAATCCCAATACTTAGTTTACAATTGATTACCGTGTATACCGAATTATATGAATTACAATCCAATGTTACTTCCCAACAATGGAGGGTTTATACATCCTCTCCTTACTAACCAATTAAGAATTCATTATCCAAAAAGGTGTACCACATGGTACACCGGCTACTCAAAATGGCCTAGCCGTGTACAACTCGGTACACTGTTCAATTCTACTACTACTCCAAAAGAATTACATCCTGCCCTTACTCTACCTTCACGCCTCGTGGGTACCTGTGGAGTAAAAACATTCCCCGAGGGGGTCAGCTTACGCTGAATATGATAACCGCATACCCCGCGTACTAGCGAGGGTACGCCAACTATTTGGTCGTATACATGCGGTTCGTTTCATTCATACATACATACATGCTTCATACATTACAGTGCATTACATCCATTTCACGAGCATACATACATACAATACATACAAGGAATACAATACAAGTGATTCATTCATACTTACCGTACTCACCGCATCACGGAGATACAATTCTCCAATACATACAAAGGTCTTGTTAGCCTTATTACACACCCGGGTTAATCGGGTGTTCAATACTCTTTACTCCGGGTCAATGACTTACAATAGTCACGACCAATACATTACAATACTTACATTCTTACATACTTTACTTCCAGTTAAGTCGGTATGACCTCCGGGCAGGGAGAACTATCTCCCACCGCCGGGCTTTAAGATGGCACACTAATCCCGGATGCTACCCATACAAGGGGATTGGTCCAAGGAAAAGATCATAGCCAGGATTCGGTTCCAACCTCTTGTGGTTCCTTATCCTCACGCGTGGCCGAAACTATATCGGGCTTCTACTCATTCCATTTTACTCATTACCCATGTTAGGAATTAGGTTGTTAGGAATTAGTAGAAGTCCATACTTATTTCCAACATACATACAATACACAAGTACTCATACTTACACATACACTTCATTTCCATTCATTCATTTCATGAATTATACAAACTAAATGTTCAAGAGCAATAAACAAGAACAATATAGTTCCAACACAATTATGTGCAATATAAATCCGATTCATGCATTTATCTTGTGGGTGATCACATAAGCACACAAATCGGGGTAACCAAGTTAGGATACAGGGCATGAAGAAATCATACCGTTCACCGTCGCAATCGCACTACCGGGTTCCTTCGGTGTCCTACTATTTGATCCCTATACATACATGAAGTTGTATGATCAATGGTCTATCGTTGATCCAACTTATTTCTTCATTAATACTCCTAATATATACCTACTACTCCTTTACATTCATGCTTGATTATTATACCATTCTTTCTCATTACCTCTTATTCTTGCTTCCTTACCTTTACTACTTCACTTATAATGTACTACCACATATATATGCATATAGGTATATAGGCATATATATGTATATATACATATACATATGATTGCTATAATCATATGATAAAAATACTCTTTTTTTTTTGTCAGGACCGGACTTGCGACCGACCTTGCAAGTCCGGTCCATTCCAGTAGCTATCTGTACCGAAAATTCCTGGCCCGACCAGACTTGCAAGTCCGGTCGCAAGTCCGGTCGATTCCAGTAGCTTACATTACGAAAATTTTCCTGGCCGACCGGACTTGCATGTCCGGTCGCAAGTCCGGTCGATTCCAGTAAGTTACAGACGCGGAATTTTTCTGGCCGACCGGACTTGCAAGTCCGGTCGCAAGTCCGGTCGATTCCAGTAAGTTACAGGCGGGAGAATTTTTCTGTCCGACCGGACTTGCAAGTCCGGTCGCAAGCGGGTCGACTCCAGAAGCTTTCCCCGCCTTTGTAAATCTGGGCCGACCGACCTTGCAAGTCCGGTCGGCCCCAGTACTGCAGTTTTAAAATTTGTTTTCAATTGCATTCTTTACCCATTGCTTCCCCACTCATTACCAATACTTCCCCACATGATTTAGCACTAATTAGGCACTCTAAATCACCTTAGTTCATCCACCAAACTTGCTACTCAATCCTTACATTCACTTACACATTTTCCTCAATTCATTTCAACACTTATACTAGTTTTTCTTCACACTATTGCTACAGATTTTAGTTTCTTTCATTATGCTACAGGTTTCCATCTCAACTCTTGCATTCCAATACTCCTTCAACTAATGCTATACCTAGCATCCAAAATGCATTACCTTACACTCTAGTTTCATCCCCTCAACATACTTCTTTCAAAATCTGTTACAAACTACAAAACACTCCTCAAATACACCTAGTTATCACCTAGGTTGTTCTCTCATCCTACACACTTAAGTCCTCAAATTCCTAGATGAATTTTGACATAGTCTCCCCTATATTTTCAACATTCTCCACACAACATTTCAGTTCACATAGTTCTCATTCTCACAACCTGTTTACTCAACACATTATACTCATTTCAATACTACTACAACAACAATAAAATCCTGCACACTTACACATTTGCTACCCAATGTTTTCCCAAGTTTTAAACATCATTTAAAACTTCAAAAACTGTTACATTCTTTTCTCCAATGTATTACTACATTACTACTACTCATACTCAATACATTATTCATTTCTATACTCCAAAAAAGTTAATTACAATACAAAACAACACAAGGTGAGATCATTACCTTGTCTTGTTAGTTTTCCTTTCTTTCCTTTCCTTCTCTTCCTTTCCTCTTTCTTTCTCCTTGTTCTCGGTTCCAATGAGGTTCACACACCAAGTGCTACAACCCATTATCAATACACAATACCATTTAGCATTCCATTAATACTAACCCTAGAATTTAGGTTTTGGGTTTAGAAAAGAGTATTACCTTCCAATGAGTAGATGAAGCTCTTGACTAGCAAGAGAACCAAATTCCTAGCCCACAAGAGAAGCCAAATCGGCTGGAGCAAGAAGAACAAGACATTCAAAACCGAAAAATTCTTAAAATGCTAATGAGAGCTAGAAACAATGGATTTTCGAACTTCTTTTTACCTCAAGATGATAAGGAGGTGAAGGTGCTTCTAATGGTGGCTTCAAATCTCCAAATGGTGAATACCCTCAAAAACGAAAATAGAGCTTTTGAGTTTTTGAAAGGATGAAAATCTTCTCCTTTGCAAGGGGATTCTAATGGTGTAATTTTTATTGGATTTGGAGAAGGTTTGAGTACTCAAAGAGAGGAGAGAAGGAGAGAGTTAAGTGGGTTTCTTCATTTCTCCATGGCTGTCGCTTGGGAGGAGAAAATCAGAGAATAGAGAAGGAAGGGGGGAGGGCAATACGTGAGAGAGGGCTGAGTGGTGAGGAGAGAGAATTGTTTTTGCTTTTTACTTATTGTTTTGTCTTGTAGTGTATTAGGTGAGTGAAGGGAGTGAGAGGGGCAATTGCCACCGGTCACACACACTGCACACACTGCACTTTCTGATTTTAATTTCAAAGTGGACACACTAAGTTTGTTATTTGCATTCTCACCCCACAACTTCCCAGTTGTTACAGTTTTACTAACCGGAACCCGTTTTCCGGAATTTTCTCGTTTAATTAATTTTATTGGTTCTAAATCTTCACTAATATTCATTAGTGACTAATTAGTTGACCAAGATTGTTACGAGTCTATTTAACCCGCTTAAAGTCACGTTTTCCCGGTTTCCTCGAAAAACGTGCTTTAAGGTTCGTTTATGCTTTTAACCCATTTTAAAGGTCCGTTTTCTTCGGGATTTGTTCCCTCATATTTATTTAAGTGTAATTAAGCCTTTAAAAATATAATTAGCCTAATTAATCACTGTTTTAATTACGGGGTATTTCATACCCTAAGGTTAATACACATGATTAAGGATTAATCATTGAATTATGAAGGCTAATGAGCCCTAATGAATTAAGGAAAAATGGAACTCCAAACTTATTATATAAGTAAATATACATAGTCCAAAAAGGTCATTAAACCTTACATAAAATAAAGGACTAATGTAGGAGTAATTATAATGAGAAATCAACTAAGAAAGTAGATATAACATGTACATGAATTAAGAGCACCAACATCAAGAGTGAAACAAAGAACATACTTTAACTATTCATAATGAATAGTAAAGTATACCAATCACTCAAAACATAAATAAACACTTTAGGACAAGGTAATCATGTTGGTCACAATCTAACACATGAAATAAGTCCTAGTGTACAACATATAAGTGCACAACATTATAAGACACGTTATAATATAATAACCAAGTTGTGACCAAAATAACCCCTTAAATATCTCATGGGGGCGGAAATTCAAAGGGAAGGCAAGTGGCAAAGTGCCACCTTGCACATGAAGAAGATATTTTCCTTATGTAACTAGTCATGACTTGATGACTTATTACTTCCTTCACTTTAACAAGCTAGAACACTCATCCTCCCTCCTCTCTCCTCTCTTCGCCAATTGGGATCACTTTCTTCCTTGAGTTTTGTTCTTCATTTGCTTGATACCTTCAAGAACACAACAATGTTGAACTAGACCCACCTCACTTGTCTTCTCAAATCTCCTCCTTTTCTTCATCAATACATCAAGAGCAGCACAAGCTCTCCTTCTAAATAATCCAAGATAGTTTCATACATATTTGGAAGTCAAAGTTCAGCAATAAAAGCATGGGAGGAGCTTAGCATTGATCCATTAAGCTTAAGGTAAGAAAAGTTACTGTAAACTTCCATCTTTCACTTGAATTAGTTATGGCGAAATCTGCCCATACTTATGCTATTTTTCTTCATATTTTCACACAAAAAGTGGAGCTCCTTTTACTCCTTTTTTTGGCTGAAAATTCAAGTAGAAATAACACTCTAAAGGTGACTTCAAGGTAAGTCATGAATCAGGGTTTTAAGTACATAAATCATGTTCTATGTACAGGGCTATACTAGATCTAACATGTGTCCTATTTTCCTCTAGTTGGCCGAAATGTAGAGGCAAAATTATCATTTGGAGCTCTAGGGTAAGATCTTACTCCTTAACACACATTTTGGTGCTTTAAGCCTTAAGCTTTTCCTTAATCTTGTTTAGGTGTCTAGAGACCATAACTTTGCTTCCCTTTATCTCCTTGAACATGGCCGAATCGGAGAGAAACTCAATGTGGGTGTTGGTTGGCTGAGAGCAAAAGAATCAATAGGAAAAGGCTCAAAAATCTACACTAAGCATAAAGGTAAGCTTCTAACCTAAGTCTATGAGTGTAATCTACCCTCTAAGCTTTAGATCTGTCCAAGAATCTAAAATACACCCTTATATGTTTATAAGGCAGAAAGTTCAGGTGAGAAATCAAAACATTGGAGCATAAAAGGGTAAGTTTACCTTAAGGCTCATTGTAATGACTTAAGTTGTTTAAGCTTGGGAACTAACTAAAGATATGGGTTAACCTTGTAAAATGGTCTAATATTACCTAAGATAAGACATAAAATCATACTAACATGATTAATAATGTCTACCAATGACTTAAGGACTTAAATGACACTTTAACTCCAGGTTAAGTGGTTATATATGACTTATAGACTATGACAGTGTGGGAAGTGTGATGGCGGAAATTAAATGTTGTTTTATGGCTATTTTATGTTTATTGGAATTTGTATGGCTTGTATTATGGCCACAAGTTTAAGTTAAGATTATGAGCATTTTTGGTGTTTTAAGGTTTCCAAAGGTTAAGGACTTTATGGTCTTATGTTGGGTGTGTTAATATGCTATAATGGACTGTTATGTTGCTTAAAAACACCTCAAAAAGTTGGGGGGAAAATATCTACGAATTTAAGAGGTGTTTGGTTGAGGATTAAAGGTGAATTTGAGTTTAAAGGTGATTTGGATGGTTTAGGGTTGCTATGCTTAATGGATAAGTTTGATAATGTGATTAGACTGAAGTTAGGAGCATTTGGTGTGAACATAACCGAATGTTATGTGTTAAATGGTATAATAATGAAAAATATAAGTTTTGGTAAAGTTTAGGTGTTAATTGTAAAGTTTGGGAAACTTGTGAGCCCAAACTATAATTTCTAGAAATTTTGGTGTAGGTAGTGTGTTATGGTCAAACCTAGATGTAGTTAGGGTTTTGACCAAGTTGGAGAAAGAACAGATTGAAAATTGGGCTTAGAAAGAACTTATGGTGAAATTGGAAAGTTTGAAAAGTTTATGGGACTAAAGTGTAATTTCAATATAGTGTTAGGCAGTATAAGCTGGTCAAACTTGGTTAGACTTAAGGTTTTAACCGAGTGAAATAAATGTTAGAAATGTGAGTTAAGGAAAGTTTAGTGGTGAATTGTAAGTGTATGAAAAGATGTGGAGTCAATTTGTAATTATGAGAAAATTTGGGGTGAAAATTAGAGGAGACCATTAGGGGGTATGTTCGGCTTTATAATGAGTTTATGGTGGAACTTTGAATAAATTTGAGTGAGAAGTTAGATATGTGAATTTGGGATGAGAGTTTGGAAAACAATTGGTGAAGAAAGTGTAATTTAGGATAATTATGGGGTATGACCGCGAGTTATATATATTAAGAGTAAGTTTGGCATAAGGGTGAGGATCATATTATATGACATTGAGTATAAGGTGATAATGTGGGAGTGCTAAGGTTAGTAGAAACCTTAAGAAGTTTAAGGTTCACATAAAGTAATGATATATGTGATATTATGGAGTTATACACTAAGGTGGGGATTATGAAATTATGGGTGAAAGTTGGCGTATGATTGAATATTATAGAATGTTACATTAATGTAATATAAGAAATTACATAACCATTACAAAATGGTTAGGAGTTAGACTAATTAAAAGGTTATTGAACCTAGGTTAATACTTAAGGTCATTAGTAACATGTAACATGCTACCTATGTGGACCTTGACCAAACCAATAGATTGACTACATTGACTAAGTCAGCTAGGTTGACCAAGAAGGGCAAGTGACCAACTCACTAAACTAAGTAAGACCTTGAAGGCCTAAAGCCATTAACACCTAACATTAATACCAATAGTTACATAATCTATATGAGTGTGTATATATACATAAATATATACCTATGATCTAAAGAGAATAAATAAAGTAAAGAGATTAAAATCCTAAAGTTGTAGAACTATACAACAAGTGTTAGTTACTAACATCATTAAAGGATTTAATATCTAATCTCGTACTTGAACACTTTACGTAAAACCCGACTAACAAGGAATAATAAATGTCGGGGGTTATATACGAGGGATTAATAGTTATAAAGGAAACTGGGACGGTTTAGTACTATACCGTAATTAATACTTAGCGTTATGATTTCCAGAGCGAAGGAATCAGAGTACGGACGTGGGATTTGGACGCTTGCCTCCCGCTATGGTGTACGATATGTTGTTGTGTTATCCGATTGTTCCCAAGGATTTGCTTGGGTTCGGATATGTGTGAATTTATTGTTAAGATGATATGTTTGTTTATTATGCTTGTATGATTTAATTGCCTGAATATCCGCATGATTAATTGTGCGCGTTATTATTCAAGTTGAGGCAAGTACTGAGCATAATTTAACATATGTTATGAGATGTGATAAGAGAACTATCACTGAAATATCCCAAATATTAATTACTTTAGTTAATACTAAATTAATTAAATAAAAGTGATTTAATGAGAGGTTGAGGAATTGAATATCCGAAGATAAGTAAAAGGGAATAATATAATATCTAAATAAACCCTAAAAAGTCGTTAGGAAATATTAACAAACCCTAAAACGACCTTGAGGAAGTATAGAAAAGAAATATAAATGAAAATATAATTAATTGTTTTACATCAAAAAACGTTTCAAAAATCTCAAAGAAGTGAAAACTAAGTCTTAGATACCTTATAGGTTTATTTGGGTACTTTTTGAAGCATTAGAAAATTGATTAAACAATCGGAGTAAAAGAGGTCACGTTTTCGCCTAAAATGGCAAAACACAAACCGATTAGTAAATAAATACTAATTAATAGAATTTATACATAAAAATAATAATTATTGTTTGACAGTATAAATTTGAAGTCATAAAAAGGTCGTCTCATTATACCGGACAACGTGTCACGTACGGCATGAAAAACAGGTAAGAAACGAGCTAGAAACAACATATATGTATAACCTTTTAAAACAAAAAAAGAGTCACCAGCCCAAAAGAACCGGGTAGGCCCAATACTCCCTTCACTCTCGGTAATGTACAACCCAACCCCAATTAAGGAGTCACCCACTTCTCTTTATCCATGGTGATTTGCAACCCTAACTGTAACAAGGAACATAGATGCTCGGCGCCTACCTCATTCACTTCATGCCCATCAGTCCTCTCCTTTCTTCTTACATGTTCGGCGCCTCTCCTCAACACTAAACCGGCGAAGTAGTCTCCAACCTCTCCTTTTCTTCCACCCCAGAACAAGATCGGTCCCTCCTTCTCTTGTGGTGATTCTCGAACAAACCAGGAGAAATCTAGTAGATTCATTCTCTTCTGGTGTCACGCTAGATATGAGGTAAGGTGCAGTTTTTTCTTTCTACAATTTTCTTTCCTAAGTTCAAACCGAAATAAAATATACTATTACTTCCACCTTCCTCTTCATTGCGAGTGCCAAAAACCCTAGATCTGGAGAAGAAAGACCGAGCCGAAAATGGTGGGGGTGTTGTTGGTGCAAGACCGAAAATAGGAGATGAAAACGATGAATTGATGTGTAAGTCCAGATCTACAACTTTCAAACTGCAAATCTACAATATTCCCAAATCTGGTGATAAATACTAAACGTTCCTTCTCATTGAAAACAGGGTCGAAAAAAATTGGAGTCCAAACCCACTTTTGGAAATCTTCAAAGTTAAAGACTTAACCTTGTTAAATTAGTCAAAGTTAATGTAACTACTTGCCTCAGTTTTGTCCGAAATAGTTAGTGATTGGTGTTGTAAAACGATTTTGGAAACACTCTGATAGTGTTAATTGAGTTCCCTCTTTGTTTCGTTTCTGTAAAAATATGACCATGTTGAGAGGACTACTGGAAACTAGAAAAAGGGACTATAAGAGGTTAAATGTGTGCGTAAACCACGTATTGAGCTTGGGGTTTTGTTGGTAATTCGAAGATTGGGTTAATTTTTTTAGTAATTAATGACCCGAAAATTAGGGTTCTTGGTGCGGTTTGAATTAGGTTAGTTCTGGAAAATTATTCAAATGGGAACTTGAGCTAGTTGATAGCTATCGTCATATCCAAATATTAAGGTTAGATTTTAGATTAAGGAACAATTTGGAAAATTAGGGTTTTCGAAAATGAGGAAGTGGAATTCGTGTGTGGCAAAAATCAAAATTAGAATTAGGATTACGAATGTGGAATTTATGGTTTCTGTATAAATTAGGTTTCTGGATAAACTGATTTTGGGGTAAAATGGTAAATATGAGAAAATTGTGGGCAAAAGTGTAATTTGATAAAATCCTAGGTCAGAAACGTAAATAAAATAAATCTCGGTTGAAATTGTGAATTTGAGAAGCTTGGAGTGATTTTGTAATTTCTAGAAAACTTAAGGCCTAAGTGTCATCTGGAAATTTAATTAGAGTTACGTCAAAATTAATTTGAGATTCTAGATTGGTCAACAAAGTTAAGAATTATATCAAGGTTGGTCGAAATTAAATTAAGGTTTTTGACCATCAAAATTGGAATTGGATGGTCAAAATCAAATTTGGGATTTTGACCAAGTTAAAATTGAAATTGGAGAGTCAAAATTTGAATTGGATGGTCAAATTCAAATTAGGGATTTTGACCAAGTCAAAATTGAAATTGGAAAGTCAAATTGTAATTTGAAGGTCTGATTTTGAATAGTCAAATTTGAATTAAGTTAGTCAAAATTGAGTTGGGCTTATAAAAGAAAATAATAACCCACTAAAATAACAAAAGACAAATCAAATTGGGCTGAGGAAATAATCAGATTTGAATTGAGTTTGAAGTTAGTAAATTGGATTCCTAGTCAATTGATTAGATTTTTATAAAGGGTTTAAGCCCAAATTGGAAGAGGATAGAAATTAGAACAAAGAATTGGACCAACTCTAAACAATTAAGTATTAAATTGATAATTGTAAATGGGATTCATAATTTTAGTAAGGGATCAATTTATGGGTTAAAATTATTAAAATAAATTTTTACAAATTGAGTATTAATTTGTAAGTATTTAGGTTAATATTAATCCTATGGGAACTTAGGGGGTATATATTTATATATATAATGGGCTGACACTAGAACTTATGAAACTATATATATATAGGTGTATAAATATGTATATGTACATATAGCTAGAGGATTAGGACTGAAAATGAATTTTAAAATTCCTATAGAACTTAGAAAATTACGGGGATAGGAATCAATGTACATTAGTGTAACGTTAAACGTGTGGAAGTACACCTATATGAGGAATATATATAATTGGAATTAAATTATAAGTTAGGAAATATTTGAGGAACCATATAACAATAAATAAAAATTGAAGGAGGTAGAATTATAAATAAAAAATCATAATTATTAAGAATGAAGATTGGTGTAAGTAAGGAGAACACCGAAAGGATTGATGTAATCTAGGTATTACATTGAGATTGTTAGGATCATACATATATACATATGTTATATATATATATACAAGTATACATAGTTAATACGTTAAACTAGAAGAATTGTACAATGGAGGAATATGTCATATATAGTAAGAAGTTAACTCATAAGGATTAACATGGACTCATTAAGTATGAGACTATATAGTATAACACTAAGATAGAGAATTTCATTATACTACATTAAGAATAAAATACCTCAATGTCTATACCTAAGTAGGTGGAAGTTATAAGGTTATTAAGGTGAAGGAAATTAAACTGTGTACCTATATAATATAGTTGGTAAGTTAAGTTAAGAGGGATAATTAGCTTATCATGGCTTTGAATATCTTAAGTAATAACAAGATTAATAATGAATAATAAATCATTAAGGTTAATTAGAAGGAATTAGTAATTATAAAGGATACCAGATGGTTTATTGAGAATTAATACTCAGTATTATGCTTCAGATCTAAGTGGTTAAAGGAAGGGTGTGAGATTTCACGCTAGCGTTTCCTTCGGTGTACGGCATGATTTCTTGCAGCTTGTTTGCTACCAAGTTACATCGGCTTGTGTGCTAATTGTTGTATGTGATAATGACCAAGATAATTGCATGAAAAATGTTGTATGTGTATTCGTGTTGTTGTTCATGTTTGACTGGACATTACATGTGGTGAAATGCTAACCATACCTTAGAGTATGAATAAATCACACATACGATATATGCAATAACAAGTGGATTACGAGTTTTCGTATTTATGTAATGTGAACTTGTACACAAGTTTCTCACTAACTTCCCTTTAAATAAATTGTCGACATCCGAAATGTGATGTTCGAACTTATCACCCTAGAAGTAGGACGATTGTTCCATTAAGACTTCTAACACGATCGAGATTACGAGGAAGCGAGGAGCCCCGGAAGTTTTGGCCATGCATGCTGAGTTAGGAGGTTGTATCTGCATCAGATCGTCTTCCAATTAAAAATGTACGTCATGACGGTGGTTGTGGGGGAAGTTTTATACTCGCCCACTGGGTTGAATATACCCAACTAAATGTATGCCTTTCATTGACGGTGGTTGTAGGGGACGTTGTATACTAGCCCACTGGGTTCATATATACCCGATTTAAATGTACGTCACTTTTGACGGTGGTTAGTTGTATTTAAGAACTTATTTCTCATCTCTCTGGTTCATATATACCTGATTAAATATACATCATTCTCGACAGTGGTTTAAGGAGTTTATACTCGCCTAGGGTTAAAGGTACCCGATTATTTATGCAATATGAGAGTCTTGATCTCGTCTAAGGGGTTTATCATACCCGACTCAATGTACGTCACAGTGACAGTGGTTAATTAGAGTTTTGTTACTCTTCTAACTGGGTTTAATCATACCCGAGATAATTAAGTTATTGATTAAGGAAGTGACAAACTCATTGTGCGGATTGTCCACAATAAGTAAAGTTACGGTCCTTAACGAGATTCCAAATAATATCAAGACCTTGGAAGAACAGAACACCGACTCGATATACTAATGTCTTTTCTGTTGGGTTATATTATTGTATTGAGTGGTTGCTTGCTTTATATGCTGCATGTTGGGTGTTATAGTTTCATTTATATTATTGTAATAATGAACCACATGTTAATGACGAAGTAGTTGTGTGTGGCCCGATAGCTTACGGGCTGCATGTTTTCATACCAACGGTTGTGCTGAGCCCGTTTAGGCCTAATGTTTTCAGGTACTTGATGGAGATTCGACCCGACCGAGTGTAGGTGGGGTAGACTTTTAGACCGGGTGTATTTTATTTTGATTATTACTTCAGTTAGTAGTTATACAGTTATGTATATTGTTGAAGTTATAAATGAACTTGTATTTTGGAAACGTTTAGTATAACCAGTATGTAATAATAATGGTTGGACCTTAAGTTTGTTAAGTATTCAGTGATTTAGACCGTTACATTGGAATTAGTAAGGCCTAGTTAGTCATGTGGGTGACTAACGACGGTAACACCAGGAGTTTGGTTTATTTTTCCGCTGCGAGTTCATTTAAGTTGGTGTTGTTAAATTACCGTTAATTGCGAATTACGAGTTGGGGTGTTACAATCATTGTAGTAGGATAATTATATAATCATATTATCCCGAGATAACCTAAGAAGAGACCTTAGGTAGAGTAACGGCAATACCGTTCTCAAGTGGAAATGTATCCGAATACGAAAATACATTAGATGACTTCTAGGTATACATTTAAGACCTATAAGGCACATACATTCAAGAAGTTAATCACTGTACAACCTAAGAATGATTCTTAGGCATTTATATTAAGAGAACTTAATAGTACAATGAGAGGTAGAGTATGGAGAGTAATGTCTAGTACGGTGCGAAATATATTATGACTGGTCGTGCATTGCATTGTGATCACGAGAGGATGACTGACAGCAGGTCCACTCAAGGAAATTCCAAGAATCAAAAGGTGCCTTGGTCGAAGACACCGCCGTAGGTGAAAGGGGCAGCGGCCTAAAATAACATATCCTACAATGAAAGTTGTGGATTTCCAACAATCAAAAGTTTTGTTGGATGGAAGCACCACCGTAGGTGTAAGGGCAGTGGCTCTAATCAAAACGAGTTATAATAGAAGTATGTTGTTTGGAACAAGTCGTCTTCTAACATGTCGAGTTATTGAGTGGTAAGAGTTAAAAGATGAACATGTAGAGTAATAAGCTATTAGTCGAATGTTAATACAAGAGAACAATTACTCTCGTAGTAGCTTGGAAAACAAACAAAAGGCCTTGAAGGCCGAACAATGATGAACTTTTAAATTACTCTCGTACGTTTATTTTGAGCTGTTTGTTGAATTGTTTATGTGAATGTGACGTTTGTGGATTGTTTGGTTTACACATTGATTTTTTCATTGGAATATCAAGTTATGCTTATTGTTATTTACATATGCAAAAATGGGATAGCATGAAAATGGAACCACATGTTAACTCGACCAAATAATTCAAGGTGTCTGAGGCGCATGACGGTTGCATAATATTGACATACTCAGCAGGGGATGATTTCATACAAAATACAACTATTTACAGGTCCGTAGCTGTAGAAGACGGGCTCCGGAGTGCGGGTTTTGGGTAGTTAGCTATTAAACTATTGCTTTTGGTTAAGCTTTCAGATTTATGTTTTGGTTGTACGGTTGATGTATAAGTAAGTGATACGGTTTAGATTGCTCACGTCTTTTGGTTACGGTTGTATGTTATATTAGACTATCTCTTAGTCATCACATCGTTGTTGGATGATGTATGTACGTATTGAAAGCCTAGTTACTCACATGGATGAGTAACGACGGTAGCACCCTTGTTAGTATATTGTTACGTTTATTCCGCTACATTATTTCATTAAGTTTAAACCGATTATACTAAGTATGTAGTTAAGACCGGATTACGAGTTAGGGGTGTTACACCTCTAGTTCATCTAATTATGTAATGTGTCTCTACTACTTCGTTCTACTTAAAATCTAATGGCTCGATCGTACATTTGATTAAAGGCAAGTTTGGCCTCCACCAAGGAGACCCCTAAATGATTCGCATTGGGTTCTACAATATCTCCCTCACTAATAGGGCATGCAGTGGCTCAGGTTTTGGTCAGATGAAGCTTCACTCGCATACTCACCTATATCCACCCGAAACTGACACGTCACCCGCTAAGGATCACCCGAACTCGATCTGAACCTGTGGGTGCAACCGGCCCTAAACAGGTGAACAAAGAAAATCTATAAATGATAATGATAATAAAACACAAAAATATTTAAGTTTCTCACTATAAATTTTAAGTTTAACCACATTTTACCATCATTGGTTATTGATTAAACATTAAAAATAGTATAGATTAATAAAATATACTAGCATATAAGAGTTTAGAGGTATTCCACCTCCACATAAATAAAACAACAATATAGGCTAGAACTGAGTAAGTAACTAGATTTTTTTCATAAGGGCTAAGGCCTTGTTTGCTCGTTATATATATATATGGTTGATGGGTCGGGTTCTATATGGGTGATGGGTGAAAAATTGTCACCCGAACCCGACTGAAACCCGTCACCCTGTTTCCACTGTTTATATCGGGTTTTTACCCGCCTGTGGAATGAGTTATCGGATACCCGTTGGGTATTACTAGCCGTACCCACTGAGGCATTTGTTAGGGCAAGAGAAATAGAATGAAATTGAGAAAGTGAATTGAAAAGGAAAAAAGATATGTTTGTATCTGTTATTTGTCTGTGCTGGAAATTACAATAAATCACTAGTCAACAACTGTCGTTTAATGACCAACAACTGTCAACCACCAATCAACATCCATAGTTCACTAGTAAAAAAAGTATTGGATAAGGGATTATACTTCTTTAATGAAAAAAGTACCTAAACAAAAACAAAATGATTTCAATTTTAATGTTTCATACATAACATAAATTTATACATGTAATAAATATTATAAGTTCTATTTTTTGAATTCAATCACATAATTGTTACCAAATGTAAATTAACATTCACATTTATCTTTGGAGAAATCCCTATTATTTTGGAAATAAATGAGTAAAATTTGAGTTGGTTGATAAGATTAAACGTAATGCAATAATATTGATAGACTTCAATCGAAGTAGTCTCAACTCAAGCACGCTCATATGGTGCATGCCATAACTTTATTGTCACCTCGGGACAGTAAAATCCAACGGTTGGCATTCCACTGGACTTTTAGGCCCTTTCTTTTACATAGCTGAAACTGCTAACTAATGTCAGTTGTCAGATGAAAGTAAAGAGAAAAAGTAGGATAGAAAATATGTAAAAAAAAATTGATATGACAATTGATTTATGTGATATATAGAGGCTCAACTCAAGCCCCGGGGCTTTGTCGGTAGTGGGATATCCTAGAACCATAGGTCCTGGGTTAAAAACATCTTTTTTTATTTTAATTTTTTAAAAAAAGAACCAAAACCTCTCTAAGCACTAGGTGCATTTTTGATCAAGTGTCACGTGACATCGGACGACGATACCTAGATAATTTGGGTGAATGAATCGGGTTGAGATCAATCTGAATCCAACCCAGTCTATCATTAACCCAATCCTACAAAAAAAAAAGATGGGTCATTTTTTACTTTTGTGAAAGAGCTATTAAAATATGAAATGATCAGTATTAACCTTGGACTTGATTTTGGGCTGAGTACTATTGGCCCATATTAATTTTGTAGTCTAATTTTTTACTTTTATTATAGTTTTATTGATATATATTAATAAAAAAGATAATATTTTTATTATTATTAACAAAGATATGTTTGGGTTGTGTTGAATCATGGTTCAGAACTCTACAGTAACTCACCCCACAAAAATTAATTAATACCCTTATACCAAAATATGGGTTCGGATCGAGTTTTGAATTAGGGTTAAAATTGTTTTGTTTAGGGTCCGTTCGCTGGTGACGTGAAACGCAGGTATTCCTGTGAAAATTTTAAACCTACCGTGGTTAGTGAATGAATGGTTGCCACATGGAAGATGGTACACTTTTGTTAAATTGGAACCAATAAAAAACCAACACATGTCAAGTATTACTTTTTAAAAGCAACATTCGTTAGTATCGAACGGCCCTTAGGCGAGGGCCTATATAATGCAACATGACGGGAGATATTGATATAGAGATGAAGCTTACGCCTCCTCCTTTCTTCCTTTGCCTCCACAACTGACTGATATTTTTCGTTGTAATATACAACTGACTGAGATTCGTTATATTAGGTTCTACTGCTGCTGCATCTTTTGAGGTTCTGTTGTTATTTATCTGTTAAATTGTTTATCTCGTTGTTTATTTATTGGTTTCTGAACTTTCTGGTCCCAGTCGAGGTTTCTTTTCTTGGGTCGGTACCGTTCTCGGCAGGATTCGTTATAGCTTGGTGGATGAAATTAGGCTTTGCCGTCACTCATAATAAGTTGACTAGGGTTTGATGTTTATGATCTTTTTTTTATACCAGTAATGGAGCCAGACACAAGAAACTTCAATATTCCATTTGAGTTATGGATCCAGATATTCTCGTATCTCCCTGTCAAATCTCTGCTCGGTTCAGAATAGTGTCCAAGGAGTGGAAATGGATAATCGACAACCCTGACTTCCCGTCACTGCACCTCAAACACTTCCCAACAACAGCCAGGAAACTTATCTACTTGTGCTTGACAGGGGCAGGATACCACCCACTCCGGTGACCACCGCTCTGTGGTTCAGTCGGTGCACTATGACTGAATCATATCAACAAACCCAAGAATTCTATTTCCCAGCATCGGCAGAAACTAGCAAAGTTTATGGTCACATAGATGGACTGCTGCTCCTGCGAAGGTGCAATTATAAATGGACCGAAGATGATGTTGTTCTATGGAACCCTTCTATCAGAAAAAGATTAAACATCCCGCCTCCTCCAAGTGTATCATCATCTGCAGATGATGAGTTATGTCTCGGATACGATCCTTCGACTGATGATTACAAGATCGTGAACTTTTACCGTCGTGGTCAACGTCCCAATATTACTTATGTTTTCTCCTTAAAATCTCGAGCGTGGAGGAAGGGCAGAGGCGTAGAAGGTCATGGCCTTGTCTCTCTCTGTCATCCGGGTGATGTTGTTATCCTATCGGAGAAGGTTGCTATTGGAGGATCTGTGCACTGGGTCGAGGAATATTGGTGTAGATATGATGCTGATCATAAGAAAGCATACATTTCATTCAATATGACTTATGAGACATGGTCAGCTACCGCACTGCCAGAATATCTTATTACCCGTACCTGTCACCCGATTGCTGTTGCAGTACCAGGCTCATTAACAGGACTATTGGCATGCCGTATTGATGGCATTACTGAAATCTGGGTGTTGGAGGAAAGTGGGAACTGGAGCAAATATTACACTTTGGATACTGGGATGATCCCGACGTCTACCTTTCAGACTTTTCTCGAAGATGGTCGTTTAATCTGGCGACAAAATTTACCAGATTTCATCGGTGCAAGTATATATGCTTTTGATTTAAATACTAAACGGACAAGTGTTGTTTACAGTCGTTGCAAATCCCTAATTTACTGTGGGGCTTATATTGAGAGTTTGTTGCTGTTGAAGTAAGAGGCCAGGAAGTATTGATGTGGAGCTCTACTAATGTATCTCAAGCGTCACATTTACCATTTCAGAATGTCGTGCACCTTCTGTTTTATGATTTGTTTGATTTTTGTTCTTGGTTTTGGCTACATTTCATAGTTGGGACTTGATTGTTTCTAGTAACAACAATGTAATGGAAGTGTTTTTTTTTTCATAGCTTCAATTGAGATGTTATTTTAGTCATCGCCTATATCCGCTTCAAGTTGCTAGAGAGTATCTAAATCAAAATTAAATTTGGGGAGGCATATCTGGGGGATGAGATTAAAATGAAATTTATACATGAGGCGAGAGAATATCTCAATTTTATAGGGAAAAAACATTACTTCAGTCTGCATCTCAAAATAAGGCAAATACCAGGCTGCGGACTGTCCGCACACTGGGATGATGATATGGCAGTTCTAGTCAGCTGATGATTGGATTATTTTGCTGACTGGACTGCCTTTTTATTATATTAACTTTAAATACTTGTAACTTTTAATATATAAGTCCAAAATAAAAAAAAATTATATCATTATTCATCTAAATTCAAGCTCTTCAAAACAAGACCAATCATGGATATGTTTTGACAACTTAAAAAAAATTCTATTTTTACATACACTAAATCATAATATAATTCATTAATTTTGATATTATGATTCATTAACTAATAAATGGTAAATTAGCTAACAAACTTCGGAATCAAAATCATTTTTGTTTTGTAGTGTATCATTATTGTTGTATGGTGTATTTTAAACCTTATATAGTGAATCGTGTATTTTTCATACATACCAAATATTGTTTTGTATTGTATTATTGCATAAAAATATTTATTTTTATATGTTTGTGATGATACACTTGAATAAAGATATGATTCGGTAATTTTGATATTATGATTCATTAAATATGGTATTATGATTTATTAAATATGATATTATGATTTATTAACTAATAACTGGTGAATTAGATAACAAACTTCAGAACCAATAAAATCATTATTGTTTTGTAATGTATTATTATTGTTTTGTAAATAATATAAAATTTTAAAGTTGTCAAAACATATCCATGTCTGGTCTTGTTTTGAAGAGCTTGAATTTAGATGAATAATGATATTTTTTTTATTTTTTGGACTTATATTTTAAAAACTACAATCAATTAAAGTTAATATAATAAAAAACAGACTGGACTGCCACATCATCACTCCCGTGCAAAGTTTGGTATGGACCAGCCGCACCATCTACGCGCTGCAAATGCCAATTAACAAATTAATGTAATTAAAGCTATTGTCTTTATTCTTTACAAAGGTAAAGAAAGAAAGGAGTTCATACAAAATCAAAGTTTATGGAAATTAACCACTACAAAGCGAAAAAAGAAATATAGCAAAATCAAAGAATCTAAAGGGAATAGATATAATAAACTTATCTACATTGAAGATTAATTAGAAACAATCAAAATCCATATTTTATCAACACAAGGGTGTTAAAACCTCTTAACCAAATAAAGTTAATTACAACATGTAAACAAACTGTTTATTATACTCGATTTCCAACTAGAGCTGGTGCCATCTTTCTTGCTAGCACCATTTTTGTCTTTTTCTATCTTTGTCCTTTTATGAAATTTTAAAGTGTTGTAGTTTATTAATTATAAGTCCAAATAACATAATTTTTATACCGTTGTTCATCATGATCCGAGCTCTGTAAAATAAGATCCAATATGAATATGTTTTAAAAAATTTCATTTTTTTATATGTACATATGTTTTAAGATTTATTGTGAAAATAAATAAAATGCGTAACTTTTTATATGTTTCGACAGTGCTAGTTTTTTTCATGGTGTTAGTCATCAAAGAGTTGAATGGGGTAGGGTTATCTTTTTATATTGTGAGGTGGTTAATAGTCGAACCACATTAGCCTTCATTGACGGTGTTAGCTTCTTCGATGGTGTAAACCGTCCTAGAGTTATATGTGGGGGAAGGGTTATATTTTTCTTGAGTGGATGTTAATAATCGAACCACATTAGCATTTGTTACCAGTTTTACAAACCTAAACGTTGACTTGTGGGACCAAATGAAAACAAGTTTAACATTTCATTTTTTTAAAAGTGAATCTTTCATTTCAAAAAAGTGAATCTTAGGTTCAAAAAGAGTAAATCTTATGTTTAAGAGAAGTGAACCTTTCACATTAAACAATATGAATCCTTTGTTTTTTAAAGTGAATATTAAGTTTGAGAAAATTGAATCTTATGCGAGAACAATATGAACCTTTCATTTATTGAAAAGTTAGTACCAGAGTTGGGTTGGCAATCTTGTACGGAAAAGCGGTCTCATCAAAGATAACATGTTAAGAAATGTAATTTTTTCTTGTAGGTATATGATAACAACGATAACCTTTGTGGAGGTGACTATAACCAATGAAAAAACAAGGTAAAGATCTTGGTTCTAGTTTATAGGTTATTTTGTTTTGAAGGAAGGGAAAACATGGACAATCAAAGGTTTTAAAGCAAGAGTAATCAAGCTATTTGTTGTACATTTTGACAAAAGGAATCTGAGAGCTTAGGGTCGATGAAGGCAACCTATTGATCAGAAACACTGAAGTCATGAATGTTTTTCCTAAAAATGATGTGCAAGTTGGTGTGATATAGTAAGGTGTGACTCATCTCAACAATGTGATGATGCTTTTTTTTTAGCAACCCCATTCTGTTCAGGTATTCTAGGACATGAAACAAGCTGAATAATCCCAAGACTACTCAACGGTTGAGTGAAAGCTTGACTCATAAACTCACCACCTTCATCACATTGAAAGATTCTAATTTTTTTTATCAAACGGACATTCAATCATACGTTGAAACTTGACAAAGATTTAGAGTAAAACTAACTTTGTCTTCAAAAGGTATAACCAAGTAAAGTGACTATGATAATCAATGAGTACAACATAGTATCGAAAGCCACTAGATGTTGACACAGGTGTAAGACCCCATACATTACAATGTATGTTATCAAATCTTTCACCAAAATTTTTATTGCTAAGTCTAAATGGAAGCATACGGCTCTTTCCCATTTGGCAGCTAGAATAGACATTATACTCCTTTTTTTAAGTACTAACACTGACTCCATGACGGCGATGCAGAGTTTGAATCATCTTGGAATGAGGATGTCCTAGACAAGCATGCTGCACCTCAGCTGTAGCCTTGTTAGTAGTTCCAACCACACGAGCTTCATTGACTGCCTTATCTATGAAATACAGCTCACTAGACTTTCTCCCCTTGATTCTTTATACAGAACCCGGAGTTAACAAACTCAACAGTGCAGAAGTTATATTTTGTGAGACCACTAACAAATAACAAATTTCTCTTCAGTATGGGAACAACCAGTACACTATTTAGTTTCACTATACCATTGTGACCTTTAAGTTGACCTTCACCGGTGTACTATACGCATAACCTCGACCGATTTTCAACAATAATTGAATCACTACCTTTATAAGGTTTAGGTTGAACAATCATGCTTGTATTGTTAACCATGTGAGTTGTTGCCGCGAAATCAATGTACATAGTCGAGGAATCTTCATCAGTAGTGACTGTATTGAAGACTTTGGGTAGGTTTTCTTCTGTACATTGTATGAGTGATCCCACCTATAGAAGTAAGAAAGGGTAGTGTGATTTGTTCTTCGACATAGTTGACAAGGATTCTCAATAAAGCTAGATGTTCCTCCAGCATAAAAAAATGTTTCGTTTCTTGAAGCCAGTAGTGCCACAAGATCTTTGCTAATAACTACTACCTTGATAGTTGTTTCTTCCATGATAATTGTTTATATTGCCTCTTCCATAGTAATAGTTACCAACACCTCTTCCTTGCTTATAATTGTTGCAGTGGCATTTTCACGCGTGACAATTAACGTAGAATTTTGAATATTGTTTTTCACTTCTTCCTTATCATCTTCTCCTTCCCTCAGATCATAACCTTCAATCACAACAATAAACTCCTTGAATGTAGGGTAAGGTGCGTGAGTTAGCATGTATGAGCGAAAAACTTTGTATCTCTTCCCTCAACCTTGCACGAACATTAAAACTTTGTCATCCTCAAGAATAGGATGCTTGATTGCAGAGAGAGACTATCATAGACTACTTTGGACTCCTTGATATACTCCTTATTTGATTTATCTCCAAGCTTTAAAGATCTGAGTTTTTGTTTGAGTTTAAATTCACGATCCTTTTTTTATTGAAGAACCTCATTTTGTAACTCAATCCAAATAGCTTTAGCAGAGATACAACCAACAACTAGCTCTACCCACTCCTCTGAGATGGTCGCAATTATCCATGTCCTGACCAGCGCATTCGTCTCCTTCCATATAGCGAGATCTGAACTGTCGATCGAGGAATCCTTTTCTACCACTTCAAGAATCTGAACATATTCAAGAAGATTCAACATTTGAGTCCTCCAGCTTAGATAATTTCACTCTCCACTCAGCTTAATCGTCAAGATTATGATTAGCTGATAAACATTTGACGTAGAGGACGAAGTTAGATACAGATTTGGAGTTCACTTCACCAGATGTAAATTTATCCGATCCAGACATTTCAATCAATTAGTAGAGCGGGAGAGCACTTCAAGCTCTGATACCATGAAGAACTTGTGAATCCACAAGATGAGCTAGAACCCCGTTAGAGGCAAAGTGAAGGTGCGACAGAGAGATGAAGAAGGGAGAATGAAATAAAAAGAGAAGAGGAAATACTTTCCTTGATTGATGAACTCAGGTACAGGAAGGGATATTTATACATAGGTAAAAGCATGTCACTAGACTACTTAGCCACATCAGCGATACTAACTATAGTATTACAAATTAATCTATGAGAATAGGAAGAATTAAGACATGATAGAAGAAAAATAATTAAGCACATTAGATTTATAGTTAAAGATAATTGATTTGTAGATGAAGATAATATAATACATAAAAAAGATAAATATAAAATTGGCACCTAATAGAGAAAAAATAACAAGGGTATTTTACATTCTTTTAAAAGAATTTGGCTCATAATGTTAGGTGGTTCCCAAAGACATCATGTTTTTAAAAGAGTGAATTGAGTCCTATGGGGGGTAAGTTGTCAAACCTACAACCTATTGTCACATGTGGGGAATATCTTACCTACTCAGCTATCTCGCAAGGATACTCCTAGAATCCGTGAAAAACAAGCACCAAAGATCTCACTTCTCCCCACGATGCATGATAAAATGGGTATTGGAATGGCCTTTGACACGATCGACTAGGGTTTTCTCCAAGGGACCCTTTATTTTATAAACTCCTCCTAAAATACCCCTAAGGTTAATACACATGATTAAGGATTAATCATTGAATTAGGAAGAGTAATGAGCCTTAATGAATTAATTAAGGAAAAATGGAACTCCAAACTTATTTATATAAGTAAATATACATAGTCCAAAAAGGTCATTAAACCTTACATAAAATAAAGGACTAATGTAGGAGTAATTACAATGAGAAATCAACTAAGAAAGTTGATGTAACATGTACATGAATTAAGAGCACCAACATCAAGAGTAAAACAAAGAACATACTTTAACTATTCATAATGAATAGTTAAAGTATACGAATCACTCAAAACACAAATAAACACACTTTAAGACAAGGTTATTATGTTGGTCACAATCTAACACATGAAATAAGTCCTAGTGTACAACATATAAGTGCACAACATTATAAGAAACTTTATAATATAATTAACCAAGTTGTGACCAAAATAACCCCTTAAATAACTCATGTGGGCGGAATTCAAAGGGGAGGCAAATGGCAAAGTGCCACCTTGCACATGAAGAAGATATTTTCCTTAAGTAACTAGTCATGACTTGATGACTCATTACTTCATTCACTTTAACAAGCTAGAACACTCATCCTCCCTCCTCTCTCCTCTCTTCGTCGAATTGGGCTCACTTTTTTCCTTGAGTTTTCTTCTTCATTTGCTTGATACCTTCAAGAACACAACAATGGTGAACTAGACACACCTCACTTTTCTTCTCAAATCTCCTCCTTTTCTTCATCAATACATCAAGAGTAACATAAGCTCTCCTTCTACATAATCCAAGATCATACAGATTTGGAAGTTAAAGTTCAGCAATAAAAGCATGGGAGGAGCTTAGCATAGATCCATTAAGATTAAAGTAAAAAAAGGTGCTCTAAACTTTCATCTTTCCCTTGAATTAGTTATGGCAAGAAATATGCCCATACTTATGCTATTTTTCTTCATATTTTCACACAAAAAGTGAAGCTCCTTTTTGTACGGGTGAAAATGTATTGCATCAAGTGTACTATATTAGATTATCTCTTGGTCATTACAACGTTGTTGGATGATGTATGTACGTATTGAAATCCTAGTTACTCACATGGGTGAGTAAGGCGGTAGCACCCGTGTTAGTATATTGTTACGTCTATTCTGCTGCATTATTCTGTTAAGTTTAGACCGATTTTACTAAGATGTAGTTAAGACCGGATTATGAGTTAGGGGTGGTACACCTCTAGTTCATCCGATTATGTAATGGGTCTCTACTACTTCGTTCTACTTAAAATCTAATGGCTAGACAAGTGTGGCCTCCACCAAGGAGACCCCTAAATGGTTCTCATTGGGTTCTTGAATATCTCCCTCACTAATAGGGCGGGCAGTGGGTCGGGTTTTGTTCGGATGAAACTTCACCCGCATCCATCACTTGTATCCACCCGAAACTGACATGTCACCCGCTAAGGATCACCCGAATTCGATCTGAACCCGCAGGCGCAACCGGCCCTAAACAGCTGAACAAAGAAAATCTATAAATGATAATGATAATAAAACACAAGAATATTTAAGTTTCCCACTATAAATTTTAAGTTTAACCATATTCGACCATCATTGGTTAGTGATTAAACATTAAAAATAGTATAGATTAAATAAAAAACACTAGCATATAAGAGTTTAGAGGTATTCCACCTCCACATAAATAAAAAAACAATATAGGCCAGAATTGAGTAAGTAATTAAAGTTTTTCCTAAGGGCTAAGGCCTTGTTTGGTCATTATATATATGGTTGATGGGTCAGGCTCTAAATGTGTGATGGGTGAAAAATTGTCACCTGAACCCGATTGAAACCCGTCACCCAGTTCCACTTTCCTATTTTCACCCACCAGTGAAATGAGTTATCGGATATCAGTTGGGTATTACCAACCCTACCCACTGAGGCATTTGTTAGGGCAAGAAAAACAGAATGAAATTGAGAAAGTGAATTGAAAGGAAAAAATATGTTTGTATCTCCTATTGTTTGTGTGGGGAAATTACAATAAATGACTAGTTAACAACTGTCGTTTAATGTCCAACAAATGTCAACCACCAGTCAACATCCGTAGTTCACTAGCAAAAAAAGTATAGGATAAGGGATTATACTTCTTTAATGAAAAAGTACCTAAACAAAAACAAAATGATTTCAATTTTAATGTTTCATACATAACATATATTTATACATGTAATAAATATTATAAGTTCTATTTTTTGAATTCAGTAACTTAATTGTTTCCAATGTAAATTAACATTCACATTTATATTTGAAGAAATCGCTATTATTTTGAAAATAAATGAGTAAAATATGAGTTGGTTGATAAGATTAAACATAATACAATAACATTGAGAGACCTCAATCGAAGTAGCCTCAACTCAAGCACACTCATATGGTGCAGGTCAGTACTTTATTGTCACCTCGGGACAGTAAAAACCAACGGTTGGCGTTCCACTGGACTTTTAGGTCCCTTTCTTTTGTATAGCTGAAACTGTTAGCTAATTTCAATTGTCAGATCAAAGTATAGAGAAAAAGTAGGTATGAAAATAAGGAAAAAATTGTATGATAATCAATGTATGTGACAGATAGAGCCTCAACTCAAGTCTTTGTGGCTTAGTCGGTAGTGGGATATCCTAGAACCATAGGTCTTGATTTCAAAACTTACCAAAAAAAGAACCAAAACCTCTCTAAGCCCTAGGTTCAAGTGTCATTGACATCGAACAACCATAACCAGATAATTTGGGTTAATGATCATGAACCGGGTTGAGATCAACCTGAATCCAACCCAGCCTATCATTAACCCAATCCTACAAAAAAAAAGGGTCAAAACATCATCAACTAACCTAACCTACTTAAACTCCGTCAATTCTGATCACCTAACTCATTCAAGCCACCTTTTAGGCAAATAATTACTCCATTTTAGGCAAATAATTCTGATCACCCAACTCATTCAAGCCACCTTTTAAGATATATGATTCAACTGTTTGCTTTTATATATATATAACTATGAAAGAGCTATTAAAATATGGAATGATGAGTATGAACTTTGGACTTAATTTTGGGTGAGTACTATTGACCCATATTAATTTTGTAGTCTGATTTTTTATCATATTTTTTAATGATATACATTAATAAAAAAGATAGTATTTTTTTATTTATTATTAGCAAAGATATATTTGGGTGGTGTTGAATCAAGGTTCAGAACTATACAATAACTCACTCCACAAAAATTAACTTATTACCTTTCTGTAACACCCCCGAATCACAATCAATAATCAGACGACGCGCCTAAGTTAGCGGGAGAAGTCTACGCAGCGGTTTCGAACTCTATTCGGGTGCTACAGACGCCAACCACCCACATGGTTGACAGTCCTCATTACCAACTCCAAGTTACGGTCTGTATGACTGGAAGTCCAACTTAACGAATTCTAAATACAATATAAAGTACAAACTCAAGTACCGAGCATCTACAGTTTAGTTACAACTTAAACAACATAACTCATACATAAGAAAGCATACTACTTAAAGTCTTGCCATGTGGACTCCCCTATGATAGTCACCCTTGCCTACTCTCCGTTATCGTCTGGCACAAGACCTGAAAAAATTGGGTGTAAAGGACTCAGCAAACTACGCTGAGTATGAACGTGTGAAGCCCGCATGTTACCGGGCCACACGACTAATCGGTCGAATATTATTAAGTCCATTTTACATGCTATGAAAAGGAGTAAAGCACACATTAGTACATCATGATATCTACACACTCATCGGTAGCATAGCAATATCAGCAAGCAACCAAGCACAACTTGCAAGTAGCATAGCAATGTCAATAAGCAACCAAGCACAAAAGCTGCTATGTAGCAACAACAATCAAGTACATAATACAATGTGTGCGTAGGTATATTATACCGTCGATCCTCACTATGGGATCATTCAAGAGATTACGTATTGTTCTTGTTCCATTACACCTGTTTTCCTTTCTTTTCTTGCACCGAGTCAGGGGATGTTGGTTAGATCCCGAGACTTTAATATGTAGGTGCTATTCATTCCTTGTTTCTTAAGGTTCACATTCGTGACTTTCACTTGTTGTTGCTTGGTCTCATTACACAAGTTTTCCTTTATTCTCTGGCATCGAGTCAGGGGATATAGATTAGATCCCGAGACATCATATGTAGATGCTAATCATTCCTTGTTTCTTTAAGGATTATTTGTGAATTCTTTTATCACCGCACGTTGGAGGACGTCTCCCATAGCTAGTCCCCCATTCCCGACACCCTCGAGAAAGCGGTAGTCACCTCTAGACTCCAGGATAATCACCAATTTGTCCACTCCCCATTCCCGACACCCACCCGCGGTCTAAGGAGGACGCGGAAGTAACCTTGGACTCCGGATGGTGCTCACCAACTTGTCACTCCCCCCATTCCCGACACCCAGGGTCGAGAGCGCGGAAGTCACCTGGACTCCGGGATGTGCTTACCAAAATAATTCCATATAGACGGTCGAAGGATCTGATGCAGATACCAACTCCCGATCATCCATACCGCGCGGCCCGAGCTGTTGTCTTCCGGGTTATTCTCATGTTTCACAGTTGATACTTTTCGTTTCATTATCATTATAATCTCGCACCAAGTGGGTGTCATTAGCGGTCCTCTAAAGTTAGAGAGGATTCGTCTCTTTGTATAGTTCTTTTGTTCTGTCTACGTGGTTCGTCATGTCTCACCCAAGGAGACTTGCTTTCATTATGATTAATGAATAGACACCATAGTGGGTGTCATGGTAGTCCTCAATGGATTAGAGAGGAGTTCCCTTATTGAGTTTTCTTTGTTTTCATAATTCGTAGTAGTTCATCTCAAGGTCCATAAACGAGAAAGGACTAAACTACTGTGTGCGCGTAATGATATATAAACAATGATATAGAAATCATACAACATGATAAACAAGAAATCCAATTTCATGCTTTGATCTTATGTCATTTTCACACACAAGGCACACAGCACACAAAGCAAACAAGCCGGTGTAAACACGGCAACATACGAACCACACATGTCCATACCTTTTTTAGAAGCATGTGTCGTCTCACACAGGGGTCCGGTTGGCGTTCGTATTGACCTAACGTTAATTAGAAAACATATCAGTCTATGATTTCATGTGACGATCATTGTGAACGTTTTCTAGTTTAGCACATCTTATCGGGTATTGTTCCCTAGGTGAATCTTGAAAAGCTCGGTTTATGTTAACCTTTAGCAATTCTCCAAGTATTATTTTTAAACTTTGTTCTCGCTCCCAGGGCTACACACCGTGTTTACAAGTTAATTTAGTTCTTTCTCCACTATGTTTTAGAGTATTTTTAGGCACTAACTTGTAACAGTTTATCTTAAACGGGTTCTTTTATATGCCGAGGAGGTATTCCTACCTTAGCTAAATAGCTATGTTTCAAGTTCATCATTAACACCGATAATACTCCTCAAATTTCTGAAACTCACTCATGCTGAAACTTAGAGGTTCCAAAACAGAAATAAAGTTCAAGTACACAACCTTATCTATCGCACTTCTAGTGTATCTAACGGGGTCTAACCTTTCCAAGGTATTCCCTCCATATAGCCTAGGTGTATTAGGTCTGTCCTGGGTTCATTAACAGACTAGCATCACACTCATACACTCCTGCACAACAGTTAGACACAGAAGCTACAATTTTTATCTACCGAAATCTGAAATCACTAACTATATATCCTATTCTTGTGTTTAGTTGGCTCAGCTGATGTTTTTTCTCACAACTTTGCTAACCTAACTGTAGTTATTAGCTATGATCGGGTTTATTTTAACCCCTCACCATCCACTTAGAACCTTGGGAAATTGGACATACTGAAAACAACTACATAAAACAACAACACAACTCAAGCATTCACTCTCGGTTTCTCTTTTGCACTGCAGTAAGTGTTTTCCTACCTTCCCACGTGTTTGCAAACCACATTAAGTGTGTTAGCTGAGTTTTGGGTTCATTAGTAACTCGAAACAACTCCATCAAATCTTTCTGTACAGAGTTATACAGAACTGAAGGAAGTGAAAACTGGAAACACTTAACACCCCAAATCCTAAAATTTTATATTCTATTTCCTCTTCTTTGTTCCTGTGTCTCTTTCAGTACTCCCCCAAACTTCTTACTTAGCTAATTAAGTGTTTACTCCAGGGTTTTAACAACAAAGATGGACCTCAAAACATTAGGTAACGCTACTGAGATGTCTCAAACTGTATCGAAAAGAAACCGAAATCCCAAAACTGATGCATTCTCACACTTTGTCCTCTGTCTGTTTCCTAACCGATTCACACTCCTTCCAAATCATCTACACTTCTAGCTAAGTCAATTTGAGCGAATCCAAGCTCATTCTCAACCCAAGGAGCAAGACACATACCACTCCTGAGAGATACTCTTCACTACACCTGAAATCTGAAAAGAAAACTGTAACATAACACTAATAACTTCTCTTCCATTTTCTGTTTGTTCAGAAATTGAATTTCGTTTCTCCCAAATTACTGACTCAATTACTCTAGTTTCCTCTCGAGATTCTTAACCAAAAACAACCCATCACAATCATGGTTTAGGTCACATATATGCCATCAACCTGAGTTTCCGAAACAGAAACTGAAACATATAACTAATAATCTCTCTTTTGTTTCCTTTCTGTTGGTTGTTAACCTGTCCTTTGATCTGTCCAAAGTACCCATCTATGTAGCTGAGTGTTAGAGAGGTTTTAGGTTTATTAGCAACACGCACAACCCCTTCTACCCCCACTGTAACATAGTTATACAAATTCAAGTTCTCAGGTAAACATTAGACTGTTACATTTCTTTCTTTTCCCTTTCTGTTTCGTTCATGAGGTTGACCCTCAATTCATCCCCACTTGCTAACTTAGTTAGTTAAGTGTTTTATGTAAATCTTAACTCCAAAACAGATCCACCTCTGAAGATTATTTACACACAGATCTGAAAACTAAGCAGAAAACAGAAACATGAATCTGGAGAAACTTAAACCAAACCGTTACATTCCCTAGTGTTTCATTCCTGGTTTGCTCACAAGGTGATTTTCAGTTCCTTCCCAACCTGTCTGTCTACTTAGCTATAGGTTTTAATACGGTGTTAGTTTTAAGACCACCCAAAGCAACTGTTGTACCCTCTGAAACATATTTATACAGAAATTCAGAAACTGAAAACAAACTGTAAGAAAACTGATGCACGTTTCTCTTTTTGTTTTTTCTTTCTGTTCCCAGTCTGTTCCTGTTTTCCCCCAAGATTGTCTATTTACTAGTTAGTGTTGGCATGGTTTTACACTCATTAATGACCCAAAACCATGTTGCTAATGTTACTGACAGCTTAACTTCCCTGCAACAAAAATTTCAGAAACTAAACAACCCTGAAAACTAAACCGGCATTTTTTTTTTTCTGTCTGCTATGAGTCTGTCTTTCCATTTATCTCTGAGTAATTGCTTGCTTAGTCTAGTGTTCCAGTCATGTTTTAAATTCAAGGGACAACCCAAACAACATTATTAACCCGGCAGATGTGCTCTCATACTGAAGCAAGAAAGTTGAAGAAAACTGAAAGTGCAATCTGAATTGATATAATCTCTTACTTCTATTCTCTTTATGCTCCTGAAACTGATTTCTGTCTTCCCTAATTTTTGTTACGTAGTTATGTTTTGTTGTTATACAGTTTTGACCTTGAAATAAACCCAGGCAACAGGGACTAATATTCAGACAGTGATTTACACAGAATCTGAAAAACTGAAACACAAACTGGTATCCTTTCCTCTATTTCTCTTCTTTTACTCACAGTAAGCTTTCAACCCCAGCACAAAAAGAACCAGAAGCACACAGGCCAACTCTATGTACAATTTTTACACAGTGACAGAACCATGTAACAATGAAATCATGGAACTGTAATCGGGTATATACATTCTTTTCTATTTCTGTCTTGTTACTACCCACTTATCTAACTCCTAGTCCCTCCCAAGTTTATTTGTACTTAGCATAACATGTTAGCATGGTTTTAAGGTCATTGCCCAGCCACTACCATCTTTAATAAGTATCTGAGTTCGATATCCGAAGAAAAGGAGTTGTAGGACCCAAACTCATTTCTGCTTTGCAAATCTTAGCAGAACTCTTTTGATCGTGTGAAGAGCTTAGGAATTTACCTTGTTAGTTCCTGGAGTGGATTTAGTCTCAGGTTTGACTCAGGGCTCTTGCAGTTGGTGGCATGCAGAGTTCTTGCAAGGCAGATACAGGAACTGGAGCAGGAAGTAAGATCAGTACTTGAATAGAGGAGATGTTTAAACACAGCAGTTCGTAGTTACCTGGAGCTGATATTTACACCAGTGTGGTGCTGGTCTTTAACAGTTTTTTTGTTGTTTTTTTTTCCTTTGAAGGAGGATGCATCGGGTTGTCAGAGGGTGTTGTATAGAAAAGTAGAGAGGAAAGGGAGTTAGAAGGCGCAGGTTCTTGCTCGAAGGTCTACAGGTTCTGGTTAGTTTTTTTTTTCTTCTGGAGCAGGAATGGCCTGATGTTCGTGGGATCTTGGTGCACTCTTCATGGGTTACATTCCCAGGCGAAGTTATACACAGATGAAGGAGGAAGTGAGTTCGACATTAAGGGGGAATTCTCGGTATAGAGACAGAAGTGAATGACAATAGTTGGGCAACAGATATTTACCTCGCTCGTGGTCAGAACATGAGCCGCATTGCACCAGGGAGCTCTTGCGTGGAACATGTCATACTAAGAGCTAATTTAAGGGGAGAAATTGGGTGGGTAGACTGGTCAAGTGACAGGTGCTCACTAACTCTCATATGCATGCGTGGGAGTTTGCAAAAGACAAGCTCTGATGCATGAACTTGAAAGAGCAGCGGCCTTCCTCTGTTACTGAAATCAGAAATGCTCGAGTGGTGTTTGGGGTCTTCAAATATCAAGGGGGTATGGGCGTGAAGATAGATTTAATGAGGCTGGAGTTTCAAGGAAGGTGTCTCCTCGGCTGATGATGTGGAAATCAACCACCGGCACCAGAAATCGTTTTGTGAATATGGAGATTTCAGTACGTGTTCCAAATAGTCAGAGCCATGTTGATTCCCTCTTTTCCTTTTTGTTACCTTAGTAAATTTAGTACTAGCTTTAATTCGTTAGTACTAGTTATTGAATTTGAGCACAGCTCAACCGGTTAAGGCATTCAGGTTATGTGAGGGGTACGGGGTTCGAATCCCGGCTAGAGCAAATCTGTTCAATTTTTTTTTGTATAAGTGTATATTCATTTTTATCGTTGTTACATACATAAACATATATACAACTATTTTATCCCGTCACGTTATTGATTATACCTATGTATATATGCGCGACTATTTTTATTTGTCGCGTTTTCGTTATCTATACCAACGCGACTATATTATCATGTTGCGTTTTTAGTTATATACCCAACGTTGTAATATTATAACGTTGCGTATATATATTTTCATACATATATATATAAGTACATGGCCGTATTAATACGTAGCGTTGTCACGTTTTCGGACATGTATATACCCGTACTAAATTTAATTGTTCACGTATTATCACATGTCCCGAGTTATGTGACACATTATTCTCGGGTAATCTACACGCATTAATGATTTCATGTGTCTAATTATTTTGGGGTGTTTCAACTTACCCCCCTTAAAAGAGACTTCGTCCCGAAGTCTTACTTCCTTAACTGTTGTTTTCCACTCCTAGTATTTTTAGGGATCCAGTCCCGCATTCATTCACGATACCCAAAGAATTAAGTCCATAACTGTAATGCTGAGTGCTTCTAAGCACCATGCCACATCAGTGGCTTCACACAAGTTCTCGTAGTAGACCAAGGAGCTAGCCATGTGTATAACATGCTAAAGTGCAACCCAAGGCACACGATATTCATTCATACATAGCGTACATAACATTTTCACACACAATTGCAAACACACAACCCTACAACAAACCATAAGTGGTTGTAGGAATACATCATAATAAATCAACACACATACAAAACAAAACGCGCTTACCCCCCTTAAAAAGGGGTACGCCCCCGTACCCTACACTAAGCCGAACATCGATGAAACGATAGGGGTACCTAGTTTTCCTTACCGGATTGATTATATGCCATTGTGTAAACGCCAGATCGGGTTTTCCCGAGTGTGAGTAGGCTTCCTACCTCTCCAGCGTTTTCCTACGGATTGAAATGGACCCTAACTAACGAGCCTCACAAACTAACCCGTAACCCCGTTGCTCAAATTTAGGTTTTCCTATACTCGGTACTCCTCTGTTCCAGTCATCAGAGCGCAACTAGGCTCTGATACCACTTTCTGTAACACCCCCGAATCACAATCAATAATCAGACGACGCGCCTAAGTTAGCGGGAGAAGTCTACGCAGCGGTTTCGAACTCTATTCGGGTGCTACAGACGCCAACCACCCACATGGTTGACAGTCCTCATTACCAACTCCAAGTTACGGTCTGTATGACTGGAAGTCCAACTTAACGAATTCTAAATACAATATAAAGTACAACTCAAGTACCGAGCATCTACAGTTTAGTTACAACTTAAACAACATAACTCATACATAAGAAAGCATACTACTTAAAGTCTTGCCATGTGGACTACCCCTATGATAGTCACCCTTGCCTACTCTCCGTTATCGTCTGGCACAAGACCTGAAAAAATTGGGTGTAAAGGACTCAGCAAACTACGCTGAGTATGAACGTGTGAAGCCCGCATGTTACCGGGCCACACGACTAATCGGTCGAATATTATTAAGTCCATTTTACATGCTATGATAAAGGAGTAAAGCACACATTAGTACATCATGATATCATACACACTCATCGGTAGCATAGCAATATCAGCAAGCAACCAAGCACAACTTGCAAGTAGCATAGCAATGTCAATAAGCAACCAAGCACAAAAGCTGCTAATGTAGCAACAACAATCAAGTACATAATACAATGTGTGCGTAGGTATATTATACCGTCGATCCTCACTATGGGATCATTCAAGAGATTACGTATTGTTTTCTTGTTCTCATTACACCTGTTTTCCTTTTCTTTTCTTGCACCGAGTCAGGGGATGTTGGTTAGATCCCGAGACTTTAATATGTAGGTGCTATTCATTCCTTGTTTCTTAAAGGTTCACATTCGTGACTTTCACTTGTTTGCTTGGTCTCATTACACAAGTTTTCCTTTATTCTCTGGCACCGAGTCAGGGGATATAGATTAGATCCCGAGACATCATTATGTAGATGCTAATCATTCCTTGTTTCTTTAAGGATTATTTGTGAATTCTTTTATCACCGCACGTTGGAGGACGTCTCCTCCATAGCTAGTCCCCCATTCCCGACACCCAGGGTCGAGAAAGCGGTAGTCACCTCTAGAGTCCAGGATAAGCTTCACCAATTTGTCACTCCCCCATTCCCGACACCCAGGGTCAAGGAAGCGGAAGTCACCTCTGGACTCCAGGATGTGCTTCACCAACTTGTCACTCCCCCATTCCCGACACCCAGGGTCGAGAGCGCGGAAGTCACCTCTGGACTCCGGGATGTGCTTTACCAAAATATATTCCATCATAGACGGTCGAAGGATCTGATGCAGATACCAACTCCCGATCATCCATACCGCGCGGCCCGAGCTGTTGTCTTCCCGGGTTATTCTCATGTTTCACAGTTGATACTTTTCGTTTCATTATCATTATAATCTCGACACCATAGTGGGTGTCATTAGCGGTCCTCTAAAGTTAGAGAGGATTCGTCTCTTTGTATAGTTCTTTTGTTTGTCTACGTGGTTCGTCATGTCTCACCCAAGGAGACTTGCTTTTCATTATGATTAATGAATAGACACCATAGTGGGTGTCATGGTAGTCCTCAATGGATTAGAGAGGAGTTCCCTTATTGAGTTTTCTTTGTTTTCATAATTCGTAGTAGTTCATCTCAAGGTCCATAAACGAGAAAGGGACTAAACTACTGTGTGCGCGTAATGATATATATAACAATGATATAGAAATCATACAACATGATAAACAAGAAATCCAATTTCATGCTTTGATCTTATGTCATTTTCACACACAAGGCACACAGCACACAAAGCAAACAAGCCGTGTAACACGGCAACATACGAACCACACATGTCCATACCTTTTTTAGAAGCATGTGTCGTCTCACACACGGGGTCCTGGTTGGCGTTCGTTATTGACCTAACGTTAATTAAGACAACATATCAGTCTATGATTTCATGTGACGATCATTGTGAACGTTTTCTAGTTTAGCACATCTTATCGGGTATTGTTCCCTAGGTGAATCTTGAAAAGCTCGGTTTATGTTAACCTTTAGCAATTCTCCAAGTATTATTTTTAAACTTTGTCTCGTTCCCAGGGCATACACACCGCCGTTTTACAAGTTAATTTAGTTCTTTCTCCACTAATGTTTTAGAGTATTTTTAGGCACTAACTTGTAACAAGTTTATCTTAAACGGGTTCTTTTATATGCCGAGGAGGTATTCCTACCTTAGCTAAATAGCTATGTTTCAAGTTCATCATTAACACCATAATACTCCTCAAATATTTCTGAAACTCACTCATGCTGAAACTTAGAGGTTCCAAAACAGAAATAAAGTTCAAGTACACAACCTTATCTTATCGCACTTCTAGTGTATCTAACGGGGTCTAACCTTTCCAAGGTATTCCCTCCATATAGCTAGGTGTATTAGGTCTGTCCTGGGTTCATTAACAGACTAGCTAGCATCACACTCATACACTCCTGCACAACAGTTAGACAGAAGCTACAATTTTTATCTTACCGAAATCTGAAATCACTAACTATATATTTCCTCTTGATTCTTGTGTTTAGTTGGCTCAGCTGATGTTTAATTTTCTCACAACACTTTGCTAACCTAACTGTAGTTATTAGCTATGATTCGGGTTTATTTTTAACCCCTCACCATCCACTTAGAACCTTGGGAAATTGGACATACTGAAACACAAACTAGGGTAAAAACTGAACACCAACTCAAGCATTCACTCTCGGTTTCTCTTTTGCACTGCAGTAAGTTGTTTTCCTACCTTCCCACGTGTTTGCAAACCACATTAAGTGTGTTAGCTGAGTTTTGGGTTCATTAGTAACTCGAAACAACTCCATCAAATCTTTCTGTACAGAGTTATACAGAACTGAAGGAAGTGAAAACTGGAAACACTTAACACCCCAAATCCTAAAATTTTATATTCTATTTCCTCTTCTTTGTTCCTGTGTCTCTTTCAGTACTCCCCCAAACTTCTTACTTAGCTAATTAAGTGTTTACTCCAGGGTTTTAACAACAAAGATGGACCTCAAAACATTAGGTAACGCTACTGAGATGTCTCAAACTGTATCGAAAAGAAACCGAAATCCCAAAACTGATGCATTCTCACACTTTGTCCTCTGTCTGTTTCCTAACCGATTCACACTCCTTCCAAATCATCTACACTTCTAGCTAAGTCAATTTGAGCGAATCCAAGCTCATTCTCAACCCAAGGAGCAAGACACATACACACTCCTGAGAGATACTCTTCACTACACCTGAAATCTGAAAAGAAAACTGTAACATAACACTGATAACTTCTCTTCCATTTTCTGTTTGTTCAGAAATTGAATTTCGTTTCTCCCAAATTACTGACTCAATTACTCTAGTTTCCTCTCGAGATTCTTAACCAAAAACAACCCATCACAATCATGGTTTAGGTCACATATATGCCATCAACCTGAGTTTCAGAAACAGAACCTGAAACATATAACTAATAATCTCTCTTTTGTTTCCTTTATGTTGGTTGTTAACCTGTCCTTTGATCTGTCCAAAGTACCCATCTATGTAGCTGAGTGTTAGAGAGGTTTTAGGTTTATTAGCAACACGCACAACCCCTTCTACCCCCACTGTAACATAGTTATACAAATTCAAGTTCTCAGGTAAACATTAGACTGTTACATTTCTTTCTTTTCCCTTTCTGTTTCGTTCATGAGGTTGACCCTCAATTCATCCCCACTTGCTAACTTAGTTAGTTAAGTGTTTTATGTAAATCTTAACTCCAAAACAGATCCACCTCTGAAGATTATTTACACATAGATCTGAAAACTAAGCAGAAAACAGAAACATGAATCTGGAGAAACTGAAACCAAACCGTTACATTCACTAGTGTTTCATTCCTGGTTTGCTCACAAGGTGATTTTCAGTTCCTTCCCAACCTGTCTGTCTACTTAGCTATAGGTTTTAATACGGTGTTAGTTTTAAGACCACCCAAAGCAATGCTGTTGTACCCTCTGAAACATATTTATACAGAAATTCAGAAACTGAAAACAAACTGTAAGAAAACTGATGCATGTTTCTCTTTTTGTTATTTTCTTTCTGTTCCCAGTCTGTTCCTGTTTTCCCCCAAGATTGTCTATTTACTTAGTTAGTGTTGGCATGGTTTTACACTCATTAATGACCCAAAACCATGTTGCTAATGTTACTGACAGCTTAACTTCCCTGCAACAAAAATTTCAGAAACTAAACAACCCTGAAAACTAAACCGGCATTTTTTTTTCTGTCTGCTATGAGTCTGTCTTTCCATTTATCTCTGAGTAATTGCTTGCTTAGTCTAGTGTTCCAGTCACGTTTTAAATTCAAGGGACAACCCAAACAACATTATTAACCCGGCAGATGTGCTCTCATACTGAAGCAAGAAAGTTGAAGAAAACTGAAAGTGCAATCTGAATTGATATAATCTCTTACTTCTATTCTCTTTCTGCTCCTGAAACTGATTTCTGTCTTCCCTAATTTTTGTTACGTAGTTATGTTTTGTTGTTATACAGTTTTGACCTTGAAATAAACCCAGGCAACAGGGACTAATATTCAGACAGTGATTTACACAGAATCTGAAAAACTGAAACACAAACTGGTATCCTCTATTTCTCTTCTTTTACTCACAGTAAGCTTTCAACCCCAGCACAAAAAGAACCAGAAGCACACAGGCCAACTCTCTGTACAATTTTTACACAGTGACAGAACCATGTAACAATGAAATCATGGAACTGTAATCGGGTATATACATTCTTTCTATTTCTGTCTTGTTACTACCCACTTATCTAACTCATAGTCCCTCCCAAGTTTATTTGTACTTAGCATAACATGTTAGCATGGTTTTAAGGTCATTGCCCAGCCACTACCATCTTTAATAAGTATCTGAGTTCGATATCCGAAGAAAAGGAGTTGTAGGACCCAAACTCATTTCTGCTTTGCAAATCTTAGTAGAACTCTTTTGATCGTGTGAAGAGCTTAGGAATTTACCTTGTTAGTTCCTGGAGTGGATTTAGTCTCAGGTTTGACTCAGGGCTCTTGCAGTTGGTGGCATGCAGAGTTCTTGCAAGGCAGATACAGGAACTGGAGCAGGAAGTAAGATCAGTACTTGAATAGAGGAGATGTTTAAACACAGCAGTTCGTAGTTACCTGGAGCTGATATTTACACCCGTGTGGTGCTGGTCTTTAACAGTTTTTGTTTTTTTTTTCTTTTTTCTTTGAAGGAGGATGCATCGGGTTGTCAGAGGGTGTTGTATAGAAAAGTAGAGAGGAAAGGGAGTTGGAAGGCGCAGGTTCTTGCTCGAAGGTCTACAGGTTCTGGTTAGTTTTTTTTTCTCTTCTGGAGCAGGAATGGCCTGATGTTCGTGGGATCTTGGTGCACTCTTCATGGGTTACATTCCCAGGCGAAGTTATACACAGATGAAGGAGGAAGTGAGTTCGACATTAAGGGGGAATTCTCGGTATAGAGACAGAAGTGAATGACAATAGTTGGGCAACAGATATTTACCTAGCTCGTGGTCAGAATACGAGCCGCATTGCACCAGGGAGCTCTTGCGTGGAACATGTCATACTAAGAGCTAATTTAAGGGGAGAAATTGGGTGGGTAGACTGGTCAAGTGACAGATGCTCACTAACTCTCATATGCATGCGTGGGAGTTTGCAAAAGACAAGCTCTGATGCATGAACTTGAAAGAGCAGCGGCCTTCCTCTGTTACTGAAATCAGAAATGCTCGAGTGGTGTTTGGGGTCTTCAAATAGCAAGGGGGTATGGGCGTGAAGATAGATTTAATGAGGCTGGAGTTTCAAGGAAGGTGTCTCCTCGGCTGATGATGTGGAAATCAACCACCGGCACCAGAAATCATTTTGTGAATATGGAGATTTCAGTACGTGTTCCAAATAGTCAGAGCCATGTTGATTCCCTCTTTTCCTTTTTGTTACCTTAGTAAATTTAGTACTAGCTTTAATTCGTTAGTACTAGTTATTGAATTTGAGCACAGCTCAACCGGTTAAGGCATTCAGGTTGTATGAGGGGTACGGGGTTCGAATCCCGGCTAGAGCAAATCTGTTCAATTTTTTTTTGTATAAGTGTATATTCATTTTTATCGTTGTTACATACATAAACATATATACAACTATTTTATCCCGTCACGTTATTGATTATACCTATGTATATATGCGCGACTATTTTTATTTGTCGCGTTTTCGTTATCTATACCAACGCGACTATATTATCATGTTGCGTTTTTAGTTATATACCCAACGTTGTAATATTGTAACGTTGCGTATATATATTTTCATACATTATATATATATATATAAGTACATGGCCGTATTAATACGTAGCGTTGTCACGTTTTCGGACATGTATATACCCGTACTAAATTTAATTGTTCACGTATTATCACATGTCCCGAGTTATGTGACACATTATTCTCGGGTAATCTACACGCATTAATGATTTCATGTGTCTAATTATTTTGGGGTGTTTCACCTTTATACCAAAATATGGGTTCAGACTGATTTTGACTTTTGAGTTAGGGTTAAAATTGTCTTGCTCAGGCGAGGGCCTATATAATGCACGGGACAACTGGCGTAACGTGACCGGAGATATTGATATAGAGATGAAGCTTACGCCTCCTCCTTTCTTCCTTTGCATCCACAACCGACATAGATTTTTTTTTGGAAACATACAACTGACTGAGATTCGTTGATATTAATTTCTATTGCTGCTGCGTCTTTTTTGTGGTTCTGTTATTTTTTTTGTTCAATTGTTTATCTCGTTGTTTATTTATAGGTTTCTAAACTTTCTGTAGCTTCTAGAGACATCTTTGGTGGGTTAAATTTGTCTTTAATCCCAGACTTTTCTTATGGTCCCAGCCAGGTTTCTTTTCTTTGGTCGGTACTGTTCTCGGCAGGATCGTTATAGCTTGGTGGTACTATTCGCTTTTTTTTTAAAAAAAAGTGGCGCTGTAGATACAACATACAAGATGTGCAGTACATCAAAAAAGCGTGGTTTGTAAACCAGCTTGAGCTAGATAGTGAAGAGATCAAAAAACATACGAAGATAGCATAAAACATGAAACAGGCATTCGTCAATCAAAAAAGCTCCTGATGCTCTTTAATCGAACTATTTCTGCAACACTAGGGAGCATCATCTTCGCATTAGCATTCCATTCCATTGTCCATCTTTTAGCAGAGTCTGCCACCACAATCCAGTCAGGAACTACCTCTTGAAACACAATTTTGTTCCTGATTTAGAAGAGATCCACAATTTTTTAGCTCGACACGTAGGCGCAGCTTGAGACCATATATCCAGACTTACACTAATTTCGTGTCCCAGATCAACCTGTACTCCCCACCAAGCGCAGATGTTTGACCATACATCTCTGCTTTTGGAACAGGTAAGAAAAATATGATTGACGGATTCTACTGCACTTTTGCATAGGGGGCACTTTATTTCAGCGATTGTAATCATGTTGCTCCAGAATAATCGGTCCTTTGTTGCCAGCTTGTTTTGGATGCAGAGCCAAGCAAAAATTTCTATCCGGGGCATAGCAAAATTACGCCAGATGAGATTATGCCAACTTGGAGCACTTGGGTTCCTTTTTTTCATAATTTCTGTATACATGCTTTTAACCGATGCAGACGTGTATATCTGAGTGGTTAAACTGGTGTAAAAATAAAATAAAAGAAAAGAAATTAAAACTCAAAATAAACGTTGGACTGCAAACAAATCCCGGTCGTGGTAGTATAGTGAAATGTAAGCGACCGGATGTCGAACCGTGGGACTAATGTGCATATTATAGTACCTAAGCATGTCACAAAAAGGGGGGATTAATTGACTTGTATTATAAATAAAAAGGAAAGATAAAATAAACTAAGTTAATAGATAAATTAAACGAGACTCTGGTTTAGGTTAATATAATATCTGCTCTTTTACGCTAGGTCTACTGGTTTAATTATAATTGATTGGCAAAATTCCTCTTGTTATCTTAAGGGCTAAATCATAGCCTCAAAAGAACTCGTTTACCTGAAAATGCAAGGTCCGATGAAAACTCAAGCAAAATACGTGTAAACGGACGGTTTAGATATTAGAAATTATTTATGCATCTGAAAATACTAACTTATTAAATCATAATAAGCTTTCTCCAGATTTACGGCTTAATTAAGCTATCTATTTATCACCGGTCTGATCAAAATAGACTTAGCAAGCAAATTAATAAACTCATGACATTTATTAAAAAGGCGAGAGATAAGCTTTAATCGTAACAACTGTATTTAAATAAAACCAGTAAAACATATAGCATAATTAATACAAACACAAAATAACCATTCCCAGAGTATAAATATTCTAGCCTAACATATTAAATAGATAAACAGAAACAAGAGTAGTAGAAAGCATCTGTAGTCACTCCTGCATTCGTTCTGCTATTTTATATACGTAGGACTAGAGGTGGATATGGTGGAATGTGAAATAAATAAAATGGAGAAGATGGGAGAAGAGAAATGGGATGAACGTGTGATGTGTGGTTTGTAGTGTGGATGTTGGGTGGTGGATGTGTATTTGAAAACAGAAGGAACGTGTGTTTATATAGAGGAAGGGAAGAGACAGATCTGGAAGAACATTTATTGCCGATTGATTGCAGCTCATTGATTGCAGGGGACAGAGCTGCAGACAAACGCGTGAGTGAATTAAGGTAGGCGCCGACTGGTATTAACGGATATGGCAGAAGCAAGTTGCAGACAGTCGGTGAAGAAGATAAGCTCGCGTTAATTATCTGGACATTTACACGCGTCCGCGTAGGTGTCCGCCTTGTTTTAGGCGGACGTGTTGTGTCCTCATTGCTGTCCGCGTAGCTGTCCGCGTTGTTTTAGGCGGACACTCATGAGGACACAAATGGAGTCCGTGTCCTAGTCTTGTCCGCATGAGTGTCCTCACTTGTGTCCTCATGGTTCTGGGCGGACAGGAGAGTTAGGCGCGCTCTCAATTTGTCCGCATGAGTGTCCTCACTTGTGTCCTCATGGTTTTGGGCGGACACTCATGAGGTCACCATGCGGACACAAACTTTGACCGGCTCTAGATTCTTCGTTTGGACTCCGTTTTCTGAGCCGTTTGCGTCCATGCGTTCGTCTCTTCGTCTACTTTACTCCCAGCTTGGTTTTCCTCATGTTTAAACAATAAATTTGTGAGATAACAATAAAACATAAACTAGAGGAAAACTAACCGAAGTGGAGAAATGAGCAAGAAAAAGTGCCAATATAATATATGAAATACACCTATAAATCATGCTCATTTGGACACTTATCACACCCCCACACTTATCTTTTTGCTTGTCCTCAAGCAAAACCACGTACCCAAGTAAGTAGGGAATGCTCAATACTAACAAATATTATTATGAAGGGTAGGATAAAGAGGTGAACAGTTCATGATCTTTTCAACTTATTGAGGAGTGAGAAAAATCAACTGCTGGTGGCATAGGTGTGCTCAGGGTAAAAATAAAATATAGAGTTTCGGGGTATGATCCAAAGTACTTCAATGTTTCTTTTAGGTGACTCAGAGAACTTTTACCATGGCCAAATTCTCTCAAGAATGGGCATGAGGAGAAAACAAAAGGAAAAATAGATTCATGCATTTGTTTCACTTTTGCATAAGGGATGAGAAAATGTAGGCATCACGCCTTTGTATTTAAGGATACTCAACTCTCTTTGTTGGTTACCAATGGTGTCTCGCAAGTCCCTTATTTTTTTGTATTCTTTTTTTTTTAACAGAGAAGCACTCCTTAGCAATCCCTAAGAGAGAAGACAGAAAGAAACCCTGAGCAATAAAATCCAACCATTTGCAGATCATTTGGTCACACCGCATATAAAATGCTCCTCAAAAGTAATCAAAATTTTAAAATTTTGTACCATTTATCCCACAATTCATAACAGTATTTATTCTTAAAGAGAACAACCCATATATAAGGGGTCACGATATTGAATTGGACAAACGCAAGATTAGCAGAGAGATTAAGCATTTAAGCATAAAATGTCACCGAAAAGGGCACACTCCCCCACACTTAATTTGAACAATGTCCTCGTTGTTCACCAGAAAAAACAAGGGAAGGTTTCAGAAGACCTTTTCGGTAAGTAGATAAAATAGAGATAACACAAAGCTCACGAATATTCATTTAAGCACAGAAACGCTCCTCTGCAGATTTTATTTAAATAAAAGCGTAATTAAAGAAACGGGTACTCCCCTGAGATAATTTTTGCTAGTTGTTAAAGGAGTTCCCCCCCACACTTGAGCTTTAGCCTCAAGTAGCGTAGCTTGGTTGCAGTGTAGACATGAATTTGCACCTGCATAAGACACTAGAAGCAACCATACTACAAACGGGGTTAAAAGTTAGCAAAAACAAAATTTAAAGAGAACCTGAAAATTAAAAGAGCATAAAAACAAATAAAAGTTCATCCGGGTTGCCTCCCGGGAAGCTGCCCTTCTTTAACGTCTTTGGGTAGACGCCCGCTTCGTTATCCTGGATCAAAAATAAAAGTAGATAACAGTTTTGCTAGGATAACGAAGTTAGCAGTAATTAAAATCAAACCACTTGGATCAAAACAAAACGTTACTTCGGCAAATATAATAGGAAAATGAATACTCCACAAAATCTGGTGTTTGAGGAGGTACTGCTGGTAACGTAGTTCTAACAGAAGACCCGGTGGTGATGACTTTTCTTCCTCAAATTGGAGGATGTAAACATCCTCCTCTTGTAGGTGAGGCTCGTAGAAAGAACGCTGATCGATATCATCTTCAGAGAAAGTTAATTCTTCGAAGGTGATAGTGGCGTTTTGTTTGGATATCTTGGCGGGAGGTGATGGCAATTCCTTCTCTTCATTTTCGAGGATGTAAATATCCTCATCTTCTGGATAGAGCATAGAGAAGGATGGAAACTGGCGGTGAGTGACTGTAGAGGGAAGAGAATAACTTACATCCGTAGTGGGGTGTTTTTCTATCTCATGAACTATTTCGCTCTTTGGTTGTTGTTCTTGTTGAGCGAGTCTCTCCAGGTAGTCTGGTTGATCTTCTAACCAGAGTTGTTCATGGAATATGAGACAATCCTCATAATCATGAGCTCCCCCACATACGGAGCAGTATAAATACTGTGAATAGCAAAACTCTTGTTCGAACACCTGTTCCATTTGCCACGTACAGATTTTTTTTTTGTTTTTGTATATAAAACGAAACTACTGAAACAGATTAGAAAATAAAATGATTAGAAACAAACATAATAATAATATAAACAAAATATAAAAGATAATTAATATAGACAACAAACAAAATAAAATAGACAAAAATATTGTAATATAACAAGTGAATAATCCGGGGCTTAGGGACTAGAATAAATCTAGTCCCCGGCAACGGCGCCATTTTGCAGACGTGTATATCTGAGTGGTTAAACTGGTGTAAAAATAAAATAAAAGAAAAGAAATTAAAACTCAAAATAAACGTCGGGCTGCAAACAAATCCCGGTCGTGGTAGTATAGTGAAATGTAAGCGACGGGATGTCGAGTCGTGGGACTAATGTGCATATTATAGTACCTAAGCGTGTCACAAAAAGGGGGGATTAATTGACTTGTATTATAAATAAAAAGGAAAGATAAAATAAACTAAGTTAATAGATAAATTAAACGGGACTCTGGTTCAGGTTAATATAATATCTGCTCTTTTACGCTAGGTCTACAGGTTTAATTATAATTGATTGGCAAAATTCCTCTTGTTATCTTAAGGGCTAAATCATAGCCTCAAAAGAACTCGTTTACATGAAAATGCAAGGTCCGATGAAAACTCAAGCAAAATACGTGTAAACGGACGGTTTAGATATGAGAAATTATTTATGCATCTGAAAATACTAACTTATTAAATCATAATAAGCTTTCTCCAGATTTACGGCTTAATTAACCTATCTATTTATCACCGGTCTGATCAAAATAGACTTAGCAAGCAAATTAATAAACTCATGACATTTATTAAAAAGGCGAGAGATAAGCTTTAATCGTAACAACTGTATTTAAATAAAACCAGTAAAACATATTGCATAATTAATACAAACACATAATAACCATTCCCAGAGTATAAATATTCTAGCCTAACATGTTAAATAGATAAGCAAAAACAAGAGTAGTATAAATCATCTGTAGTCACTCCTGCATTCGTTCTGCTATTTTATATACGTAGGACTAGAGGTGGATATGGTGGAATGTGAAATAAATAAAATGGAGAAGATGGGAGAAGAGAAATGGGATGAACGTGTGATGTGTGGTCTGTAGTGTGGATGTTGGGTGGTGGATGTGTATTTGAAAACAGAAGGAACGTGTGTTTATATAGAGGAAGGGAAGAGACAGATCTGGAAGAACATTTATTGCCGATTGATTGCAGCTCATTGATTGCAGGGGACAGAGCTGCAGACAAACGCGTGAGTGAATTAAGGTAGGCGTCGACTGGTATTAACGGATATGGCAGAAGCAAGTGGCAGACAGTCGGTGAAGAAGATAAGCTCGCGTTAATTATCTGGACATTTACACGCGTCCGCGTAGGTGTCCACCTTGTTTTAGGCGGACGTGTTGTGTCCTCGTTGCTGTCCGCGTAGCTGTCTGCGTTGTTTTAGGCGGATACTCATGAGGACACAAATGGAGTCCGTGTCCTAGTCTTGTCCGCATGAGTGTCCTCACTTGTGTCCTCATGGTTCTGGGCGGACAGGAGAGTTAGGCGCGCTCTCAATTTGTCCGCATGAGTGTCCTCATGGTTTTGGGCGGACACTCATGAGGTCACCATGCGGACACAAACTTTGACCGGCTCTAGATTCTTCGTTTGGACTCCGTTTTCTGAGCCGTTTGCGTCCATGCGTTCGTCTCTTCGTCTACTTTACTCCCAGCTTGGTTTTCCTCATGTTTAAACAATAAATTTGTGAGATAACAATAAAACATAAACTAGAGGAAAACTAACCGAAGTGGAAAAATGAGCAAGAAAAAGTGCCAATATAATATATGAAATACACCTATAAATCATGCTCATTTGGACACTTATCAACCGAGAAAAACTCACCTTTGCCACTCCTCTAAGTGATTTTATCTGATCTGGACCGCCTAGGAGATGAAGCTCTATTTAGAAGTTGCATCAAGTCAGTTACTTCTTCAGTTTCATAGACAAACAGTTCACGGCGCCAAATGAAATTCCAAACCCAAAACTGTCCGTCCCAAGTCCCCATCTCAGCAATTCTGGCAGATTTTTGTTCACTGATTGAGTATAACCTTGGGAAGTTGTCCTTAAGCCTTCCTGACTCCAGCCATGGGTCATCCCAAAACCGAATTAATTCACCATCTCCCAGTGCCCATTTCAAATTTTCTGCCACGACTTCAGCCGAATCTAGATGCCATTCGCAGATAGACACAATAGTATGCCAGATCCCTCTTTTCCTTCTAATCAGAGTGGCATGATCATAAACTGGTATGGTAATATCAATGTCATACGTAGACATGATCACCCGCTTCCATAACTTGTTACTACACCCCTGGTAATAACACCACCATTTGAAGAGCAAGGCCACATTTTTTGTTTCTATATCAGAAATGCCTAGACCCTCTATCTTTGGGGATGGATATTTTACACCATTTGACCAAGGGAATCCCCCGATTATCACCACGTCCCCAAAGGAACTGACGTTGTAGCCTGTTGATCTTATGTATAACTTTACGGGGCATTCGAAACATGCTAAGGTAATAGATAGGTATCGAGTCTAAAACAGCCTTCATCAAGACCACCTTACCTGCCCGAGATAAGCATGATTTCTTCCAGTTTGTCAGCCTGTTATCCACATTATTAATCACCGGTTTCCATGTACTGAATAGTCTAGGATTTGCACACAGTGGGCACCCCAAATATGTTGCAGGGAGCTTCATAATATCACACCCCAGGATTTCCTTTACTTGATTGATCTCTCCTTCATCTAGATTGATCGGGAACACAGCCGATTTGTTCCAATTTATCTCCAAACCAGACATGTCTGCAAACAGGGCTGCTATCCACTTTATCTTCTCAATTTCATCTGGATCTGGATAGCTAAAGATAACCGTATCGTCAGCGAATTGGAGATGCGAGATGCGCACCCTGCTGGAACCAATTAATAACCCCCTTCGATCTCCCAATGTGATTGACTCTTCTAGCAGCCAGTTCAGGGCTTCAGTAACCAGAATAAACAGCAGCGGTGATTGTGGATCTCCCTGCCTAAGGCCCCGTTGTGGTCTGAAAGTTTTCGTTGGACAACCGTTTATAATGATTGAAATTTTGTGGGTGGTGATACATTGCTGAATCCAATTTCTCCATGTTTCCGGAAATCCAAAAATAGTTAGCATTCGATCCACGAAACTCCAGGATATGCAGTTGTACGCCTTCCGGAAATCAATCTTGAGAATGAGACTTTTAACCTTCCTGGTTTTAAGCCAACGAATGCTCTCATTAGCTAACATAGGTCCTTCAAAAATATGTCGCCCTCGGATGAAAGCAGTCTGGGTTTCTGAGATAAGTTTCCCAATTATTTTACTCAGACGTCGTGCCATCACCTTTGCTATGACCTTGTATATGGTCCCAATAATGCTAATAGGCCGGTATTCTTCAAAAGTGCGGGGGTTCTCCATTTTTGGGATTAGCACTATCCATGTAGTATTTATCTCCTCTGGCATCCTGTTGTTTGTAAAGAATTCCTTGACTGGTTGAGTAAAATCTGCACCGATGATTCTCCACAATCTCTTTATGTGATTAAAATTAAACCCATCAAAGCCCGGCGCTTTACTTCCCTCACACTCCCAAACCACCTGTCTGATTTCTTGTTCCGAGGGAATAATTATTAACTCCTTAGCCTCATCTTCTGATAAACATGGACGATTATCAGCTGGTGGTCCTGCTTTCGAATCAATTCCACGTTTGAACAAATTTTTAAAGAATCGGACACACTCATCTCTTATCTCCCCTGGCTCTGTTTTGAGTTCTCCATCCACCTCGATTGCATTGATTTGGTTTCTACATCTGTTAATCGAAGCCTTGCGGTGGAAATACTTCGTGTTCCGATCACCATCCTTCAAAAACTTTTCACGTGAGAGTTGGTGCCAGTATCTTTCTTCCTGCCTTAGTAAGTGCCAAACATCATGATTCAGTTTAGCCCTTTCCAGATTTCTCGTTTCATGTGGTCCCGGCTGCTCTTCTAAGTTATCCAGCATCTGCATCTTCTCTGAAGCTTGTTTTAATTTCAGATCAATGCGTCCGAAAGATTCGCGGTTCCATTTTCTAAGAGGATTTTTCATCTTCTTTAACTTCTGATGCAGATCCATTCCCCGCAGTTTCTCCCATTCCTTTTCGAATACCGTCACATAGCTAGCATCTTCCAGCCATGCGTCAATTATCTTGAAAGGATAGGGGCCCCAGTTTACTTTTTTAAGTTCCAACCACATGAAGCGGTGATCAGTGAGTTGCCATGGTCTTCCACGTAGCACCATAGCAGGAAACTCGTTTCTCCATTCTATACTACAGAAAGATCTATCGATCCTACTTTGAGATCTATTATTTCTCCAAGTGTATCGACAACCGGCCAAGTTAATCTCCGTTAACTCCATTTCATCCACCCACTACCTCAAATCCCTCATGCCTCTAGTTATCTTAATAGGATCTCCTCCTCTTCGGTCATCACCGTTTATTACCTCATTGAAATCACCTACTACACACACTGGTAAATTTATCTGGTTTTTCAGTCCAAGAATCTCCTGGTACACCTGCCTTCTGTTCGTACTATCAGTTGGTGCGTATAGAAATACAATCAAGCCAGTGAAATCCGTACCTTTTGAAAGCGCTTTCACTGCTAGCCACCTTCTCCCTTTCCCTATTACCGTGATATCAGCCTGCACACTTGACCATGCCACAATTATCCCACCTGACTGTCCCTCTGCTAAAACTTTTGCCCATTCAGTTCCTGAACCGGGGCCCTAGAGGGATTTTCTTCCTGATATTGGTTTAGTGTGATGGGTCTCCATGAGTCCCACCAGTTGTACCCCTGTCTTCTTGATCTCTTTTCTCACAGCAGCCCATCATTCTGGTCTTCGTACTCCTCTTATATTGTAGAAACCTAGTGCCTCCACCATTTCCTTTCTCGGCTTTCTCAGAAACTCGTGCACTATGTCGAAGGGAATGTAACAAACACTAAGGCCTTCGGCCCATCTAGTCTACGGCCCATTCCTTGTGTTGGCATCTCTAGTATGTTCTATTCTATAATATCTAGATATTTGTCCTCTTCTAGAATTATCTTACATCCCTATAAATACTTGTACACAGTGATGATATCGATTAATCAAACATGAATACATTTCTCTATTATTACATTCTGTTATGGTATCAGAGGCTTGTAACAAACTCCTTTGTAACAAACTACTGAGATCTAGATCTAGAATTCTATCTTCTTCACATATCCATGGAGACACCACCTCCTCACACTCCATCGTCCGTTACCTCCGCCCTTGCCACACCAACTTCCACCACACAAAGCTCTCAATCCATCCTTTCCGCTGCCGGCAACATGATCAAATTAAAACACAACAATTTTAGGCTATGGAAAGGAACCATGCTTCCGTTCTTAAAATGCAACAAGCTCTACAAATTTGTAGATGGATCATATACCTGCCCTGCTGAAAAAATTGATGGTGCACACAACTCTAACTTCGATACCTGGATCGCTCAAGATCAGCTCATCATCTCCATTCTTCTCACCTCTCTATCTGATGATGTGGTGAGTCAAGCCGTTGGCATTGAACCATCGGCTGATATCTGGAAACTGCTACATGATATGTACGAAGCACAGACCACATCACACAAAGGTCAGTTGAAGCTTTAACTCGCTAGCATCACCAAGTTACCAACATAAACTATTACATCTTACTACAATCGTGCCAGAGATCTTGTCTCTGCTATATCCACCACCGGTGATAAGGAATGGAGATTTTCAAGCTTTCCTTCTCCGAGGGCTTCCCCAAGATTATGACTCAGTGATCACTAATATTGTTACCAGATCTGAAGATTGTACCCCACAGCAAATATACAACTTCATGTTGGCCTATGAGGTAAGACTGAATCAATTAGCTAAAACTACGCATGAGACAATGTCAGTCAACACCACAAACTATAACCCGGACAAACCCAAAAACCCTCCTCCTTTCTCTCAACCAGATCAGAAACATAATAAATCACAATCACAAGAGTCATCCAAACCTTCACAGGCCAAACAGACACCAGAGTTCAATGCCAAATATGCAAGAAAAGGGGCCATAAGGCTTTTGTTTGTCGATGGAGATACAACAAGTCATATCAGTCCAATCCACCCAAGAGTTTTTCTGTCAACAACACACAGCACAACTCTCAGACCCCATCCACCTCCTCACAGTCCTATTATCCCTCTAAGTGGATTCCAGATTCTGGTGCTAGTCATCATTTCACTGGTGATCTCTCAAAACTCAACCTCTCTGCTATAGATTACTCTGGATCTGATTCTGTTCGCTTAGGTGATGGTTCAAATCTGCCAATCTTACATCATGGATCAGGTTCTCTCACCTCTAGTTCTCAAACATTTCACCTTTCTCCTCTCTTTCACACACCTACTCTTAACAAAAACCTTGTTTCTGTACGTCAATTCTGTATGGATCGTCATACTTATTTCGAGTTTTATCCTGATTGTTTTATTATTAAGGATCTGGCTACTGTAGACAGGAAAATTAGAGAGGTTGGAACTGGTGCTTTTTAAACAATTGAGAAAGAAATTAATAACTAAAATATCCTTCGGGCTGCAAACAAAACCCGGTCGCAGTAGTATAGAAGATAGAAGCGGCCGGGGTCAAACCGTGGGACTTATAGCGAAATAATATAGCACCTAAGCTTGTCACAAAAAGAGGGGATAATTGACTTGTTTTTGTAAAGTAAAACAACATATAAAATTAACTGAGTGGAAGATAAGTTAAACGGGACTCCGGGTTCGGGTTTATATAATCTGATTAATTATGCTATCTCTACCGGTTAATTATAATAGTTTGGCAAAAATTCCTGTTATTATCTTTAAAGACTAAATCCTAGACTTGAAAGATTCGTTTACCAGAAAATGCTCGATCTAATCTAGATTTGAGCAAAACACATGTAAACAGATTAAGTGCGAGGAATTATATTTTACATCTGAAATTACTAACTTATTTGATCAAAATAAGTTTTCCACTGATTTATCGATTAATTAACCTGTCTATTTATCACTGCTCTGGTCAAAATAGACTTTGTAAAGCATTTTAATAAATTTATGAAATTTATTACAAAGGCGAGAGATAAGCTTTAATTGTAACAAACTGTATTTAATTAAACCGGTAAAAATATAGATTACATAATTATACAAACTATAATTACACCTTCACCCGGAGTAAATCCTCTTAGGCCAACATAATTAAAAAGACAGAATAAGAAGTAAAAGAAATCATTTGGGAAAGATAATTAATTCAGCTCCTTTATAACTGCTAATATTTGGACAGAGGTTGGACAGAACAACGGTATGGAAATGGAATGCTTTTATGGGATAAGATGATGTGAGGATTTATGTGGACATTATGTAGATGAGATGTATGATTTTGGAGAGGAAATGATGATTTTGTGGAGGAAAAAATGGCAATAGTTTGGGGGTGGAATGAGATATGAATTAATGGAGGGTTATAGGTTTATTTATAGTGAAAATGGGGTAAAAAGAGAGGGGGTGTCGGTGTGAATTGGTAAAATATAATTTACCAATTCACACTAGTCGACATGCCTCTGTACGCTGGCAATTTACACGCGTCCGGACCACTGTCCGGACCAGACTGGTCCGGACATGTCGATTTTCTGTGCGGGCTCGCTGGCATGTATGCGTCCGGACCAGCTCATCCGGACACTAGTCCGGACCAAAATTCAATTGCCTCTAAAATTTCGTTTTAGCTCCGATTTGATCCCCGTTTGTTGCGTTGGAATCCTCATGAGTAAATCTACTTAATTACATGGATTTTTCCTACATTGAACATATAAATGCATTAGTTCATATCAAAACATAAATCTTAGGAAAAAACGCATAATAAGTGGGAAACATGTGCTTCAGATATTGCAATTCATAAGGTATTTAAACCCTAAAAGTCTATATGTTTTGCACTTATCAAACTTCCTCACACTTAGCTTTTTCTTGTCCTCAAGCAAAGTACAGAATTAAGCTCCTGAGGAATTCCATAGAATTAAATCTTTGGGTAAAAACAAACGTAGAAGGGAATTAAACATAATAACAATCCTAAGATTAACCTTTGCTTATAACTGTATGTTCCTTTCTTTTTAGTAGAAACAAGCTCTTCAAACCAAAAATTTGGAGAAGTTAAATCATCAAGAATGAACACAGATTAACTCGGGATCTTTCCACCATTTCTTTCCTTAAATACCCAGAAATGACAAGGGGTGTGAAGTATTGCCTTATTCCGCAGTACCTTTCAACACCACATACTCATGATCTAAATAACCTTAAGCTCTTTTTTTTCTTAACAAACTTTAATAGCACTGTTTGCAAATTTATTTTAAACCCTACAGACTTTTCTTTCCATTCTTGTAGCAGTTTTGGGTCTTTTATCCCAGATCAAATGATCTTAGGTAAATGGGTGATGAAGCACCCCAAGGACTTAATAACCGAATGGAAGAGGCCCGTTTCAGTTTAAACAAAAATATTAGATCAGAGGAGTACCTTGCCTTATTCTTCCATTCCAAACTTTCCTTTCATTCCAAAGGTACCGAGTTAAACCAGTTCAGACTTAATAATTAGCTTGCACGCAAAATAATTTTTATAATGAAACATGAAAGCTAACAATTATGAGCAAAACTAATCTTAAAGTTGCTTACCATGCTTGATTTTTCTACAAAATATTTTCTCCCATAAATCTAATGTCTATATGTATTAGATCAGCTGACACATTTTCAAGGAAAGGTCTCTACTTCCTCACACTTAAGAGGAACATTGTCCTCAATTGTTCAGTTAAAAATTTTCTAAGTAAGAAGACGTTTCAAAATGTGTCATACTCATGGAGGATAGCGGTTATGAATAGCAATAGAGATAAATCAAGTAAGAGGAGTAAAACGAACTCAACATAATTTAAATTTTTGCAAAAAATAAAACAAACAACTCCCCTTATATCCTTGGATTTGAGGAAGTAGCCCTTCCTCACACTTAAGCTTTTGTCGGGGGAAAGTTCCTCACACTTGCGTTATGCAAGTGCTCAACTTTGGAGAAGGAATGTCTTATTGCAACATTTAAAAGGAAAAGATGAAAAATAATAAAGATAGTGCGTACACTGAAACAAACCAAATAAAAAGAAAACTGTCAAATGTTAGTAATACAGTAAATAAATAACAAAGCAGGAATGGAATAACAAAATAGAGAAAATAACTGTCATAGAATCACTCCGGTGGTGGGTAGTAAGCCTTCCACTGCTGGAAGTCATGGAGCAGAGCCTCGTAATTATCCTGAGATCGTCGTGCCTGCTCCCGAAGGTGGGTGATCTCAGCTTGGAATGACTGCTCCATCTGCTGCTGTCTGCGCTCGATCTCAGCCTGGAATGACTGCTCCATCTGCTGCTGTCTCTGCTCGAACACATCCCAGGTCACATACCCGCTCCTGGGTGCTGGGAATGCTGCATACTGCTGCTCCTCTGCTGCAGTGGAAGTAGGGACTGGCTCTGATGGTCCCTCTCCCACATCTCTCTGTCGCTTATGAGTACGCGGACCCGCCTGCTTAACCCACTCATTTCCATAATATTCAAATCTCATCCCCTTCATGGTGCTCATGTCAATGGGTGTCCTAGAAGTGGAACGACCCTCCTCAGCTAAGATCAATTCCTGCTGCCTAAGGAAGTGGCAGATCATAACAGGGAATCCTAGCCAGTGACGGTCCTTGTGCTCGATGATGTAGCCCAGATGCTGATGTAAAACGTTGGGTAGATATGTGAGTGTAGAAGCTCCAGCAAAAGAGGGGTTCACGACTGCCTGGAGAAAATAGCAGTCGGCCTGGTTGAGGTCAGAAGAGCGCCGTGGCGTGACATTGGCCACCAGAAGCGCGAACAGGACTCTCTCGCGAGGGTCCTGTAGAAGATCAGCCGGAATGACCTGCTTAGTATGGTCATCTCCTCTTCGTCTGCGCGGTGCCTGACTGAAAAGGTCACTGTAATGACGATCTGCGGCATTCAGAAAATCAGTAAATAGCTGCATCTGATCATCATCCTCACTCATAGGAGCAGGGTAAGGAATCCCTAAATATGTAGTGATGTCCTCCACCTGAATAATGATGTCCCTCTCTTGGACCCTGGAGTGGATGGTTCCCTCTTGGATACGGGAATTCGCATAGAAAACCCGTACCTCACGTGGGTAGAAGAAACCACCCATGTCTAGTAGTTTTGCCCATCCATGCGCCCCTAGAAGCTGGGGTAACCCAAGCTGGTGCTGTAGGTCCGGTGCCACTGATCGTTCATGATCAATTTCGCACTCCTGGTTAAACCATTCTGCTGCCTGTGTAAATATAAAATCTGGTGTTGGTGCCTGACTGGAACTAGTAGCAGTGGTTTACTCTTCTTTGAACATCCAGTTATTTTTCTAAACATCCTGCTTAATACATATTAGCAACAAAGAAAGCAAGTAGAAAAATAGTACGAAATTCAAACAAAAGAAAACAAGTAGAAAAATAATATGAAATTCAAACAAAAGAAAACAAGTAGAAAAATAATATGAAATTTAAACAAAAGAAAACAAGTAGAAAAATAATATGAAATTCAAACAAAAGAAAACAAGTAGAAAAAATAATATGAAATTCAAACAAAAGAAAACAAGTAGAAAAATAATATGAAATTCAAACATAAGAAAACAAATATCATAAATTCTACCGAAATTTCGACAGAATCTCCCCTAAAAATCTTCAATTCTCCACAACTAAATTCAATCAATATTCAAGGTAATGCAATACCATTAGTAAATAAATCCACTCACAACATCATACAATCATAAAACCAATAACTTATAACCACAAGGCATTGTAGAATCCAAAAATCCAAATATACCAATATTATTTTCGTAACTATCACACCTTAATTTGGAATTCAATCAAAAACACCAAAATTAAGTGTAAAAAGTGTAGAATTTACCTTGTGGGAGTATAGGATGATTGTAGAAGAAGAAATCGATTACAAAACCCCAAAAACGAGCTTGAAATTTTCGAATTCGTCCTCCTAGGGTTTGAAACTTCAGTCACTGATTTCTCCTTGTGTGGTTGATGGTTTGTGGATTTCTTGCTATAGAAATGTAGAGAATTGAAAAACGAAGATTTCGGTACCAACCTTGCTTAATTTGGTGGAGAAATGAAGATTTTAGAAGCAAAAGAAGGAAGGGAGATTTCGTGGTCTGTTCGCGTCGGTTTTGTATTTGGGGAGAATACTGCTCGCAGACTGATTCGGATAGTTAAATGGTGGCCGAAGCGGGCCGTCCAAACCTGCTGGTTCGGACAGGCCAATTATTTATTTTATTTTTATATTTAATTAATAAACTGACTTAAGAGATTAAGGTAGAATGAATTCTTAAAAATTAAAAACACAATAAAATTAAAAATAATATTAAAAATACCTGATAAATACTGGGTTGCCTCCCAGTTAGCTGCTCTCTTTTTTTAACGTCCTTAGCTAGACGCCCATGATTTCATTTTGTTTGTGAGGAGTTGTGGGTTGGGGTCCCACATCTTCCTATAGTCAAGCTGTGTAGCCGCTTGAGTTTATGTTGAACTCTCCACTGGAGAGATTTCTTCTTAGATAGTGCCGGTTTCGAAACAGGAGTAAAAGTGTTGTGTTGTTTGATAAGTGTCCAAATGAGCATATTTATTAGGTGTATTTCATGTATAATATTAGCACTTTTCTTGCTCATTTTCTCCACTTCGGTTAGTTTTCCTCTAGTTTATGTTTTATTATTTATCTCACAAAATTATTGGTTTAACATGAGGAAAACCAAGCCGGGAGTAAAGTAGACAAGGAGACGAACGCGTAGACGCAGACGGCTCAGAAAACGGAGTCCAAACGAAGAATCTAGAGCCGGTCAAAGTTCGAAGGAAAATAGGTCACGGTCAAGGTGTAACCGCCCAAATTGGGGCGGTCAGAAACCGCCTGTGGAACCGCCCATATTGGGGCGGTCCTCTCTATGGGCAACCGCCCAAGTTTAGGCGGTCAAGAGTAATGCAACCGCCTGTATTTGGGGCGGTCAAGACAAACAGAACCGCCCATTTTGGGGCGGTCAGAAACAACAGAACCGCCCATTTTGGGGCGGTCAGCACAAAGGGAACCGCCTCTTTAAGAGGCGGTTAGGGCTAAAAAATCAACCGGACTAGTTTTCTTCTTCGCGCAGTCGTCGTCTTCAACTTGAAACGCCATATCTATCTACTCCGCACCGCCTACCATATTTCCCTCACGCACTGAGCTTCTGTCCCCTGCAATTAATGCTTCAATCAATGAAGCAATCAATGAAGCAAATATCTACGGGAACCTCCTCATTTCTTCTATAAATACCCATTCCCTACAGCCTTCTACGAGTGCACGGAGAAAACCAGAAAATCATTCACTCACCTCATCTCATTCTCTTCTTCCAGTAAATCACCCCGTATACCATTTCACTCCATTAATTCTCTAATTCATCCATTTCACTTATAATAACCTACGTACATGTTTCACTCTTCGACCTCTCCATTTCTCCATTCACTAATCACGTCTCCGTGCTGTTATTACGTCCAACCTCTGTCAGATTTATTACCAGTTAATATGTCTGGCTAAGAGGATTTGCTCCGGGCAAGGTTTTAAATTATGGTTAGTTTAATTATGTAATAAATATTTCTACCGGTTAAAATGAATACAGTTTGTTACGCTTAAAGGTTTTCACTCACCATTTTAATAAATTACATGAATTTATTAAAATGCCTTCCTAAGTCTATTTTGATCAGACCAGGTGATAAATAGACAGGTTATTTAAGCCGTAAATCTGGAGAAAACTTATTATGATTTAATGAGTTAGTATTTACAGATGCAATTATAATTCCTCGAATTTAACGTCCATTTACATAGTATTGCTCGAACCTTGATTAGACCGAGCATTTTCTGGTAAATGAGTTCTTAAGGGTCTATGATTTAGTCCTTAGGATAATAACAGGAATTTTGCCAAACTAATTTATTAAACCGGTAGAGATAGCATAATTAATCAATTATATAAAACCTGAACCCGGAGTTCCATTTAATTCATCTGCATTCAGTAATTTAATCTGTATTTTAATTCTCTAAACAAGTCAATTAACTTCCCCCCTTTTTGTGACAAGCTTAGGTAATAATTAATTCACCTAGTCCCACGGTTCGATATCCGGTCGCTTACACTTAGCTACACTACTACGACCGGGATTAATTTGCAGCCCGACTGTTATTTTGGGTTTTAATTTCTCTTCTTTTACTTAATCTCACCTGCATAATCACTCACCAAATAACCACTCTGCAAAATGGCGCCGCTGCCGGCGACTTGATTTAATCTAGTCCCTAAGCCCCGGTTAATTCACCTGTTTAATTACAATAATCTGTTAATCTATTAATATAATTTAATAATAAAAAAAACAACTGAATCTAATTTCGGACAGATAACCTCGGACATTTGACTTGGACATCTGACTCGGACTTTGGACTTCTAACTTCTAACTTCTTAATATATTGTCATATATATTGTTATTTCATTTTCCATTGTCCTTACTTTCCAGTATTTATTACCTTAAAATTTCCAGTACAGTATTTATTACCTTAAAATTTCCAGTACTGTATTTATTACCTTAAAATTTCTGTCATTTCTTTCCATTGTCATTTCTTTCCCTTGTTATTTAAATTTCTGTCATTTCGTTCCATTGTCCCTAACTACTAACTTAAAATTTCTGTCTACTAACTCCTAACACTCTTATTATTCTAACGTTAACCAGTTCTTTTCTTGTTTTGAGTGGTATATGCCTTTTACCAGGTCAACCAGTCTTCCAGAGAATATCAATAATCACACGGTCGGTTATAATCCAGAAATAGAGAGAACCTTTCTGCGTACCCTTAGGCAGAGACGTACTCAACAGAACATTACCACCACAGTGATAGATTCTGACCTCGAAACCAACATGGCAGCTACACCAGCAACGGTTCGAAATATCAACAGGCCGTCTAACCAAGGACAACAGCCTGCTATCATCCTTCCTCACCTCAGCCCATCCGAATACGATGAGTGGCAGAAACTGAAGCCATATCATCAGATCAGATGTGTGAAAGAGCTGGGTATGTTCGATGGCACCAGTCCAGACGAAGCCCTGTTACATGTTACAAAATTCCTACAACATGCCAACAGCCTTACTGCAACCGATGCAGTACTTCAATATGCAAGATTGTCTTTATTCCCACACAGCCTGACGGGAAACGCGAGCAAGTGGTACCATAGCTTAACACCGAGTACCATTGGTACCTGGGACGACATGGCCACCAAGTTCTACGACAAATTCCTACCTCCGAGCCGAACTTTGGAGATGATTGCTGAAATTTATAATTTCAGGCAACCAGCGTCGGAGAATATTTGTGAAACTTGGGACCGTTTCAAGGTCTACTACTCACTTGTCCTCACCACGGTCTAACGAAGGAACAAGTATCACAATTGTTCTACAAGGGCTTAATCGGTCCATGCAGAACGATGGTGTTATCTTCGTTAGGAGCTGACGTTCTAAAGAAGCCGGGAGCACAATTTCTAAACAGCATGGAGTCTCTGAGGAAATTAGAGACTGGGCCTCCGGTGGATCAAGGAACGCTACTCCAGGATTATATCATGTTGGGGAAAGTGATAGCAAGTTCGATCAATTAATGAAAAGCCATGAACAACTCATGGAAAGCAATGCTCAGCAAGCAACAAAAGTGAGCACTCTACAGAAAGTAGTCGAACAAATGGCTATGAATTCCTTCCCTCAGCAAGCTAAGTCACTGATCTCCCGACCACCTACTACCCCTCCAGGCTACGCTCCTCAATCTCAACCAACTCCAACAAATTCTTGTACGCAATGTTGCGGGCCTCATGATTACGATCAATGCCCCCAACTACAAGAAATGAAAGCAGCAGAGGAGGCAAATTACATCACCAACAACCCCGGATACAGACAACCATGGCAACGTAACATGCAATCCAACCTTAGCTACTCAAACACCGGAAATATCCAGAACCCACATACCTTACAAACATCCCAAAACTACAGACCACAATCTAACTTCCAAGGAGGCCAAAGGCAATATCAACAACAGTCCTATGGCAACGAAGCTTCATCGAGCCGATCAGCTCCACCTCCTTCGAATCCTGAGTCTGATATGTCTCAGATGCAGGAGATGTTTAAGGCCATGATGGGAAATCACGAGATACGCAAGAAGAGGTCGCGGCTCTGCGCAAAGACCAAAAAGCCTTGCAATCTCAAATCCAACAGCTACTTACTCAACAAAGACCTCCTGGTCAATTCCCTTCACAAACCAATCCTAACCCGAAGGAACAAGCAAACTCAGTCCTTATAGGTGATGGCACATTACAATCGACAAATTTATGTGCAGTCTCTTAAGGAGTGGAAGGGAACTTGCCACCAGCAAGGGAAAAAAAAAGAAAATTTTGAAGAATCCTATGTCAATGTTGACGAAACCACCAAACCAACTTTACCTCCCTCAGAAATCCCAATTCCTACTCCTGTTACTCCACCTCCATCTCGAATTACCATCGACATCCCAAACTCCACTCATAAAAAAGATGAACTCCCGTTCCCAAACAGAATGAAAAAGAAACATCTCGATGAGCAGTTCTCTAAGTTCTTGAGCATTTTCAAGAAGCTGACCCTCGACATACCTTTGATCGACGCCTTACAAGAGATGCCTAACTACGCAAAATTCCTTAAGGATCTCTTGACGAAAAAGAAAAAGAAAACTGGAAAAGAGACAGTGCACTTGACAGAGGAGTGCTCTGCGGCCCTTCTTCGAGCACTTCCCCCTAAACAAACAGATCCGGGAAATCCCGTGATCCCGTGCTTTATAGGCGGGGTAGACTGTGGAAGTGGTCTATGTGACCTCGGAGCCAGCATAAATCATGCCATAGCCACCTTCTTGAAAGTTAAAGGAGGAGACATGCAACCGGTTCCTTTCAAACTCCAGCTAGCAGGACAGATCAGAGATCAAGCCCATGGGCATAGTCCGGGATCTGGTAGTCGGAGTGTCTCGCTTCATCTTTCCAGCTGATTTCGTCATTCTAGAAATGGATGACGATGTTGAGGTTCCCCTGATCTTAGGTCGACCATTTCTGAGTACCGCCAAAGCCATCATCGACGTCCATGATGGAAAAATCACTCTTCGGTACGAGGATGAGACGATTGAATTCGACATGCAGAAGATGATGAAGAAAAGTTCAACCTTTTCTCCGCATGCTAAGACAGTAGGATTCACAGATGACGAGGGGGAGGAAGGCGACTTTGCTACGGACGAGGACACTATTTTCCATCTTCCATCCAGGAAGCTGAAACTGAACCACTAGAGCGAGTATTATTTACTCCTCTAGAAGAAAAGACAGAGGATCCAGAAGCTAACGCCATGTTGGCGTATGTAGAAAAAGGAAGGGCTGGTTATCAATCGTTCCGGCCACCAATCGAAGAACTTGATAGGAAACCCCAAAAGTCAATTCCATCAGTGGAACAACCACCCGAGCTCGAACTTAAGGAAATACCCTCCAACCTCAAGTATGCTTCCTAGCCGAAAATGATCATTTACCGGTCATTATTTCCTCTTCTCTGAATTCCGGAGAGGAAACCAAGCTACTGGAGGTATTGAAAAAACACAAGACAGCCATAGGGTGGACTATCGCTGATATCAAAGGAATTAATCCCTCCTATTGCACGCACCATATTTACATGGAGGAAAACTTCAAACCTATCCGACAACCTCAACGCCGACTAAACCCTAACCTCAAGGAGGTAGTTCGAAAGGAGGTTCTGAAACTCCTTGACGCAGATATCATCTATCCAATTTCTGACAGTCCATGGGTCAGTCCTGTTCAAGTTGTCCCTAAGAAGGGGGGCATCGAAGCTGTTATTAATGAAAAGGGAGAGACTATCCCTCAAAGAAAGATCACAGGATGGCGCATGTGTATTGATTATCGGCGTTTGAACTTGGCCACCAGGAAAGATCACTTTCCTCTCCCCTTCATCGACCAGATGTTGAAAGACTTGCAGGGCAAGAGTACTACTGTTTCTAGATGGATTCTCGGGTTATTTCCAAATACCAATCGCACCTGAGGACCAGGACAAGACAACCTTCACTTGTCCCTACGGTACCTTTGCATACCGACGAATGCCTTTCGGTTTATGCAACGCCCCTGCTACTTTCCAGAGATGCATGCAAGCAATCTTTGCTGACTTCATCGAGCAGAGCATAGAAGTCTTTATGGACGACTTCTCAGTCTATGGCTCTAGTTTCGACAAATGCTTGGCACAACTAGATTTGATCCTGAGTCGGTGTGAGGATACGAATCTCGTTTTAAACTGGGAGAAGTGTCATTTTATGGTTAAGGACGGGATCGTCCTTGGTCATAAAATATCTGCAAAGGGGATAGAGGTGGATAAAGCCAAAGTTGAGGTTATCGAAAAGTTACCAGCACCAACAACAGTTCGAGATATACGAGCTTTTCTAGGGCATGCAGGATTTTATCGGCGGTTTATTCAGGACTTCTCCAAAATCAGCAAACCATTGACCGACCTGCTACAAAAAGATGCCCCGTTCCATTTTGATGAAAAATGTTCAGCTGCATTCCAAACTATAACACGGAAATTGGTGTCAGCACCTGTGGTCATACCACCTGATTGGTCTCTTCCTTTTGAGATCATGTGTGACGCAAGTGACTACGCCGTGGGAGCAGCACTTTGCCAAAAGAAAGAGAAAATCTTGAGAGTAATCGCCTATGCTAGCAGAACATTGAACGCGCAGAAAAACTATACGACCACCGAAAAGGAACTTTTGGCTATAGTTTTCTCCCTCGATAAATTCAGATCTTACTTATGGGGAAGCAAGGTCATCGTGCATACAGACCACTCCGCTCTCAAATATTTATTCACGAAACAAGAAGCCAAGCCTCGCTTATTGCGCTGGATTCTTCTACTTCAAGAGTTTGACATCGAAGTCAAAGATAAGAGCGGGAAACTGAACGTCGTCGCTGACCATCTCTCTAGGTTGGTGACTCCAACGGATAGTGTGCCCATCAACGAATTCTTCCCCGACGAGACGTTTTCTCCATCACCAAAGTACAGGAGCCATGGTACGCAGACCTGGCCAACTATCTAGTCCAGGAACAGTACCCTACGATTTTTCCTACTCCCAGAAGAAGAAATTCCTCTCTGACTCAAGGAATTATTTCTGGGAGGACCCATACTTGTTCCGAATTAGTGCTGATGGGCTGATTCGTCGATGTCTCCCTGAAAATGAGGTTTCAAGCGTCATTCACTTTTGTCATTCTCGGGAAGCCGGAGGTCACCATGGACCCACGAGGACCGCTGCTAAGATCCTGGCCTCAGGTTTTTATTGGCCGACCCTTCATAAAGATGTGTATCAATTCTGCAGACAATGTGATAATTGTCAAAAGATGGGTAACACATCTAGAAGACATGAGATGCCGCAACAAGGGATACTGGAAGTAGAGCTGTTTGATTGTTGGGGCATAGACTTCATGGGACCATTCCCTTCCTCGCAGGGCCACGAATATGTTCTAGTGGCAGTTGATTATGTTTCAAGTGGGTGGAAGCTATACCATGTCACCACGCCGATGCAAAGACAGTAACAAGATTCCTCAAGAAACACATCTTTACCCGTTTCGGTGTACCCAGGATTATTATTAGTGATGGAGGAACTCATTTCTGCAACCGTTTATTCGAAGCACTCATGGTTAAGTACGGGGTACGACACAAGGTAGCTTTACCTTATCACCCCCAGACAAACGGCCAGGCAGAAGTTTCCAACCGAGAGTTAAATGGATCCTTCAGAAGACGGTTAATTCATCACGGAAGGATTGGGCACTTAAACTGGATGATGCGCTTTGGGCTTACCGTACCGCATTCAAGACTCCCATCGGGATGTCTCCTTTTAAGCTAGTCTATGGAAAAGCATGCCACCTTCCGGTAGAGATGGAGCATAAAGCATATTGGGCAATCAAAGCCCTAAACTTTGACATGTCTTCTGCAGGAGAGAAGAGAAAATTCCAACTTACCGAGCTAGAAGAGTTGCGAGATCAGGCTTATCAGAATGCTAAGATCTATAAAGAGCGCACTAAAAAGTTCCACGACAGGATGATTCTCAAGAAGGACTTCGAAGTTGGTGATTGGGTTCTCTTATACAACTCGCGATTAAGGATTTTCCCAGGGAAGCTCAAGTCACATTGGGCCGGCCCTTTTCAAATTGTTAGTGTGACCCCGTACGGTGCCTTTGAACTCCAGAACAAACAAGGCACAACTTTCAAAGTCAACGGGGCACGACTTAAAAGGTACAATTCTCATTCCAATATTAAAACTGACCTATCTGCTACTTACTTTGTCCAAGAACAGCGGGACAATTTGCCCTCAGAATCTTCTCCAAACTAAAACATGGTCAAATACGTCTAGCTAGAGACGTTAAACCCGGGCAGCTCGGTGGGAGGCAACCCACTATCTATCTTTTATCTTTCCTTTAATTTTATATGTTCTTTGTTTTTGTACTATATTTCCCTTTTATTTGCTATAAATAAAATGCAGGCTTCACTTGAGTTCTTCTCGCTGTGTAGAATATTCTTTACAGGTTCAAATTCATGACATTCCACAGCAACACTCAAGTGTGGGGGAACTCTACACACTCTACGAAATCTGGGGAGTACACTCTTCCCTTTATTTTGCTTGCCCTTTTAATTTTATTTCATCTACGCAATGAGGGCATTGCTTAAGTTTAAGTGTGGGGGAAAGAGCCTTTTCAGGACATCTAAATGCTTAAAATTGTTAAAAATTGACCTCTCTACTTATCTTCTGCTTACCTCGCATTTGTTCTAATTGAATTATGTACCCTGCTAATGTAGGTTGTTCTCTTTAAAAACTAATACTATTATGAATTGTAGGATAAAGGGGTAACATTTTTAAAATTTTTGACATTTGATTACTTTTGAGGAGCATTTTTATATGCGGTGTGACCAAATGATCTGCAAATTGGTTGGATTTTATTGCTCAGGGTTTCTTTCTAACTTCTCTCTTAGGGATTGCTAAGGGGTACTTCTAAAAAAAAAAAAGAAGAATACAAGAATAAGGGGCTTTAGAGACACCATTGGTAACCAACAAAAGAGAGTTGAGTGTTCTTGAATACAAAGGCATTATGCCTACTTTTTCTCATCCCTCTTGCAAAAGTGAAGCAAATTGCATAAATCTTTTCTTCCTTTTATTTTCTCCTCAATGCCCATTCTTGAGAGAAGTTGGCCATGGTAAAAGTTCTCAGAGTCACCTAAATAAAAGAAACATTGAAGTACCTTAGATCATACCCCGAAACTCTATATTTTGTTTTTACTCTGAGCACACCTATGCCACCAGCAGATAATTTTTCACACTCCTCGATAAGTATTAAAGATCATGAACTATTGACTTTTTTATCCTACCCTTCATAATAATATTTGTTAGTATTGAGCATCTCCTACTTGCTTAAGTACATGGTTTTACTTGAGGACAAGCAAAAGATAAGTGTGGGGGTGTGATAAGTGTCCAAATGAGCATATTTATTAGGTGTATTTCATGTATAATATTAGCACTTTTCTTGCTCATTTCTCCACTTCGGTTATTTTCCTCTAGTTTATGTTTTATTATTTATCTCACAAAATTATTGGTTTAACATGAGGAAAACCAAGCCGGGAGTAAAGTAGACGAAGAGACGAACGCGTAGACGCAGACGGCTCAGAAAACGGAGTCCAAACGAAGAATCTAGAGCCGGTCAAAGTTCGAAGGAAAATAGGTCACGGTCAAGGTGTAACCGCCCAATTGGGGGTCAGAAACCGCCTGTGGAACCGCCCATATTGGGGCGGTCCTCTCTATGGGCAACCGCCCAAGTTTAGGCGGTCAAGAAAGCAACCGCCTGTATTTGGGGGTCACACAAACACCGCCCATTTTGGGGCGGTCAGAAACAACAGAACCGCCCATTTTGGGGCGGTCAGCACAAAGGGAACCGCCTCTTTAAGAGGCGGTTAGGGCTAAAATCAACCGGACTAGTTTTCTTCTTCGCGCAGTCGTCGTCTTCAACTTGAAACGCCATATCTATCTACTCCGCACCGCCTACCATATTTCCCTCACGCACTGAGCTTCTGTCCCCTGCAATTAATGCTTCAATCAATGAAGCAATCAATGAAGCAAATATCTACGGAACCTCCTCATTTCTTCTATAAATACCCATTCCCTACAGCCTTCTACGAGTGCACGGAGAAAACCAGAAAATCATTCACTCACCTCATCTCATTCTCTTCTTCCAGTAAATCACCCCGTATACCATTTCACTCCATTAATTCTCTAATTCATCCATTTCACTTATAATAACCTACGTACATGTTTCACTCTTCGACCTCTCCATTTCTCCATTCACTAATCACGTCTCCGTGCTGTTATTACGTCCAACCTCTGTCAGATTTATTACCAGTTAATATGTCTGGCTAAGAGGATTTGCTCCGGGCAAGGTTTTAAATTATGGTTAGTTTAATTATGTAATAAATATTTCTACCGGTTAAAATAATACAGTTTGTTACGCTTAAAGGTTTTCACTCACCATTTTAATAAATTACATGAATTTATTAAAATGCTTCCTAAGTCTATTTTGATCAGACCAGGTGATAAATAGACAGGTTATTTAAGCCGTAATCTGGAGAAAACTTATTATGATTTAATGAGTTAGTATTTACAGATGCAATTATAATTCCTCGAATTTAACGTCCATTTACATAGTATTGCTCGAACCTTGATTAGACCGAGCATTTTCTGGTAAATGAGTTCTTAAGGGTCTATGATTTAGTCCTTAGGATAATAACAGGAATTTTTGCCAAACTAATTTATTAAACCGGTAGAGATAGCATAATTAATCTAATTATATAAAACCTGAACCCGGAGTTCCATTTAATTCATCTGCATTCAGTAATTTAATCTGCTATTTTTAATTCTCTAGACAAGTCAATTAATCTTCCCCCTTTTTGTGACAAGCTTAGGTAATAATTAATTCACCTAGTCCCACGGTTCGATATCCGGTCGCTTACACTTAGCTACACTACTACGACCGGGATTAATTTGCAGCCCGACTGTTATTTTGGGTTTTAATTTCTCTTCTTTTACTTAATCTCACCTGCATAATCACTCACCAAATAATCAGTCTACATTGTTCCTGGACAAAAGAAATTCTAAACAAATCAGTTGAAATATCAGTAGGACAAGTATACCAATTTAGACATGCTCCATTAACTTTGAAAGTTTCGCCCTTCTTGTTTTGTAGTTCAAAGGCACCATGTGAGGTTACATCAACAATCCGGAAAGGACCTGCCCAATGAGATTTGAGCTTCCCAGGGAAGAGCTTCAATCTTGAAGTATATAGGAGGACCATGTCACCCACTTTGAAGTCTCTCTTGAGGATCAGCTTGTCATGGAACTTCTTGGTTCGTATGGCGTTGTCGTAAGATTTATCCCTCATCTCTTCTAACTCAGAGAGTTGCAACTTTCTTTTCTCACCCGCCGCAGTCATATCAAAATTTAAGGACTTGATAGCCCAATAAGCCTTGTGCTCAAGCTCCACAGGAAGATGGCATGCCTTTCCATAAACCAATTTAAAAGGTGACATATGGGGGTTTTATATGCTGTGCGATAGGCCCAAAGAGCATCATCCAGTTTTAACGCCCAATCATTTCTGGAGGAGTGCACCGTCTTTTGGAGTATCCACTTCAACTCCCTATTGGACACTTCTGCTTGCCCATTCGTCTGGGGATGGTACGCAAGGGCAACTTTGTGGTGTACCTTATACTTAGCCATTAATGCGTCAATGCTTCGATTGCAGAAGTGTGTGCCTCCATCACTTATAATGGCTCTAGGGACTCCAAAGCGGGTAAAGACATGTTCTTTAAGAATTTTACCACCGTCTTTGAATCAGCATGTTGGCAAGGAATTGCTTCAACCCACTTGGATACGTAGTCCACTGCCACCAGAATATATTGGAATCCTTGCGAAGAGGGGAATGGTCCCATGAAATCCATTCCCCCAGTCAAAAAGTTCGACCTCTAAAATGCCTTGAGGGGCATCTCATGTCGCCTGGAAGTATTTCCCATGCGTTGACAACTATCGCAACTGGCCACAAAGGCTTGGCAATCTTTATGTAATGTGGGCCAATAAAATCCGGATTCCAAAACTTTGGCTGCCGTCCTATGAGATCCATGATGGCCTCCAGCTTCCCTTGAATGACAAAACTCAAGAACACTGGGTACTTTTGTTATCTGGGAGACACCTGCGAATTATACTATCTGCACAAACTCGAAAGAGAAAAGGGTCTTCCCAGATATAATGCTTAGCGTCAGATAAAAATTTCTTCTTTTGAGCATAGGAAAAATCACGAGGTATAACCCAGAAACAAGATAATTGGCTAGGTCAGCAAACCATGGCTCGTGCACCGTATTCAAAACAAAAACAGTCTCATCCGGAAAAAATTCATGAATAGGTACACCATCATCAGGAACTACCAACCGAGAAAGATGGTCAGCCACAACATTTAATTTACCACTTTTTCCCTTACTTCAATGTCAAATTCCTGTAACAAGAGAATCCAACGAAGCAAACGTGGTTTGGCCTCTTTCTTAGTAAACAAATATTTAAGAGCAGAATGGTCAGTGTGAATAATCACTTTACTTCCCCATAAATGATCTGAATTTATCTAAGGAGAATACCACTGCTAGGAGCTCTTTCTCGGTGGTTGTGTAATTCCTTTGGGCATTATCCAGAGTTTTGCTCGCATAGCAATAACTCGTAGAATCTTTTCTTTTCTTTGGCACAGAGCCGCCCCTACTGCAAAATCACTGGCATCACACATAATCTCAAAGGGTAATGACCAGTCAGGTGAAACAACAATGGGAGCAGCTACCAATTTTTGTTTAATTAAATCAAAAGCAGATACACAATCATCAGAAATAACAAATGGGGCTTCTTTCAGAAGCAAATCAGTTAATGATTTTGCAATTTTAGAAAAATCCTGAATAAACCGTCTATAAAATCCTGCATGTCCTAAGAAAGCTCTTACTTCTTTCACACAAGTAGGTTTTGGCAATTTCTCAATTACCTCCACCTTGGCTTGATCTACCTCAATCCCCTTAGCAGATATTATGTGACCGAGCACAATCCCATCCTTGACCATGAAGTGGCACTTCTCCCAGTTGAGAACCAGATTTGTCTCCTCACATCGGCCAAGAATTAGATCAAGCTGCGCCAAACAAACATCAAAACTAGATCCATAGACAGAAAAATCATCCATGAATACCTCAATGCTTTGCTCGATGAAGTCTGCGAAGATCGCCTGCATACAACGCTGAAAGGTGGCAGGAGCATTGCACAGTCCAAAGGGCATTCTTCTATACGCAAAGGTACCATAGGGACAAGTGAAAGTTGTCTTGTCTTGGTCCTCTGACGCAATAGGAATCTGGAAGTACCCCAAAAAACCATCTAAGAAGCAATAGTACTCCTGTCCTGCCAATCTTTCTAGCATCTGATCGATGAAAGGTAGAGGGAAATGATCCTTCCTGGTTGCAAAGTTCAAGCGCCTATAATCTATGAACATGTGCCAACCCGTAATTTTTCTTTGAGGAACAGCCTCTCCTTTGTCATTAACCACTGCTTCGTTGCCTCCCTTCTTTGGAACAACCTGTACAGGACTTACCCATGGACTGTTAGAGATAGGATAAATGATGTCTGCGTCCAGGAGTTTCAGAACTTCCTTCTTAACCACCTCCTTCAGATTCGGGTTAAGACGACGCTGGGGCTGCCTGATAGACTTGTAGTTGTCCTCCATATAGATGTGGTGTGTGCAGTAGGAGGGGTCGATTCCTTTTATGTCAGCAATAGTCCACCCGATCGCTGTTTTGTGTTGTCTCAGAACCTTTAGTAGCTTGTCTTCTTGCCCTGTAGTTAAAGAAGATGAAACAATAACTGGCAAATTTTTATCAGCTGCTAAGAAGGCGTATTTAAGGTTCGGAGGTAACTCTTTAAGCTCAAGTTCGGGTGGTTGCTCGATAGATGGAATTGGTTTCTTAATTTCTCTGTCAAGTCGCTCCATCGGAGGGCGATAGGCTTGATATCCTGCCTTCCTTCTCTCTACCTGGGCTAACGTGGCATGGACCACTGGATCTTCAGTTTCTTTTTCCAGAGAAGCAACGAGAATATGCTCCAATGGTTCATTTTTAGCCTTCATGCAGAAGGAAAAAGAATATACGTCTTCGTAAGTGGGAGGATCACAATCTTCCGCATCATCATTAGTCAAATTGGTCATCATCAAGGGGTGAGCTTCGTTGGAGGATTTCTTCATCATTTTCCTCATGTCAAACTCAATCTTCTCATCCTCATACCGCAAGGTGATTTTACCATCATGGACATCGATGACGGCCTTGGCAGTACTCAAGAAGGGTCGACCTAGAATGAGAGGTACGTCAACATCGTCATCCATATCCAGAATGATGAAGTCGGCTGGGAAAATGAAACGATCAATGCCGACAACTAGATTTCTGACCATCCCCATCGGTTTGACTTTTGATCTATCGGCCAACTGGAGTTTGAACGGTACAGGTTGCATCTCTCCTTCTCGAACTTTTAAGAAGGTAGCGTATGGCATTATGTTGATGCTGGCCCCTAAATCGCATAAACCACTTCCACAATCTATTCCACCGATAAAGCATGGGACAACAGGGTATCCCGGATCTGTCTGTTTAGGAGGAAGTGCTCGAAGGAGGGCAGCAGAGCACTCCTCTGTGAGATGGACAGTCTCCGTATCGGTCTTCTTCTTTCTCTTTGTCAGGAGATCTTTAGAAATTTTGCATAGTTGCGCATCTCCTGCAGGGCATCAATTAACGGAATGTCTAATGTCAGTTTCTTAAAAATACTAAGAAATTTTGTAAATTGTTCGTCAAGATGCTTTTTATCATCCTGTTAGGAAATGGAAGCTCCGTATTTTTACAAGAAGAAGGAACATCAATAGTAATTCGAGACGGAGGAGAGGGGGTAGGAAGGATAGGATCATATGTCTCAAACGAAGGTGGTGGTGGAGGAGTTATGTCGTCCTCTACACGATCTTCGTTGCTCGTTTCTGTGTTTAGTTTCCTTCCACTTCGTAAGGTGACAGCGTTTACCTCTAGGGTTCCTTGGAATGTGTTGCTGTCATCTCCTTCATCTATGTGAATTGCTTTTGCATGTTCACGTGGATTTGGATTGGTTTGTGAGGGAAGTTGGCCAGATGGCCTTTGTTGGGTTAGGAGTTGTTGAATATGTGATTGTAACGCCTTCTGATCTTTCCTGAGAGTTGAGGCCTCCTCTTGAGTGTCTCGAGATTTGTTCATCATGACTCTAAACATTTCTTGTATCTGACCCATCTCAGACTCTGGATTAGTTTGAGGTTGAGGTGGTCGACTAGAAGATGCAAGTTCACCGTATGGAGGTTGTTGAAATTGCCTCTGGCCTCCTTGGAAGTTCGATTGTGGCCTGTAGCTTTGGGAAGGCTGGAGTGTTCGTGGATTCTGGATGTTGTTGGTATTACCGTATCGGAGATTAGGATGTACATTCTGCTGCCAAGGTTGTCGGAAACCTTGATTATTGCCCACATAATTTGCTTCCTCGGCTGCCTTCAACTCTTGTAACTCGGGGCATTGCTCATAGTCGTGTGGCCTGCCGCATTGCGTGCAAGAACATCTGGAGTTGATAGGGATAGAGGAGCATAGCCTGGAGGGGTTGTAGATGATCGAGATATCATCGACTTTGCTTGGTGGGAGTAGGAATTCATGGTCATCTGCTCAACTACTTTCTGCAGGGTGCTTACTTTTGTTGCCTGCTGGGCATTGCTCTCCATGAGTTGCTCATGGCTTTTCATCAGCTGGTCAAATTTATTGTCACTTTCCCCTACTTGGTATAAACCTGGAGTGCCGCCTCTTGATCCGCCCGTGGCCCAGTCTCTGATCTCTTCACAGAGGGACTCTATCCCATTCAGAAACTGTTTTCCTGGCTTTTTCAGAATGTCAGCACCTAAAGAGGATAGTACCATTGTTTTGCACGGACCGATTAAGCCTTTGTAGAACAATTAAGATACTTGTTCTTTCGTAGACCATGGTGAGGACAAGTAGTAGTCCTTTGAAACGGTCCCAAGTTTCACAGATGTTTTCCGACCCTGGCTGCTTGAAATTGTAGATTTCAGCAATCATTTCCAACGTTCGGCTCGGGGGCAGGAATTTGTCGTAGAACTTGGTGGCCATTTCATCCCAAGTACCAATGGTACTTGGTGTAAGGTTGTGGTACCATTTACTTGCATTTCCTGTCAGGCTGTGAGGGAATAATGACAGCCACGCGTACTGGAGTACTGCGTCGGTGGCAGTTAGACTGTTGGCATGCTGCAGAAACTTGGTGACATGCAACAGTGCTTCGTCAGGACTAGAGCCATCGAACATGCCAAACTCCTTTATACATCGGATCTGATGATATGGCTTCAGCTTTTGCCACTCGTCGTATTCGGATGGGGTAAGGTGGGGAAGGATGATGGCGGGCTGTTGTCCTTGGTTAGACGGCCTGTTGATGTTACGAAGTGTAGCTGGAGTAGATGACATATCTGCTTCCGGGTTTGATTCTATCTCCGTGGTGGTTATGTTTTGTTGAGATCGTTTCTGCCTCAAAGTGCGCAGAAAGGTTCTCTCGATCTCAGAGATGTAGCTACCTGTATGATTGTTAAAATCGTCCTGAAGGCTTTGTGATCGAGTAACTGGCATTCACCAGTCAAAACAGAAAAAGAAACTGTGATGTGATAAAATAAATTAAAAATAGGAAGAAATATGGAGGGGGGATCTAAACAACTGAAAAGAAACAATTCAATAGAATAAAATAAAGAATTTATTTTTTAACAAGAGAAAATAAACCGAAAATAAATAAACATAAAATAAATAAAAATAAATGTAGTTTAAGTAAATAATAAAATTAAAATAAAGGAAAAGGGGAGAATTTAAATTGCTGGAATTTAAATGACAAGGGAATTTAAATGACAGTAATTTAAATGACAGAAAATAAAGAACTGGAATTTAAATGACAAGGGTATTTAAATGACAGAATTTAAATGACAAAAATTTAAATGTTAGAAATTAGATGACAGAATTTGAATGTTAGAAATTAATGTCAGAAATTAAATGTTAGAAATTAGATGACAGAAATTAAATTACTGAATTTAAACGACAAAATTTAAATGTCAAGGGAAATTAAATGACAGTATTTAAATTATAGAATTTAAATAATTGAAATTTAAAGGACGATGGAAATTTAAATAACTGGAAAGTAAATGACAGAAAATTTAAATGGCTGAAAAATAAATAACTGTAATTAATACGGTATTTAAATTGCTGGAATTTAAATGACAGAAATTAATAGAAATAAAATAAACAACAACATAATAGTATAAACAGAATATTATAATATAACAGGTGAATTATCCGGGGCTTAGGGACTAGAATAAATTAAGTCCCCGGCAACGGCGCCATTTTGCAGACAGGAAAATGAAAGAGGTTGGAACTGGTGCTTTTTAAACAATTGAGAAAGAAATTAATAACTAAAATATCCTTCGGGCTGCAAACAAAACCCGGTCGCAGTAGTATAGAAGACAGAAGCGGCCAGGGTCAAACCGTGGGACTTATAGCGAAATAATATAGTACCTAAGCTTGTCACAAAAAGGGGGGATAATTGACTTGTTTTTGTAAAGTAAAACAACAGATAAAATTAACTGAGTGGAAGATAAGTTAAACGGGACTCCGGGTTCGGGTTTATATAATCTGATTAATTATGCTATCTCTACCGGTTAATTATAATAGTTTGGCGAAAATTCCTGTTATTATCTTTAAAGACTAAATCCTAGACTTGAAAGATTCGTTTACCAGAAAATGCTCGATCTAATCTAGATTTGAGCAAAACACATGTAAACAGATTAAGTGCGAGGAATTATATTTTACATATGAAATTACTAACTTATTTTATCAAAATAAGTTTTCCACAGATTTATCGATTAATTACCTGTCTATTTATCACTGCTCTGATCAAAATAGACTTTGTAAAGCATTTTAATAAATTCATTAAATTTATTAAAAAGGCGAGAGATAAGCTTTAATCGTAACAAGCTGTATTTAATTAAACCGGTAAAAATATAGATTACATAATTATACGAACTATAATTACACCTTCATCCGGAGTAAATCCTCTTAGCCCAACATAATTAAAAAGACAAAATAAGAAGTAAAAGAAATCATCTGGGAAAGATAATTAATTCAGCTCCTTTATAACTGCTAATATTTGGACAGAGGTTGGACAGAACAACAGTATGGAAATGGAATGTTTTTTTGGGATGAGATGATGTGAGGATTTATGTGGACATTATGTAGATGAGATGTATGATCTTTAGAGAGGAAATGATGATTTTGTGGAGGAAAAAATGGCATTAGTTTGGGGGTGGAATGAAATATGAATTAATGGAGGGTTATAGGTTTATTTATAGTGAAAATGGGGTAAAAAGAGAGGGGGTGTCGGTGTGAATTGGTAAAATATAATTTACCAATTCACACTAGTCGACATGCCTCTGTACGCTGGCAATTTACACGCGTCCGGACCACTGTCCGGACCAGACTGGTCCGGACATGTCGATTTTCTGTACGGGCGCGCTGGCATGTATGCGTCCGGACCAGCTCATCCGAACACTAGTCCGCACCAAAATTCAATTGCCTCTAAAATATTCGTTTTAGCTCCGATTTGATCCCCGTTTGTTGCGTTGGAATCCTCATTTGTAAATCTACTTAATTACATGGATTTTCCTACATTGAACATATAAAATGCATTAGTTCATATCAAAACATAAATCTTAGGAAAAAAACGCATAATAAGTGGGAAACATGTGCTTCAGATATTGCAATTCATAAGGTATTTAAACCCTAAAAGTCTATATGTTTTGCACTTATTAGCTACTAAGGAAGTTCTCCTCAAAGGTTTGGTCAAGGATGGGCTATATGTCTTTCCTTCCTCTTTTACTACTCAGGCACACCACACTGACCTCTCTCCTCAACTTCATCACACACTAAGGCAATCTGCTGATCTCTGGCACCAACGTTTGGGACACCCTTCATCAACTATCACCAAACAGACCATCTCCCTTTTCTCTTTACCTGTTTCTACCTCACAGTTATCAAGTTTTTGTAAAGCTTGTTGTCAAGGCAAACATCATGCTCTGCCTCCCTATCCTAGTTCTACTGTTTCTCAAAAACCTTTTACTCTTCTGTTTATAGATCTTTGGGGTCCTGCCTATGTTAATTCTATAGATGCATACCGATACTATATGCTTATAGTGGATGATTACAGTAAATACACTTGGCTTTTTACCTTACAGCCAAGTCTGAAGTAATGAATATATTTCAGATTTTTCACAAAATGGTTTGCAATAAATTCAATACTATTGTTCAAGCAGTTCAAACAGATGGTGGTACAAAATTCAAACCACTAAATTCATGTTTTGAAGCACACGGTATCTCTCACAGACTCACATGCCCTTACTCTCATGAACAAAATGGAAGTGTTGAAATCAGAAACAGAATAATCACAGATAAGGGACTGTCTCTCATTGCCCATGCTACCCTCCCCCTAACCTACTGGACCTTTGCTTTTAAAGCAGCTTCCTACCTCCTTAACAGAACACCCACTCCTGTTCTTGCCCACAAATCACCTTATCAACTTTTGTACAAAACCCCACCTACATACACACATCTCAAAGTTTTTGGATGTATCTACTACCCCAACCTCAGACCTTACAACAACCATAAGTTGTCTCTCAGATCCCAACCTTGCCTCTTCTTGGGATATTCACCACATCACACCGGTTATATATGTTACAACCCACCCACCAACAAAACTTATATATCCAGAGATGTTTTATTCGATGAATTCTCTTTTCTGCCTAGTCTATCCCACCCTCCGACTCTTGTCCCCAACTCTACCAATCTGTTATACACAAAATTTTAACCCCCTCGGAATAGTCGCTAAGGCATACGTGTTACAAAGGGCAAAATGCGCCAATTCAGGATTTTCCAAGGATATTCTTGGGATTTTCTATTTTCATATGACTTGTTTATTATCTCCAAACACCTCCAAACACCATAGTCATTATGAAAGGCATTTCATGATTTTTTGATAATATTTATTCTTGAAATTTAGCTTTCAATTCATATTATAAGCTAATTTCTTTAATTAACACATGAAATAGCCTCAAAATAGAAATAAAAAGGTTTCCAAAATTAAAATAAAATTGTCACATGGTTAGCATGACTACATATAGTCATAAACCTAAAATTATTTTGTTTGGAACCATAGCCCAAAATTTAAAAGAGAAATTCAATCATTTTACAATTTTCTCTCTCCTTTGGAAAATACCAAAATCAAATCAAAATGTCATGAAATTTTAATACAAGATATAGGATGATATTTAGAGACTAATTCCATTGGAATTTTGTTATTTGGACCTTCCAATAATAAGTTATGAATTATGGAAGATTCCAGTTTTTGAGATTTTTATCTAATCAGTTATTTATCAAAATAACCCGATTATAACTCTCAAAATTCTTAAAAATCATCCTTTACCTTCAGCAAAAATGTTATAATTTTTCTCGGCCTGAAACATATTTTAAAAAATCAGATTCCCTTAGAGCACAAAATCAGGGTTTTAGATAAAAATCTTGTTCTATCAACATGGCCTTGCTCTTTCTATAAAAGGACCTTCCAAAAATGACCTAGGGTAGAGGAGATGATCCCTAAAGTCAGAGAACTCAGCTGTCAACCTACTTCCCACGTTTTTACAACCCCGAGCCTCGAATCTCTACCGAAATCATCCTGAAATCACCAAAAAACATAATATCTATTTCTCCATCAGACTTCCAAACACCAAACCACCCCAAATACAGAAGCAAAATTTCCTTATTAACACAAGGAAGAAGGGTCCAGAAGCTCAGGTCGAAGTTGAACCGGATCGGCCACCAACGAAGCTTTCGAAGATTCCCGACGTGAAGGAACAACAGCTTTTCGAAACCAAAATAGGTTAGAAACCAAACTTTCTAACTCTTCTAATCTCAATACACTTCTGGTCAACATTTCTAATCGAACTGACTTTTCCTTGCTTCTGAATTAAGGTTTGTGTGTGTTTCTGCCTTCTAACTTGTTAGCTAAGTTTCGTATTAATTTTGACTTGAAATTGAACTATTTTTCTTACTAACATATTGTACATCTTTCAGACTACAAACCCATAAAATTTGAGTCAAAAACACCGTCGGGAACCACCAGAAAACCCCTGTCCGTGGGTGGTCCGTGACCTCAGACCTATGGTCCGGGACCACGGACAACGGCGGGATTTTAAAATTTCAAATTTTAGGTTTTTCTAAATAATGTCCAGGCCCACGGACAGCTTGTCCGTGGCCCCAGACTTTTCAAAATTTTGTTTTTTTCTTAAATTCGACTTTTTTGTATAATTAGGTTAACTAGGGTCCGTGGTCTCGGACATGGGGTCCGTGGCTATGGACGTAAACAAAATTTGACCTAATTCTGCCTCCAAAACCCTAGTTTAGGTATTTTTAATTTCCACTTTAATTTTCTGTCAAAAAATGTTAAAAATACAAAAAAATCAGAAGCGCGCACTTAGGTTAAAAACGACTCGTAACAAGCCGTAATTAATCTAAGTAGAGGAAAAACGACTTCTAGGGGGTAATGAAAGTAATTGAACCCTAATTAAGTCGAATATCAAGCCCCCGAACCCGAACTCTCCTTTCCTAATTTGATATAGATAAAAATTAGGTGGCGACTCATAATAGGTTCCAGTGAGCTAGCTTAGGTTTTAATGATTAATGTTATATGACATAGTTATTAATCTTAGGTTATAAGCGGACCTAAAACCCGACTAGATCCTAATCAACTCTAATCAACATAGGATAGGGTTTAAAAATCGAGGCTCACAACTGGCTTGGTTGGCCATCCCTCTCTTGCATCGTTCTATCCATATGTAGTAGACAACATTGGCTATGGTTGCTTTCTTCACTAAGTCAGTCAAGTGGTTCCCTTTGCGGTAGCGGGAAATCCAATGAGCACAGCTGCGGAGGCCATTCCTGTTGATAGGAATCGTCAGCCAATCACAAATAGCCCACCATACCCTGTTAAAGAACCTGCATTGAAAAAAGAGATGGTGACTAGTCTCTTGAGCATTCTCATAGAGACAACATCGGTTAGCAAGACAAATGCCCCATGATTGGAGCATGTCATAGGTTTTCAATCAACATCTAAGAGTGATCCATATAATAAATTTCGTTTTTGGGAGAGACCAGGGTTTCCAACAAATGTTATGCCATATAAAGGTCCTAGATGGATGAGTAACATCCTTATAGAGCATACTAACCCGAAGGTTGGGAGTGTGAGCTAGGAGCAAGGAAGTGGCATCTTCGGAGGATCCACATTGGCTGATCCACCAGTTTCTAGCATGGATAATGGATTTCCAAGTCCAAGGATCATTCCCCTTGGTGGTAATTGTCCAAAAGTCTTGGGTAGTCAGGTATAGGCTGTGAATCCATTGGATCCACAACCGCTCAGGGTCATTGGTAATAGCAGCTATAGTTTTGATCATGAAGCACAGGTTTCATTTTTTAATGTTTTAAGCCCAAGGCCACCCTGCCGCTTGGTGCCTGTAATGGTTTCCCAAGCCACTAGGGGAGTTTTGTTACTGTTCGTATCCCCAGACCAGAGGAAGGAGCGAAAAATTCTAGTGTTGTTTTTTATCACATTTTTAGGAATGAAGATGCAGGAAGCCTAAAATCCCATGATCCCAGAGAGTGAAATCTGAATCAGGGAGAGTCTTCCTGTAAAAGAGAGTGATTTTCCAGCCCAAAAGGTGATGGACTTGCGGATGCTATCCATAAGGGGATTGAAATCAGTGGTTTTAGGTTTTCTTGTGGTTATAGGAATACCGAGGTAGCGGAAAGTGCCCTGGTTGAAACCAATAAGACAAAAGATATCATCCTCTAGAGGAGGGGGTAACTCTTCCAAAGAAAAGGTCTGATTTGGAGGGGTTGAGCGTGAGGCCATAAGCCTCCGAGAATAATTTGATTTTACTAAAAATGAGGGATATAGAGGTGAGGTCTCCCTTACAGAATAGAAGCACATCATCGACAAAGAACAAATGAGTGAGCCAAAGAGATCTGCAGGACGGGTGAAGATGGAAACCTGAGGTCAAGGGGAGTCAGTCAAGAAGCCATGAGAGGTATGGGAAGATGGGGTCTCCTTGGTAAAGCCCGCTCTCACCTTTGAAGATGCCGGAGGGGGAGCCATTAATGTTGATCGAGAAGGAAGCTGTAGTGACACATTGCATGATCCAATTTCTAAAATCAGAAGGGAAGTTTTGAAAGGAGAGAATGTCTTGGAGGATGTCCCAGTCCATAGTTTCAAAAGCTTTCCTTATATCCATCTTCATTATGCTGCGGAGGGAGATATGGGCTCTTTGGTAGTTTTTTATCAAGCAAAAATATAGTTGGATATTGTCAGAGATGAGACGGCCTTTAATAAACGCTCCTTGGTTTTTACTAACCAGCAAGGGGAGGGTATCCTTCAGTCTGGACGCAAGGATTTTGCTAATAATTTTGTATAAAGTATTGCAACATGAGATGGGCCTGAAGTCCCCCAGGGTAGAGGTTGCATCTGATTTAGGGATAAGGGTGATTAGAGTGGTGTTGACCTCCCTAAGAAGTCTGTCTCCGTGAAAGAATCCTTTAATCGCCAAGCATATATCTTCACCAACGATATCCCATGCTGCTTTAAAGAATTTGGCAGTGTGCCCGTCCGGACCAGGAGATTTATCATCATCAATGGAGAGAAGAGCTTGCTTAATGTCCTTATTGAAATACCCACAAATTTTTGAGTTAGAATAAATATAATATATAGTCGACGTAAGTAAGATGATCATCATATTATGATTAATATGGCACAAATGGATAGTCTGAAATTAGAGCTATTAGTGGGCCCAGGGAAATTAAACGATGCTCTTATATTATTTTCCCCTCTCTACCTAAAATGATTATAATTATTGAAATACCCTTAACTTAAATATAGAGATTAAGATTATTCTAATATGCATTTAAGGGCCTAATAACGCCTAAGTAGTATTGGTAAGGAAAATAAATCCAAAAAGAAATAAAGAAACGCTTAAAAAGCGAAAAATGCTAAATAAGCGTAAAATAACCATAGGAGGTATGAGACCTCGGTTAGCGTATTATATGGATTCCTAAGGCTTAATAAGGCCAAAATAAGATATGAGAACAACTCCCGAAGAAAACTGATCCAAATAATGTATTAAAACGCTAACAGAGCTTTAGCGCACATTTTTCGAGAAAACCCAAAAACGTGACTTTAAGTGGTCAAACGAACCCGTAAAAATTATAGTCCATTAAATAACTATAAATAAGCACTAATGGAAGCTTAATAATCAATAAAATTAAAGAAACGAGAAAATTCCGAAAAACAGGCCCGGTTAGTGACTAGTGCTAAACCGGGTAAATTAACGAGCGTTTTCTGTAAAAGACGAAAAATGCTCCAGCTCTTGTGTACATAGGGGACCGGTTTTAATTAAATAAAACAGCCCTCTCACATGACTAGTTAGCTACTAAAATAAGTCAAAAAGCAAAAGTGGGATAAAGTACAAAAAGTAAAACAAATACTCTTTTTCCTCACTTTTTCTTCTCTCTCTCTCCTATTCTTTCTTTTTTCCACCGTGAGTACTCCCTTCTGTTTCTTCTCTTCTTCTTTCATCTAAGCACCAAATGTAAAATAAATTACATATTCTTCCTCCTCTCTCCAGGCTCTATCTTTCTATCTTTTCAAAATCTCAAAATGAGGAAGTTCATCTCCATGGGGTTTCCCCATTCAAAGAGAAAATAGCACCAATGTGTAGCTTGGAGTCTCCTCTCTCCATTAAGGTAAGAATCTCCAGGAAAAACTAAAGTTTCCTTCACCATTCTTTGTAGCTGATTTTTACCTCCTTCGTAAAGCTCTATTTTTATCTCTATTTTGAGCTAACTCCAACCTTTCAATGGTGGTGGAATCACTTTCTTGAACCAAGGGCTAAAACCCCTCCTAAAACACTCCAAAGGTAAACCCTAGAAATTGTGTTTTAAGCACTTCAATGAATTAATATAAATATAAGGGTTAGTATTTAATTACAATTGTTTTTGTGTGCTTTGAGTGATGGGAATGGAGTTTGGAAACTCCATTCCCCATATGACCGATTTTGTGCAAGAAAGAGAGAAGGAGGAGAATTGGAAAAGAAAGAATGAAATTAAGAGCTTAAGGTAAGAGCTCCTTCTTAATGCTAAAATTTTAATGCATTAGAGTAATGGGAATGGGTAAACTAATTAAAGAACCTAAAATGTTGTATTAGTATTGTAGTAATGGAAGTTTGAGTATTGTGAGCAAGTATGTGAATTATAGGCCTTGGAGCCAAGTAAATTGTGTATGTGTATTAGTATGGTTATTTGAGGAAGTATTGATGGAGTATTGATGTTGTCTTGATTGCTGGTAGGACCCTTGTATGGGTGTGGCTAGATTAGGAATGATTTTGGCAAGAAAGGATGTGTATGGCTAAGTAAGAAAAGTAGGTGAACTATGGCAAACTTTTGGTAGAAAATGTACATTTATGGATAACTTGGTGAATGGGAGAATCAAGGTATGTATTGGATTGAGTGAGGATGTTTAGTAACCATGGAATGGTAGTAGTAGTAGTTTTGAATAAAAGAGTGTAAAATCTGTAGCAAGAAGTGTAGAAATGCATTATAGAAACTAGGAAAAATTAGTGTGCAAGATTTGGTAAAAAAAGAGTTGGACTTGGGTATAGATAGTGTAGTTGATTGGAATGGTAAAATGAAGTTAGGACAAGATGCAAAATGCAAAGAGAGGTGTAGGAATGCACAAGTGTGCAAAGTGTGATAATGAGAATGGTAATTTATAGAATTTGAGCAAGAAGTTGAGTAATTATTGGACCATGGATTTAAGGAGTTTTAGTGAGTGTTTAAGTGTGTTTAAACATGTATAAAACATGTGGAAAGATTATGGAATGATTGGAGGTGGATTAAGGGTTGATTTGGGGTTAAAAAATGACCTTAATAGCAGTTTTTAGTAGGGTCCGGGACTTAGGATATGTACCAAGTCCCGGACCGCATCAAAAAAGGCCCGAGAGTGAATGCAGGAATTGGTCCGGGACTTAAGTCCAGGACCAAGTCCAGGACCAGGTAGAAAAATGAGCCGAAAGTACACAGAAGTATTGGCCCGGGACTTTGGGTTCGGACCAAGTCCCGGACCACCCCCAGAATTGCCTAGAAAGTGTTTTAAGGGTTCTAAACATGGGTGATTGAATGGTATTGGTTTTAGGAGTTGTTTGATGACCTTTAAAGGCCCTAAGAAGTGTAAACAAGTTTGACAATTGATTGAGTAAGTTGAGGAACTAAGTACATTAAGTTAAACCGAGATAACGGGGTAAGTACGGGAGTAGTAATTATGTATGTACTGTAATGCTTAATATTAATGGAACCATTTGGCATGTAGCCGGAGGTTCAAGAATAAGACTCGAGGAACGAGAGTGAACCAAAGGAACAAGGGAACACCCGGTAAAGTAAATTCTGGTAAAATGTATGATTTCTTCAAGCTCTGTATCCTAACCTGGTTACCCCGATTTGTGTGCTTATTTGATCACCTAAATAAGATAAATGCATGAATCAGACTATGTTGCACTTACTTGTGCTTGTTTTATGTTGTTCTTGATATATATTGTCTTGAACACTAGTTTGTATAATTCATGAAATATATGGATGAAGGTGAAGGGTATTTGTACCTTGTAGTGTATTTGTGTATTGTATTGTAGCTTGTATGGATGTGTATGTGGGTAATGTGTTTTGTGTGGCTTGGATGTGTTGACTTCTACTAATTCCTAACTACCTAACTTCTAACGTAAGTATTTAGTAAATTGGAATGAGTAGAAGTCCGATATAGTTTCGGCCATGCGTGAGGATGAGGAGACACAAGAGATTGGATCCGATTCCTGGTTCTTAAACTTTTCCATGGCCCAAACCCCTTAAATGGGTAGCATCCTGGATTAGTGAACCAAGTAAATCCCGGTGGTGGTGATAAGTGGGAAATACATCTATTTTGAGAGCTTTAATTATTCTTATTTTTATAACAATTCATGTCATAATTCCCACTTATCATATGTTTTTTCTTAGTTTTTTTTGTTTTAATATGAACTGATACATTTTATATGTCAAATGCAGGAAAAACTTTGATAATTATGTAATTGGCCTCATAAGGATTAACAACACAACAAACAGTTATATATATATATACACACACGTCATCCCCAAGGCTGTTGTACATGATACACTCACGCTGCTTCATTCAAGATTTATTTGATAGCACATCATTGATGACAATGAGAATCATATATTGCTGCACTCACGGAATACATCACTCGGCTCATATATATTACGATTGAATCAATATTCAATCTTTGACCATCATCAAATACAACCGTTGCATTATTAAGAGGGATATCATGATTTATTAATAAAATCATGAATATCATTGACGCTGCACATTGACGATGAATTAAAGGTTGTGCTAGAGATAAAAAGAAGATATTATGTAATTGATAGAGGCAGCTGTTATATAATGTGGAGATTAGGGTTGGTTCACTTCATTCACGCCTGCGATGCGCTCAAAACAGAGAGGCTACGGCCTCTCCCTCTCCTGTCTTCCACACACGCAACTCTACCATTGTTGATACACCACACTTTCTGACAGAGGATTAATACAGAGACATGTGACAACAGAGGGTGGAGCAGGATCTTCTACAAGAGTTTCTTCTTCCCTTTTATCTAATATGTCATTGTGTTATTCCTTTGTTGTTTTTGTTATTTTTAGAGTCATGTTTGAGTAGTTAGAGTAGCTCCCCGGATTGGGGTAGTAAACCAAATCTTTATATTTATTTTGTAATCTCTTTACTAATCATTAATGCAGTGGTTTAATTCCATTTTTTCATGCGCTTTAATTCTCTGATCAATTATTAAAGCTATATTTGTAGTTTTCTAATCAACACGCGAGAGCTGAGATAGATAACAAGACATAGGAATTAAACCTGATTAACGACTAGAAGCGTGATCCCGCCTATAGGTTAATCGGTCTCAAATAGAAACTGTTCTTTATGCGATTAGTTGTGTTCAGATTAGAGCATTAGTCTGCTGCTAGTTCTGGCTACTGGTTATGATTCGTTAGACTTAGCCGTTGACGAATTAATTATAGTTTCTGAGTTTATTGCAAAATTAGGGAAGAGTTTATTAATAGATTAGAAAGTGAAGGTTTGCAGAACAATCCGAGGTGCTTGCTTTTATTTGAGTTTTACTCTTTATTTATTTGTTTAGTTTATTTTACTGTTTTATTATTTTATGTTAGTTTGTTGAGTCTTTCTTTTATTAAATTAAGTAAAACCTAAAAAAGTGACGTTTCCTGTTTTCTTAGTTTAGTTTCTCAGTTAGTAAATAAATTGTCAATTAATTGAACGAGATCCCTGAGATCGACAACCCCCACTCAATTCACTATTCCGCAAAACGATAGGTACACTGCCTAGATAGAAGTATAGTAACACATATTTCTGCTAATAAGTTTTTGGCGCCGTTGCCGGGGACCTCTGGCACGATTAATTGACATTTTTATTTATTTGATTGAGACTTTATTCTAGTTTTTCTTTTTATATTTTTATTTAGTCTATCTTGACTACATATTCATTACGATTAATTAGTTTTTGTTTAATTCCTTTTTGAATTTGTTTTGTAATTAGCTTAGATTACGTACAATTTCATTTAATTTTGTTTTGGTAGTTTTGCTTTAGTTTAATTTAAGTATGTTATAGCCGTTTAGTTTGTAGTTAAGATTTGGTTAGATTCAACTTTTTTTATCTTTTCCGTTACTTTTGCCATATTATTCGTTTTGATTTCTTAGTTATGTTGACGTTTATTTTGATTAGTAAGAATCGATTTGGTTCGTTAGGTTATATTAGGTAATTAGTTTAATTTTTTTTTATATTACGTTTTTCTTTTTGATTTTTACTTTCGTCGTGGATAGATTCTCAATTTTTTTCCTTTTCTTTTTGATCTCATTAGTTTCATAGTACACGTAAGTTTTTTTTTCATTTCCTCTTTATTTATTTATTATTTATTTTACATTTTCTTTCTATTTTTCTTTTCTTTTTGTTTTTGTTACTAGGCTAAGTGCTAACGATGGAGGATAACATGGATGAGTTGAGGAGAGTGTTGACACAGTTGGAAACGACGATTACAATAATGAACATTGAGTAGAATTTGAACAGGTATAATCAGCCGGGTACTCAAAGTTACAACCAGTTCAGGCGACAAGATTATTACCAGCCATAACAATCATCTTATCGACAACCCTGTTGGTGGGAAAGTGAGCAGACTAGAATGCAGATGGAGAAACAACAATTCTACACTTATCAGGAGCCTGCTAAGGAGGATACGAGAAAGATAGAGAGCATGCTTGCAGAGATCCTGGAGCAAAGAAAAGCCACTAATGCTAGATTGGCTGAAATTGAATCTAGGTATGATGCCAAATTTGCTGAGCAAGAAGCTATAAACCAGAGTTGGGAAAGGCAACTTAATCAGGTCTCGCAGCAGTTAACACAACAACAATTGGAATTCTCCCATAGCCAAAGTTATTCGGACCTAGTGGACCAATCTCAAGTGGAGACTTTGATGGGTGAACACCATACCAAGCCTATAATTTCTTAAGCTGAAGAGGAGTCTGATGAGGAGTTGGAGCGATTATTTGGGAATTTATATTCCCCTCCTCCTTCAACCTCAACTCAAATAGAGCAACCAGTATGTGAAGATATTCTGCCTGCACCTATCTATGAACTAGTGGAGGTACCTGATATGGTTGACTCCAGAGACATTGAAGAAGTTGAATCTCCCTATGAAGTTGTCTACCAGCAGGATTATAATGTTAAATCTCTGCAACCAGAAGAGAATATTTGTATCCTCGAATATGAGGAGGGAACACCGCTACCACCAAGTCATCAACAACTCCCATTTTGCTTCCCGAAGCCTCAACAACAGAAGGAGGATGTTTACAACCTCCAATTTGAGGAAGAAGAGCCATTCACACTTGGTCTTCTGACTGAGCAGCGTTACCGGCAGTATCTCCTAAAACATCAGGTTTTGTGGAGTATTCATTTTCCTATTTTATTTACCAACGTAACGTTTTGTTTTGATCCAGGTTGTTTGCTTTTAATTACTGCCTACTTCGTTTTCCTGGCAAAGTTGTTGTCTACTTTTATTTTTGATCCAGGATAACGAAGCGAGAGTCTAGCCAAAGACTATAAAGATGGGCAGCTTACTGGGAGGCAACCCAGTGGTTAAAATTTTGTTTTGTTTTTATTTTTATTTTTGTTTTCTTGTTTATTTTTGTTTTTCTTTTATTTAGAAGTGACAATGGTGCATGTGCTTTTAATGCAACGCTTTTCAGCGTTTTTGTGGTAGTAGTGAGTGTGTGCAGGTGAAATTTTTTTTATTATGGTGTTTGATGTACCCCCACGGCTGGACACTTGCTTGAACGCATGTGTGAGGAACGCTACCCCCCTTGTTCAAGCTTAAGTGTGGGGAAGGGAACCTTCCTCAATCTACGATATCAGGGGAGTTTCAGTTTCTCCTTATTTTTATTGTTTACGTTCAGCCTATCATGACTATCATGCTTAAAGTTTATTTGTATATCAGTCCTTATGGACCTGAATGAAATTCTTCATGAGTCTGGCATATTTTGAAAGCTCTTCTCTTGATTTTATTTTTGAACAATGAGGACATTGCTCCTCTTAAGTGTGAGGAAGAGTGAAGATCTTTCTGAATATGCAAGTTGCACTTAAATGCCACACTTGGTTTTTATTGTCCTCTTGCTTTGAGGGAATCACTTCTCTAAGTGCTTATAAATATTGAATTCTTGGGTGAAAATTTTTGCACAAATTTTGAAATCGAGCATGGTGACCACCTCAAGAATCTTTCTGCTTTAGGTTGTTTGTATATATATTTTTATTCAAATTAATCTGTTTTCACTGAAATTTGATGGATTAGTTGATTGTGGAAACTGAATTAGTTTAACTTGAGATTTTAGAAATGATGTGAAAGTTTGGAATGAAAGGATAAGGCAAGGTACTCCGCTGATCAGAAATTTTTCCTAACAAAAGCAGGCCTAGTCTATCCGGTTATTAAGTCCTAGGGGTGCCTTAACACCTATCTACCTAAGGTCTCGGGATCTGGGATAGTTGGCCCAACACCGTTACATGGATGGAGAGAAAAGTCCGGGTTACGGAACAACTCTGCAATTCACAATAATTCGTTTTTTTTGTATATATTTCTTGAAGAAGAATGTTTTTGCATGCGAAAGAAAAGTAAATTGCAGTTTAATTTTTGTTTTTGATCATGAGTACGTGGTGTTGAAAGGTATCGCGGAAAAAGGTGTTACTTCACACCCCTTGTCATCCAAAGGTTAGAGGAAAGGAATGGTGGAAGATCCCAAGTTAATCTATATTCAGATTTTATAGTCTAACTTCTCCATGCTTTTAAAATCATTCTTTTTCACTGATTGCGAAAACCTACAACCGGGAGCAGAACTATTCTTTTGATTGTCACGTTGCTTGCTTTCTGTTTTGCATCTGTTTGATCCTGAGGTTCGGTACTACGGTCTGGGAGATAATTTTATTCTCTATTTTCTTGAGGACAAGCAAAAACTAAGTGTGAGAAAGTTTGATAAGTGGGAAATACATCTATTTTGAGGGCTTTAATTATTCTAATTTTTATAACAATTCATGTCATATTTCCCACTTATCATATGTTTTTTCTTAGTTTTTTGTTTTAATATGAACTGATACATTTTATATGTCAAATGCAGGAAAAACTTTGATAATTATGTAATTGGCCTCATAAGGATTAACAACACAACAAACAGTTATATATATATATACACACACACGTCATCCCCAAGGCTGTTGTACATGATACACTCACGCTGCTTCATTCAAGATTTATTTGATAGCACATCATTGATGACAATGAGAATCATATACTGCTGCACTCACGGAATACATCACTCGGCTCATATATATTACGATTGAATCAATATTCAAGATTTAGTTTGTTGAGTCTTTCTTTTATTAAATTAAGTAAAACCTGAAAAAGTGACGTTTCCTATTTTCTTAGTTTAGTTTCTCAGTTAGTAAATAAATTGTCAATTAATTGAACGAGGTCCCTGAGATCGACAACCCCCACTCAATTCACTATTCCGCAAAACGATAGGTACACTGCCTAAGTAGAAGTATAGTAACACATATTTCTGCTAACAGGTGGGACGGTGTAGTCCCCGGACCGGAGGTCCCGATGACTTGACTTGAGTAAGTAGTAAGTAAAGTAAAGTATTGTATGAGTAATGGTCTTGGCTGGTGTAAGTCATTGACCCGAGTAAAAGGGTAATCTCCACCCGATTAACCCGGGTTGACAAATGGAGCTAACAAGTTTTGTGTATTGAGTATGTATTGTGTATGTGTATTTCGGGAAAAGGTAAGTATTGGTTGACCGGTATTGTCTTCCTTGTATGTATTGAAGTGTATGTATGTATTTCTTGTGTAGCATTGTAGCATTATAAATGAAGCATGTATGTATGTATTTGTAAAATGAACTGCATGTATTCGACCGAGTGGTGGGCGTACCCTCGCTAGTACGCGGGGTATGCGGAAGTCATATGCAGCGTAAGCTGAGCCCCTAGGGGCAATGTTTTTATTTTACAGGTACCGAAGCAGTTATGACCATTGTAAGAGACCGGCATCTTGCTTAGGTAGCTAGGAAAGAATTGTAGATAGTAGTGAGCTGTATAAGGCTTGTAGCCTTGAAGTAGTAGTGTACCAAGGGGTACACCATATGTATTGGAAGTATGTAGTTGTGAGGAATGGGTAGATGTAGACTCTTAGTGAGTATGTATGAACTTGGAATAATTATTGTATTTGTATTCGGATCATAGTAAACTCGGTACGTTGTATTGTATTTATGGAGCATTGTATTGAATGGAAAATTGTAGTACTTGATTGGTAATTGGAGTATGTATTGTAATTGTGTAGTACTCGGATATTCTGGTTCATCAGACCGATGTTGTATGTAGTAGTAGTACGCCTTGTTAGTCACGTGGGAAGCTAACGGCATTGTATCACCCACCGTTGTGTAAGTATTTATCCGTTGCGTGAGTATGGAATTATGAGGAGATTGGACGGTAATGACGGTATTAGCGGTAGGGGTGTTACAATTATTTACGACTCCTTTATTCCTACCGATATTATTATTACATAAGTAATTATTTCAACCTTTTACAGATGTCATAACGCCTTTTCAATTTCAAGAGCTCAATTCTGAATTTACTTCTTCTAAATTAATAAATTCTAATCCTAAGAGTTCAATTTCAATTTTACTTCTTCTTAATAAATTATTCCTAACCTTAAGAATTCAAGTCTAGTTTTACTTCTCCAAAATTAATTATATATATTAATAAACCCTTATTCTTCTCCTGATATATTTGATAATATTATTCTAGACTCTTCCAAACTAACAGTATTCCTTGTGTTTGAATTAATACTCCTTTCTATTTTTTTATTCTCTCCCATTCCAAAATAGATAATTTAAATTCTTCTCTAGATTTTTTACACTCTTCCTTATCTCGTTACAACGGTCGAATTACTTTTCTTCCCATACTATTTCAATGGAAATAATTCCTTCATTTTCTATACCAGTATTGTTAGAGATCTCGTTCTCTTTCCGGATTTCTACAACGTTAAATATTTATCATATCCTTTTAATTATCTACAACACTAATTATTTGAACTCTCCTTTGAATTATTCATGATATTAACTATTCTCTTTTCCCGTTTAAAATTGATTATCCTTATTTAATTAATAACATTTCTCTCTTTATACAAATTAATTCTATTTAAATCATCGGTCTTCTCCATCATATCTTCATCCTCAACACGCCGCCACTAGGCTCTTTCTCTTCTAAGCTCTCCAATTCACGTTCTTCTTCCTGTCATTGTAAAAACTTTTCTCTGGTGCCAATTATGATTACGTCGGGTAAAGTCTACTACTTAGATAATATATTAATTTATTTGGTTGTAATTAGTAGTCTCTAATTGTTGGTCGTTATAAATTTAGACCTTGAATACGACGACGGGCGCTGCTAGTGATTCTGTTGGATTGTTCTCTTGAAGTTGTTTGTCTAATCAGGTAAATCTCTATGCTCATGAATGTCCGATTTTGTGGATTACAAATTGGAGGAAAATGTTTTGGAGCTTCGATTTTTTTTATTGGAAGATAAATTATTCTCAGATTGAAGTGTTGCAAATTGGGATTCTTCCCTGTGTATTTTGAATGGTTGAATTGGAATATTTTGGTGAATGATTTGGTGGAGGATTTTTTGGGAGACTTTCACAGGAATAATTACCATGTCTTGGGAGCCCATAGGTGCTCCCTTTTATTTATCTTTTGCGCTGCATACAATGACTGTAGTTAAGCTCTATGATCTACTCTATGTTACTGCTATTTCATAGGGGGGTGCGCACTTAAGGACTTAAGGTGAGGTGGTGGTTGACGGTCCCATGGGTGACTGTTCGTGCTTATGATTGGTTGACAGTCCCATAGGTGACTGTCCGTGGTATTATTGTTGGGGGTCCCATAGATGACCTCCATGTAGGAATTGTGATTGTTTCCTGTTGAAAGCTCCCTATGGTTTTGTTGATTACTATTGTTTCTAGAAAAGTGGCTTCATGGCTAAAGTCTCTCTCATCTGATTAATAACCAATAAAAAGTATTTCAAAATGTATTTTACACAATGAGGTATGATTTACTCAGTTTTTCTGATTTGTGTGGTCCCTTCGTGTTTTTGTCTATTGTTTTCTGATCGCATGTAATGGTTGCTGAAGTTGGGGACTAGGAAACGCGCTATCACACAGATTAGGAAATATGGAATTGTTTCTAAGACTTTAAGTTGAGTTACAATGTTTTGAGATACTATATTCTGAGTTGCAATGTTTTGGAATTTATCTTTTATTGAATAAAGCCTGAGCACTCAAGGATTGAGTGTGGCGGTAGCACTCTGGATTGTTTGGTATTTCTGCTGTGATTTTTGATGTTAAACTCTTGGTACCTTTGCTTCTAAAATTTCTTCACAGTTGCAATTACAATGACATTATTATAGTACCATTCACAAGGATGTTTTCAATATATTTTTACAGAATTGGACCTGTCCGAACGTCTATCCGGACATCCATGATCGGACAGGCCCCGGAAGTTTCTTTTATTTTTGCAACTTCAGTGGTGTCCGAACATCTGTCCTAACTTACATGTTCAGACAGTATGCGAGGACGGGTCTGACTGTAAGTCTTGACATATGTCTGAACTTACATGTTTGGATCAATATTCGGACATCTCATACTCCTTGATTTGTTTTAACTCTCGATGTAACACCCCTATAACAATAAAACAATAGCGGAAAATAAACTAAAGGTGCTACAGACCATTGGGCTCCAAACACCCGGTACCAACCTCACCAATTACAACCATTACAATTAACTAAGTTACGGTCTGAACTTCGAGAAAACTTAACATAAACATAACAATAATAAAACACATTCACTCTCCATAAACCTATTTCCATCCCAATCACTCATGCTCGTCGTGGCCACCTGTAAATAAATTTGTACCTGCAAGATGAAACCAAGCAGCCCACCCCGAGAGGGGTGAGTCAGTTCCCTGGAATGGAACTGGTACAATTCTCCAAAAACAGACTTATAAAACATAACTCTTCAAAATAAACAGTAACATGAAAACAAACTCTTAAAAGTAAAACAGAGATAAAGCACTTCAAAACAATCAAGTTAAAGAGAAAAGGAAACAAGACAAAGATAGAGACAGAGAACTTCCAAACCAAGTCATCCACTTAAGCAGACACACCACATAGTTAGTAAGCATCCATTGTTGATGTTAGAACCAATTCTGGTTAAGAAGAGAAAGACTTAAGTAGCCACAAAGGACTAGGAGTGACATTAATATCCATAACCCGTGGTAGACAGTTTATGTCTCCACCATTTCAGAAGATGATTCCCATAGACAAAATATACCCAAGAGTGGAATAAACCAATTGGGAGAGATGGCCCCCACCGCCAGTCAGTTGTCACAAGGACGAGGTAAACAGACCTCCGCTGTCAGTTGTCCATATGGACGAGGTATAGCAGACCTCCGCTGCCACTGACCCGTTCTCAGTCATCGGTGAAAAGTGTGTGCACCACTTAATAGAAATAATCCATACTCAATACCAAGAATAACACTTTCCCATATTCCCAATAGATTTTTAACTGCACGAGAGCAATACCAAAACACCCAGTCCCACAGAGTGCAAAGGCGTAAACCCTCAACAATTAATATCCAATAGAAAGAATCCATTTCCAATAAGGCTGATCAAACTCGACTCATGGTTGAAACATTACCCATTATCCAAAGGAAGAATTACCACTACCAGATATTTTCCTATATTCCCAGTCACCCCACTAGATCATTAACTGCACAAGAGCAATACCAAAACACTCAGTCCTACAGAGTGCAGAAGCGTAAACCCTAGGCAGTTAATATCTAGTGAAACAACTAGATAGGAGGAACCAATAACCAAGGAAGTTTCACATACAGGCTCAGTTAGTCACATCAAGCTCAGTTAGTCACACAACAGTCTCATTTTGAAATCCATTCAAGATCAGTTGGTGTTCCAAAACATTCCATAAAGTCCATCAGCAAAAGTATCGAGTACGAGAAATCGTACCTGGGTAACGATGTAGCAGTTCTAATCAACTTGCGCAAACAATCAACAGTACTCTGAAGAATATTAAAGGTAGTCCAACATCAATCACTTGTAGCCCACGTTAAGCTTAAATAAACTCCTCACTCTTATTTCTAAGTCTCAATTGTCTTTTAAGCCCTCACTTAAATGTTATGTATAACCTTTGACTTATTTTAGAAGGTTGTATAGCCCAAGGTTCTAGGATCAAGGAACCTATTTTATTAACACCTGCTAACTGGCCACTCCTATCCACTTTATGCATATTTAACCACAATCCTTACATTCAATACTTTTGAGACCTTTATATCATAAATGTGCTTATATTATATAATTAAATCTAAGGATTCAATAATAATGTTAAGCTCAATACATTTATTCTTAATCTAGAATAAACATAGTATTATGACCTATGATGGGTTCATCTTAGAATACTTTACTATTATTCCACAATGCAATGATTATGTAAGTTACCAATATCTACTAGATAATGCATTATGTTTAAGTCTTCCCCTTAACTTAATTAAGATCTACATCTTGTATATTGGAATCATAGTGTTGTAGACGCATTTTATTATAACTTAATTGAGTTACTAAACTCATTTATCTTATCTTTAGTTCAGAATGACCTCAACTACAACCATCTAAAAATCTTGTCACAAGATGTTAAATTACTTTTCATCTTGAAATAACCATATTATAATTAACTTAGACTTATCGAACTCTTACATTTAGTATCCACAAGGTATATTATTTACTTTATCATAACTTTGTAATAAGGTGTTTAAAGATAACCCTTTATGTATCCTTGCTTACATTTAATTCCCTAAATGTTTTATTTTAACACACATTCCTTCCATAGACTATTTATAATCCTCTTATACTAACTACAACAAACTTAAGTCTTAAATATGTTTTAAATTGTTTACAAACCTAAAGTTTCAAAGGGACAACTTAATAAATCAATTCCCTTTATTATGTTTTAAGATAACATTACATCTCAACATAAGGTAGAATTTATCTAAGAGTTAGACCCCGATTCCTAAGTGAAATTGTTAATTATGAAATAAGATAATATATTCTGAAAAATCCCCATACCTTATGTTCAAATGTTATATTAATATTTTTCAATGTTGTAAAGTAGATCAATATGATCTCTTATATAACCTAGTTTCATCTAACTAAAGGTTTTAAGGTTTTAACTATCAAATTCCTATTTACAAACCTTCTATAAATTCTAACCACTAAATACCTCACTTAATTGTAAACTCACATCCTAAGTATTGGTAACAAACGTTACAAGTGTATTTCATATGGCTTATCTAATGCCAAGAAACTTAAGGATTATTATTTAGATAAATTTCCAAATCATAGTTTAATATAGTTTTTATATCATAATCATTTTATCATTTCATTTAAATTAAAATTTATTACTCACTCAATACTATAATATTAAGAAATGATTAAATCTAGACTTATTAATCCTCTTCACATTTAGATGTAAAAGTATCTCATTTATTTTATTATTGTTTATATAATAAGAACTTTTAAATGTAAAAGTATTCCATTCATTTTATTATTAATTATATAATAAAAGATCTATTTGTGTAACACTTTATGTAAACTAATCACAAATATTCCTAAACTCCAACTTATTAATCTCTTAACCCAATTATAGATTTACATTGTGGTCATTGACTAAATATATACATGTATTTTAATACTGTTTATATAAATCTTAGAAATTCAAGGGTAACTCAAAACTCAATTCCATAACCATAAATTAATAACATCTCATATAATATTCTTTTATTAGTATCATGCAGAGGTTTAGTTTAACTCATAATTCCTTCATATTATATTTTTTATAAGGTACTTTATTCCTTTTATTTATTCATTTATTTTATGTGTATTTATTAGGATTAATTCAAGACATCCTTTATTTAGTTTTATTGCATTTAATTATTTATATTAACCTTTACACACATCTATATCCAAAATATGGTTTATAAATAAAGTATTTTCCTTAGTTTCAATTAAGTACATTAACTACTATATTATATAATTAATGTAAATGTAGATTAATTTAGTTCCTTGATTTAACCTAAGTTACTATTTTATTTCTTTTACATACATGTGTGATTGATGTGGAAACTTTTAATTAAGAATATTAACTCCCATATAATATAATAAATAAAACGTAAAAATAATTATATTCCTTGATTTATATAAGTTTCCACATAAATATGTATATATACATATATGTAAATAATTTCACTTCTATTAAATACTAATACCTAAACATTTATAAACGTACTGTTATAAAATGTTAGTTTAGTGTTCCATATTTTTCCCAGCTTAAAAAGTTTATTAACAAACCATACTTTAATTTTTGGGAAAATTACATGCCCCACCCATGACGTTTGGCGAAATTTCACATTCCACCCACGTGGTTTCAAAAATTACTTTCCCCACCCATGTGGTTTCCCCCGTTTTACATCCAGCAACTTTTTTAATTTTGATTCAATTCAAAAGATATTTAAACATTGTCTAAAATTGATGAAACTTTACATGGATGATGCTAAAGTGATATACTTTGATTTTATGTCAAATCTGAAGTTTTTTAAGCTTAAATGTGTCCCATGGGACCCAATGAAACATGTGACATGTTCATTGGGTCTCACATATCACATTTAAGCTTAAAAAACTTTAGATTTCTCACTAAACTAAAATATAACACTTTAGCATCGTCTATGTAAAATTTCATCAACTTTGGACAAAGTTTAAGCATCTTTTGAATTGAACAAAAATTAGAAAAGTTGTTGGATGTAAAACAGGGGAAACCACTTGGGTGGGGAAAGTAATTTTTAAAACCACGTGGGTGGATTGTGAAATTTCGTCAAACGTCATGGGTGGGGTATGTAATTTTCCCTTAATTTTTTGGTTACATTAAAAACCATATATTATAAGTTATTCTTATGAAAAACTCATAAACACAATTTTTAAAACCTTTTACCATTGCCCAAAAATCCCCAAATTTAATATACAGTAACTATAACATTTTAGACATATTATAAAATTTTTATTTCATAAAAATATCTTTTTAATTTAGCCAAATAATTCCAGAAAACCCGTAACTTGCAAAAATCATAACTTAAGTTTAAAAACTCCAAAACCATATTAATTTACATAAAAATAAACTAGATTAAATAAGGAATCTATGGTTAAAATTTCAAATCAAAATACATTCGGGAAGGTATTTAAATTAATTCAATAAGTTAGGGTTTATTTCTGAAATCATAATAAAAACTTATACTCTTAATTTGAAACGATCTAATCTCAGCCGTCCGTTTCTTATAACTACGATCGGGCGGCTGCTGAAAGCCAAGTTCATCAGCAACCTCCTCTACCTAGTCGAGTACTAAATCGCAATTATCTCACAATCTACAGAACAAAATCGAGTGATTCTTGTTTCTATGGTTTCGAAATCAAATTTCGGTTCTAATGATACCAATTACCCCAATTATAATGCAATATTCACCGGGTTTCGATTTCTGTTTCGAAGTTAGGTTTTCTTTTCCGGTTTCAAATTCGATTTGCCAAATTCTCTCAATTTATTGCGTAATTGGGTAAATTGATAGAGGGTTATGAACGGGAATGCAAAACAGAGTAGCATTATAGGTATAATTTGGTCGGAATCGTACCGGAGATGCGCCGGCAAGGCAATTCGAACTCGTTTTTCTGGAAAACTAGTATTTTATGTGTTGTTCAGGTAGGCAACTTTGCGGATCAACTCGGGATAACTGAGATGGATTCAATCCATGACACCTACGTAATTTTAAAGAAGACATGTAACTCTAAACATTGGTGGAAGAATCATAGAAAAAGAATAACTAGGGAGAAAGTTATAGATCCACAAAGATCTGAGTTTACCATGTCGTTTCTGGAAATATTCAGGGCAAAAACCGACGTGATCGAGTAGGTAACTTTAGATGACTCGCTCTCCCTATTGGTTACGAATCAGCCTTGGTCATTAACATGAAAGTTGTAGAGGGATTTGAGATCTTCAAAACAAGCTAAAGAACACGAAATTTGGATGAGAAAAGAAGAAGTTATGGCTAGTCGAAGTTACCTGATTCGAAGGGAAAAACCGGAAACTGCAGTTATGGTTTTGCAGGGTGGCTACTTTGGATCGAATTTCCGGTTGATTTAGGATGATTTAGGGTTAGTGTGAGTTATGGTTGTTTAGAGGAAATGTAGGAGAAGGCAACAACGAAGACGGCATTGAAAAATATTGAAAGATGAGTGAGATATAGCTGTCTAAAGTTAGGGCAAAAATACTGATTTCTGTTGGCGAAAAACAAGGGGAAAATCGACTAAGTGTTGGGCGGCCTGTGATTGACTGACACGTGGCAGATCTCAAAGTTTTGACTCTAAACTTCAATCTAGCATAACTTTGGCTAGGATGATCCGTTTTTTACGTTCTTTTTATCGATCTTCATGGTTTTCCATAACCTATTTATTGGTATAGGTTTCATGTGCTAGTTTGACCATTCTCAAAAAGTCAACCCTAGCAAGGCTTAATAAGCTTTAAGGTTTCTATAATTTTATTTTGACTTTTATGTTTCAAAACAATGTTCCAACTCTTTCTAAAATCTTTATAATATACTTGAAATGTTTAGAAATTTTCCCAAGATTTATTGACTTATAAATCTTATTATTAAATTCATAATACTATATAATAATATATAATAATTAAATATTTAATTGTATTCTTTAGAGTTAAATAGGAGGAATCCCCTAAAATAATTTCCATAATTCCATATAATATTAATACTCATAACTCCATACAATAATTTAATATTCATAATTCCTTATACTAATTTAATATTCATAATTCATATAATAATTTAATACTTAATAGATTTATTAAAGGTTTAATAAAAGAAATCCCCTAAATTAATTTAAATTAATTTAGGGGTATTTCACTCGACTTGCGAACATCAACGTCCGGACACAAGTTCGGACAAAGCTTAAATTTCAGTTTTAGGACTCGTCTAAAGTCCGTTTTTGATTCCGTTTATGCCGTTAGATTTGTATCGTTATATAATTTAATTTAAGATAAAATCCAAGGTGTTACACTTATTGTCAACAGGACAGATTAGGGGCCCCTAGTTGGATTGGTCCAAAGTTCTTGTGTGTTCCAGGTTAAAATCCTCAAGAGTGCATAGGAGGGGGGTTTGGACCCAAGGGCACGCTAGAAGTAGGTAACAAGACAGGCCTGTATGTCTGAAGGTTGTTAGTTTGGAAAGCTATGGAGTTTTTGTTACGTCTCGCTTTGATGGCTCAATGAAGTAGGAGGTGATAGAGTCCGTGACCTTTAGCCAATGCATTTTTGATAGCTGGCGCAGAAATAGGAGCTCATGGTAGTCCTTAGTGAGGAGCTTGTGTCTTAAAGATTTCTCTCTAGAAATAAGGGTCGGGTTCCAAGGGTCACCCTCCATCCTCATTTGAGTGTCACTAAGCTCGTTTTTTATAGATTGGCCTTTATTTCCAAGGGAGCCAAATTCGGATTTATGCAATGAGGATAAGCCGGATTTCAGAAGCCTGGGTCTGTGAACAATTGTGTAAAGATGGCTCCCTTGCGATGGGAGATTCCAAGCTTCACGCACTAGAGGGATAAAGGAGGGATCATTTGTCCAAGAATTAAGGAATTTGAAGCTCTTTTTGTGAGGGTGTGGGAGGGGGAAAGTGATGGTCATGGGGCTGTGGTCCGACACAAGGGGGAGGAAGGAAGCAAAGCCGGGGAGTAGGCCAGGATCCATTCCTCATTAACAAGTACTCGGTCAATTTTCCTGAGAACCCTATTGTGGTCAAACTGGTTATTCCACCAGGTATAGAAGCGACCATAGTATCTGAGGTCTTGAAGATTAGCCATGGAGACACAGTTTGTGTACTCACAATAATCTCCTGGGGTTAGGGAGCGGGATCTCAATCTATCCTCAACATAGAGGATGTTGTTAAAGTCTCCAGCCATAACCCATGGACCAACGTGGTTGTGGCTAAGGTTGCAAATGTCTTCCTAGAGGTGGGATCTAAGCGTAGGGTTGTTCCTACCGTAGACAATAGAAATGGTGAAGGCGGGAGAGGCTCTACAAGGAATCATTTGGTCAGAGCGGTGGATTGGGGTGAGGGGAAGGATTAAGGGGTTGAAAAAGACCCATATGCGACCAAGGGGATGCGCTTCATAGTTGTGGATGAAGCTCCAGTGAGGAAAGAAACGACGCAGGATAGGCTTGTGATTTGGGAGGGAGACATGGGTTTCTAGAAGACTAAAGACACACGGATCATTTCTCAAAACAAAATTTTAAATCTCTCAGATTTTGGAGCGGTTATTGCAACCCAGGACATTCCAGATTGCTAGGATCATAAGAGAGGTGTAGGGGAGGGGGGAGGGGGCCACAGGAGCAGTGGCCTTATCAAAAATTGAAAAGTAGTTCACTAGTTGTAGCGAAAGATCTTCTGTTGCAGAGCTCGATCTAGATTGTTTAAGGATTTTTATCTTTAAGGGCACCACGCGCTAGCAGTCTGGATTGGCGGGCACAAGGATGAGCTGAAGAGAGGGGGATAGAGGCAATACATCCAGTGTGAGGGGGATATAGGCAATACATCCAGCGCGAGGGGGATAGCAGCGGGGGAGAGGTAGAAGAGGAAGGAGTCGAGGCACCTCCGGGCTACTTACCATCTTACTAGGTGGAAGGGGGGAGGAAGAGGTGGTTGGGGCAGAGGAGAAACGTGGGGTGGGGAGGATAGGGGGAGGAAGAAAAAGGGGGAGCTAGAGAAGAGGGGTGAGGGATGGGAAGGATAAGAGAGGAATAAGAATGAGGAGTAGTGAGGGTAGGCGGAGAAGAAGACGGTGAGGGAATGGGTTTGTCCTTAAGGGAGCTAGGACAACGGGGCGAGGAATGTCCAAGCTGGTTACAAGAAGAGCAAGTGACGGGCTCCCATTCATAGATGACCTGTTGAAAGATGGTGCCTCCTGGAGTGCGGATCTCGATTTCCCGAGAGATGTCAAGATTAAAATCCACTTCCACTAGAGCTCTAGCATAGGAGATCCTTGACTTGGAGGCAGTGGATTGGTCTGTATGTAAGTGGCTGTCAAACTTGGAGCAAATCTTTTTAAGACTAGATTGGGACCAAAGACTGATGAGAAGTATGGGAAGTTGGATCCAAACAGGGATTTGATTTAGGTCTTTAGGGTTGAAAGAGAGGTGAGGGTACCATTTCTTAAGGACCAGGGAGTGAGTGAAGAAGCCAAGGCCCCTTTTCAAGGACCTTTTGGAGATCCTCCTGGCTATCAAAATGGAATAAGAACCAACCGTCGTCATGGAGAAGGGTTTGAGGGGTGGGGACAAAGTTCCAAGCTCTTTTGACATATTCTTTCACAATATTGAAGCTATATTTTCTACCCCAAATGTGACCCACCAGCGCATTTTGCCAATAATCTATTTCCACAGAGATATCCTCATCCTCTATACAAACATAAGGGGTATCAATTTCAATTTTCTTACAAGGGTCGCCACAGAGGGACATTCCAGAACCAGAATTTTGCTTAGCTAGTAAAATATCCATAAAAGATGAATTTGACTTTTGACTAGTAGGGTTAGGGGTCATACCTGCTGTGGACGTACGCTTGGCTATGGGAGCACGAGTGTCGGTTACGCTACTGGAGATTGAAGGGGGGCAACCTTGGGGAGGGCCGAATGGCCGCCACTATATACAGGAGGGGTAGGGGCTTCCTACCACTCTTTGATTGATTATTTGGAACTGCCGGGATAGAAGACCTTGGCCCAGGGGCTTAGGGAGAGGCTGGAACTCCTTATCCGCTCGAATTAAGGAGGAAGTGTGCCTGGTTAAGCCATACGCTCCTGGAGAGCTAAATCAGTTGGGGAGCCCGAGAGATCCACGAAGAGATCGAGACATGGAGCCGAAGAGGGAAGCCCAACAAGGGTTGTTTGGACGCTCCCATTTTCAAGAAAAGTAATTTGGGGGCCTTCAACAATCGAGACTCCCCGTTGTTCATACAAGCAGGGACGGCCCCAACTGAAGGAGCTACTACCACTTCCAAATCAGGAGCACTTAGCGGCAAGGCTAGGGAGGAGCCCCGATCGGCATTGGCCTCCACAATAGCACACAAATTAACCACAGGAGTCCTATTTAGAAGGATCCTGAACGGCACCAATCGGCCTAGCAGGGACGACCATAACAGAGGAAGTTACAACTGCTTCCGAAGCAGTTGCAAGTAGCGGCACAACAACAGAGATACTGGGAATTGCAACAGCCTCCATAGAAGAACACATATTAGTAGTAGGGGAAGAGGCCTGGGAAGCAGGTTCCAGAACAGTAAAATCAGGGTTCGAAACAATAGTCATAGCAAAAGAAGGAACAGAAGGAATGCCTCCAGAGCTGCGAAGAGGTTAAGGGACAGAACCGTCCGCGGGAGCTACATCTGAGGATGGCGCAAGTTCGCACAAGGGGGAAGGGGAGGCTGAACAACCAACGCTAGGAACAGAAAAAGGGGGGAAGAGCTGGAATCGGGGAAGACGGGGAGGGTGGCAACGGGGTGGCCCTGGTGGCCGGTCGACGCCGACTCATAGGACTCCAGCAGTGGACTAAGAGAGGAGGGGGAAGGGGGAAGCACCCTCGGGGTGGGTGGTGACTTCACCAGGCGGGGGCCCGGCAGGCGGTGGGGCCACTAGAGGCTTAGGGGAAGACTAGCAGCGTGGGAAGTAGGTGAAGGCAGCGACACTAAACACGGCGACGCTGGCGAGAAGAAAACTGGAAGGGATTGGCACAATGGGCAGAAATCACAGAGAGAGACGGCGTGTGAAGCGCGTTCCTTTTTTCTAAAAGATGGATTAAAGCGTAATATGTGACTATCTCTACCGAGGCAGTGTACCTATCGCTTTACAGAATAGTGAATTAAGTGGGGTTGTCGATCTTAGGGACCTCGTTCAATCAAGTGGGGTTGAGCCATATGCTCCTGGAGAGCTAAATCAGTTGGGGAGCCCGAGAGATCCACAAAGAGATCGAGACCTGGAGCCGAAGAGGGAAGCCCAACGAGGGTTGTTTGGACGCTCCCATTTTCAAGAAAAGTAATTTGAGGGCCTTCAACAATCGAGACCCCCCATTGTTCATACAAGCAGGGACGGCCCCAACTGAGGGAGCTACTACCACTCTTTGATTGATTATTTGGAACTGCCGGGATAGAAGACCTTGGCCCAGGGGCTTAGGGAGAGGCTGGAACTCCTTATCCGCTCGAATTAAGGAGGAAGTGTGCCTGGTTGAGCCATATGCTCCTGGAGAGCTAAATTAGTTGGGGAGCCAGAGAGATCCACGAAGAGATCGAGACCTGGAGCCGAAGAGGGAAGCCCAACGAGGGTTGTTTGGACGCTCCCATTTTCAAGAAAAGTAATTTGGGGGCCTTCAACAATCGAGACCCCCCATTGTTCATACAAGCAGGGACAGCCCCAACTGAGGGAGCTACTACCACTTCCAAATCAGGAGCACTTAGCGGCAAGGCTAGGGAGGAGCCCGGATAGGCATTGGCCTCCACAATAGCACACAAATTAACGACAGGAGTCCTATTTAGAAGGATCCTGAACGGCACCAATCGGCCTAGCAGGGACGACCATAACAGAGGAAGTTACAACCGCTTCCGAAGCAGTTGCAAGTAGCGGCACAACAACAGAGATAACGGGAATTGCAACAGCCTCCATAGAAGAAAACAGATTAGTAGCAGGGGAAGAGGCCTGGGAAGCAGGTTCCAGAACAGTAAAATTAGGGTTTGAAACAATAGCCATAGCAAGAGGAGGAACAGAAGGAATGCCTCCAGAGCTACGAAGAGGATGAGGGACAGAACCGTCCGCGGGAGCTACATCTGAGGATGGCGCAAGTTCGCACAAGGGGGAAGAGGAGGCTGAACAACCAGCGCTAGGAACAGAAAAGGGGGGAAGAGCTGGAATCGGGGAAGGCGGAGAGGGTGGCAACAGGGTGGCCCTGGTGGCCGGTCGACGCCGACTCATAGGGCTCCAGCAGTGGACTAAGAGAGAAGGGGGAAGGGGGGGAAGCACCCTCGGGGTGGGTGGCGACTTCACCAGGCGGGGGCCCGGCAGGCGGCGGGGCCACTAGAGGCTTAGGGGAAGACTAGAGGCGCGGGAAGTAGGTGAAGGCGGCGGCACTAAACACGGCGACGCTGGCGAGAAGAAAACTGGAAGGGAATGGCGCAACGGGCAGAAATCGCAGAGGAAGACGGGCGTGTGAAGTGCGTTCCTTTTTTCTAAAAGATGGATTAAAGCGTAATATGTGACTATCTCTACCGAGGCAGTGTACCTATCGCTTACGGAATAGTGAATTAAGTGGGGTTGTCGATCTTAGGGACCTCGTTCAATCAAGTGACAATTTATTAACTAACTGAGAAACTAAAATAAATTGAATATAACTAAAAAATTAAAAACTAAAGAAATTTGAATTAACAATAAAGATTAAAGAGAAACAAAATTCTAATAAGTTTAATACTAAAATTAAACTATTAAAGAAGGAAAAAAAGTGAGAGAAAAAGTAAAAAAACAAATTAAATGACAAACGCAAATACTACGTAACCAAACTAATCTAATCCATAACTTAAACAAACATATCCTAATTAAAATAAACAACAACGAAATAAAAATTAGACTAAATTTATAGTCTGCCGTAACTAAATAAACAATAAAATAAAAACAGAGACTAACTTGACCTAGAATCACGATTGAATGAAACTAACTAACGACATCAAATACTATTCAACCAACTAAATTGTAAATAAAATTGAACCTAGTTAAAATAAATGGTAATGAGAAAAAAAAACAAAAAATGAATCTAACTAAATCTCAATTAAAATTAAATTGTCAATTAACCGTGCCAAAGGTCCCCTCAGCGTCAAAAACTTGTAGCAGAAATATGTTATTATCTCTACCTAGTCAGTGTATCTATCGTTTTACGGGTATAATGAATGAGTGGGTTGTTGAGTCTCAGGACCTTGTTCAGTTAACTAACAAATTATTAATCTAATCTGAGAAAACTAATCTAAAATAAAAAACATGAAATATCAAAATTTTAAGGAAGAATTAATTAATCTAATTTAAAGACTAGAATAATAATCAAATCCAAAATAAATGAAATAAAAACAAAACAAATATCGGTTTTATAATCTGATGAATTAAAATAGTTCCCCGGGTTATTCCACTCAGCTATTCCGTTGAATTCAATTACTAACAACTTTCACTAATTTATGCAATAATCTCAGGAAATGTAAATAGTTCATTGACTGATCCTTGTACAACGAACCCTAACTAATTGAAATAACAAGCCGCAAACCATGTCCAAGTCAATTCAAGTTAATTGCATTAAACACAATTCCTATTGAAGACAGATTAACCTATGGGAAACCATGCTTCTAGTTGTTAATCCGATTTGTTTCTATGTCTAGAAATTAATTTCAGCACCGGATTTTGATTTAAACACTACAATAATCACTCAGATAATTTGCCAGAAAATTCAAACACATTAAGAACAGGAATCAAACTACTAATATATAGTCACGATTATTTTAACATCATGAGACACATTTGAATCATGATTAATTCCTGATCACATTAATGAAGACTACGTCTATACAAGGAGAGGGATTAGGGTTCGAGGACGTTTGAATGCTGCGCCTCCATACAGAGGCTTCGGCTTCACTTTCTCTTCTACACACAACTTTGTTGATTGTACCGAGATTATTACAGAGAAAATGTTATATGTACATTACAGCTCACTTACATATGTATATATAGGCCCGTAACTATATGACAGAGCCAGCTCAGCTTATATAGTAGTGTATGCTATACACTATATACTAACACCCCCCCCCCCCCCCTCAAGTTGAGGGAGGTTAATCACATTCAACTTGTCTAAACCTTCTTTATGCTGAGGCTCACTAAGAGATTTGGTGAGGATGTCTGCTGGCTGAGATTGAGCTGGAATGTAATTGACTGTAACGGTACTTTCCTGGAGCAACTCTCGGACATAATGCACATCAATGTCAATGTGTTTAATCCTCTGGTGTGAGACGGGGTTGCGAGCTATATGAACTGCTGCTTGACTGTCTGAGCAAATGGGAACCGGTGTGATGTTCTGGACACCCAATTCAGCAAGAAGGCGAGTTAACCAGGCGATCTCGGTGCATACGGCTCTCATGGACCTGTACTCCGCTTCAGCTGAAGATAGGGAGACCGTAGATTGCTTTTTGGACATCCAAGATATCAAGCTTCCTCCAAAACGAATGATGAAGCCACTTACTGATCTTCTGGTGTGGTAGCATCTAGCCCAGTCCGCATCGCAAAACGTTTCCACGGTGTAGTCTATGTTCTACATCAGCTTAATTCCAAAGTTAGCAGTTGACTGCAGATAACCAAGAGTATGTAAAGCAAGACATAAGTTCAAATCAGTAGGAGAATGCTGGAATTGACTGAGATACTGTACAGCAAAGGAAATATCATGTCGGGTATGACACATAAAGTTTAATTTTCCAACAATCTTTCTGTACAAGGTTGGATCCTTCAGAGGCTTGCTGTCTGTTCTGGTGTATCTCAGAGAAGGAAGAGGAGAAGGGTGCTCTTTGATGTTGTAAGAGCTGAACTCTTTCAAAAGATTATCTATAAAGTGTTTCTGATTCAGAACCAAGCCATCATCTGTTCTAATAAACTATATACCAAGAAAGAGGTTTAACAGACCAAGATCTTTTATCTTGAAAATGGCATGTAAAAAATGCTTAAGAGATTCAATCTCTTGTATGTCGTTACTAGTTATAGCTATGTCATCTACGTAGACAACTAGATAAACACATTTATCACCTTGTAGTTTATAGAACAGTGAGTAATCGTTTTTGGACTGAGTGTAACCTATTTCCCTTAGTGTGTTGTTGAGCTTAGCACTCCACTGTTTAGATGCTCGCTTCAGTCCGTAGAGGGACTTCCTTAACCTGCACACTTGCTTAGGATTGTTAGAAACAAGTCCTTTCAGTAATTGCATATATATTTCCTCATCCGACTCACCATGAAGAAACGCATTGTTAATGTCAAGTTGGTAAATAGGCCATTCTCTTTTAACAGCAACAAAAAACAAGACTTTGATGGTTGTTAGTTTGACAACAGAAGAGAAAGTTTCTAAGTAATTTATCCCCTCTTTCTGAGTATATCACTTGACAACTAATCTAGCCTTGTATCTTTCTATACTACCATCACCCATAGTCTTGACTTTAAAAACCCACTTACACCCAATAGGTTTTTTCTTAGGAGGCAGATCAACTAATTCCCATGTGTTGTTAAGATCAAGAGCATGAAACTCTGCATCCATAGCCTTTTTCCAGTGTTCAAAACGACTAGCTTCCTCAAAAGTAGTAGGTTCAAAATATGCATCAGTACTAAGCATATGCGTAAAAACAGGTAGATTCAAGACTGTAGCACACTGTGAATCAAGTAAAGAAGATACAGTTTGCATACAAACATTAGCATCAGTATCATTATTAGTTATAGAAGTGCACAAATACTCATCTAGATATGAAGGGAGTTTGACATGTCTACCAGATCTAGTAGAAAAACCTGTATCCATAGGTTGTTGCAGATCTGTCCTTGTCAAATTCATATGATCAAGAGAATTGCTAGATTGCTGCTGATCTGAAACCAACCTTAACTGATCCAGTCCCTGATTCTAACTTATTTCCTGTCTAAAAGCATTGGGAAAATCTGTCAAAGATAAACCAGAAACAAAAGGAAAAACATGCTCAATAAAAGTCACATGTCTACTTATCCTTATTTGGCCAGATTTGAGGTCAAGAACCTTGAACCCCTTAGTGTCGAATGGATAACCAATAAAACAGGAAGCAAAGCTTCTCTCCTGAAACTTGTCACGAATAATGTTGTTGTGATAATAACACAAACACCCAAACACTTTCAAACTGGATAAATCGGGTTCCTTATCATATAGCATATAATAGGGAGATTTACCTTATAAGACTTTACTGGGATACCGGTTAATCAAGTGCACTGCAGTAAGAAGACACTCACCCCAAAAGGACTTTGGTAAGTTCGACTGGAACATTAAAGACCTGGAAGTTTCTAACGGATGTCTATGCTTTCTCTCAACTATACCATTCTGTTGAGGAGTATATGGGCAGGAAGTTTGATGGGTGATACCAGTTTCAGCAAAAAACGAAATGCCCTGAGTGGAAGATCCAAGGTCGAAGGCATTATCTGTTCTCAGAACCTTAATGTGAGCACCGAACTGTCTTTCTATAGTTTTAACAAACCTTTTAATACAGAGAAAGGCATCAGCTTTGGTAACCAACATGTAAACCCAAGTAGCCCTAGATCTATCATCCACCAAAGTCAAGAAGTAACGAAAACCATCGTGAGTCTCAATATTATAAGGCCCTCATACATCACAATGGACTAAATCAAATTTGCAACAGATCTAGTAACAGATTTATTAAAGGGAATCTTTACATGCTTTGCCTTCATACAAACATTACAATCAAAACCTTTATCCTTGGTACAATTACCAGAACCTAACCTTTTAGTCTTATCTAAAGACAAATGACCAAGGCACAAGTGCCAAAGTTGCAAATCACTAAAATAAGATGCAGGAAAGAAACTTTGGTCACCTAAGCTAACATCATTCTCAACAGAAACAGGAATAGGCAGCAAGGGACGGTCAACACACAGACCATCAAGAGCAGAATTCAGCAGAACGAAAATTCCATTTGTCTCTTTACCAATTCCCTTTGGGCTCTTCAGAGAAGGGTCCTGATAAAGACAACAACCAAGATTAAAGGAAAGCATGCCACCTAACTGCTTTATAAACCAACTGACAGATATAAGGTTGTACTTAAACTATGGAATATACAAAACATGTCTGAGAATGAAGTTACGCTGTATCTTAACATCCCCCATTGTATTAACGAATTTTAAAGTCCCATCAGGAAGTTCAATATTGACACCTTTATTCATAGAGTAGAAATTTACGAACCAATCTGTGTTGTAACAGACATGGTGGGATGCTCCTCCACTATCAATTATCCAAGAATTTCCTAGATAATCAACTGAACAACATATAGGGAAATTCAATTTGAACACATTAGGGTTACGCGTCTTACCGGCCATAGCAGGTTCGGAGGAGACTAGAGAATTCTTGGTAAAGAAATTCACCATAGCTTGATACTGATCCACCGAAATCCCAGGAATAGGAGAAACAAAACTCTTGGAAACGTCAGATTCATAAACTCTAGAAACAGAGACTTCGGCAATTTGAGCTAAAGGTTTCCGTCCTTTGCTCTTATAACCTAGGGGAAAACCAAATTTCTTAAAGCAATTACTAACGACATGTCCTACCTTACCACAGAAGTCGCAAGAAGGCCTTTTTCCAGATACAGCATCAACTTGTTTAGCAACATTCAGATTAGAATTGAAAGAAAAAGAACCTGAAGTTGGCTGGGACTTGAGTTGGCATTGTTTCTCTTCTTGAATAAGAATGGAATACGCCTGATCAACCGTAGGCAGGGGATTCATCATCAGAATCGAACCTCTTGCTGGCCAGTAGGACTCGTTGAGCCCCATCATGAATTGCATCAATCTTTTGCGCGCACGCGGTATGCAGACAAGCTCGAAGTGGAAATGCACAGACAATCGGGCAAATCATCTACATCATCTAGCTCATCCCAGAGGATCTTGAGCCTAGTATAATAGTTGTGCACAGTATCTGTTCCTTGATTCGACCAAACGATATCCCTTTTAAGCTCGAGCAATCGAACTCCATTTGGTTTGTCGTAGCACTCGTGAAGCTGATCCCAAATTTGCTTCGTCGTGCGAGAGAAAATAACGGTATTAGAAATTTGTTTGCTGATTGTATTGAGAAGCCAGACCATTACCATCATGATGCAGCGATCCCAAACCTCCCTTTCTGGCGTCGAATCTGGTCTTGGCAAAGATCCGCTGACGAAAAGGAATTTATTCTTTGCGGAAAGCGAAAGAGTCACTGACCGTTTCCAAAGACCTAAATTCGGTTCTATTAACAGGGTGGTGGTGAGACTCGGACCGGGTTTGTCCGAAGAGTGGAGATAGAACGGGTCTGCATAAGCTAGGGTTACACTCGAAATCTGACGCTTGGAAGCAGCGGCGGCTCCTTTCCTAGTGACCCGAGCTCTTTTCTTTGGTGACTCTTGCACCGTCGGTGATCCCTCATCCTCCGACATTGAAGAGAAACGGGAAAGAAAGAATACTGAGCAAGCAACGCTCAAGAAGCAGAAGAATCTTGAAAAACGTCGAGAAAGACGACAAAGGGAAAAAGAAATTAGGAAACAGAGTGCGGGGAAATTTCCCGCTCTGATACCATGTTGATTGTACCGAGATGATTACAGAGAAAATATTATATGTACATGACAGCTCACTTACATATGTATATATAGGCCCGTAACTATATGACAGAGCCAGCTCAGCTTATATAGTAGCGTATGCTATACACTATATACTAACAAACTTCACCATTGTTAGTATTCCACACTTCTGACAGATGATTAATGCAGAGACATGTGACGATGGAAGACGGAGCAAGAAATCTTCTAACAGAGTTTCTTCTGTCATTTATATATAATCTGTCAACAGTAGTAGAAAAAAGATTTTAAATGACAACGTTTAAACCACGGTTAAATGAAAAACCGTGGTTCAAATTTTATAAACCACTATTTTCAGGGCAACCATCATTTATGGTACACGCCGCAGTGAATAAACCACAGTTTTTGGTGAACTGTGGTATATAGGTTACTTATAAATCACAGTTTTCAGGGCAAACGTCATTTATAGTACACGCCAGAGTGAATAAGCCACGGTTTTTGGAAAACCGTGGTATATAGGTTAATAATAAAACACGGTTCCTCGGGCAACCGTCATTTATATTGCACGTCTTAGTATATAAACCATGATTTTTCGGTGAACCATGGTAAATAGTCTAAGTGGGAATTTTAATTTTTGGGTCAAATTAACATGGCTCTTTCTCTATTCTCTTATATATTTCTCTTACGGTAATTTTGCAACCCACTTTGGCGAACAATAATCGAACATGTTCTGCAACTCTTATTCATTCTCTTCAACTCCCGGTAATTTTTGCAACCCACACTGGCAACATGGAACTATGCTCTGCGCCATCTCTTCAAGTATCTTAATACAACCTATGAGCAGGGGCGGACCCAATGTAGAGTGTAGTGTGTCAACTGACACACATGCAGTTGATAATAAAGCTAAAATTTAATTATATGTTATAACTAATCATGTTTAGTTAGGTGGTTTGACACTCATGTGTTGATAAATATGGGTTGAGTTCAAATATGGTTAATGCAATTTGTTTATTTCTTCACAAACTATCATCTAATATATGTAAAATAAATTGAGTTCAAGGCTAAAGAATAACCTTAATAATAGTTGCATTTCACTTTGTAAATCACTCTTTATATGTGTAAATATCCTAAAGTTAATTATTTAATTTATTGGTTAACACTGCTACTTGTCACCCTAAATATATTCTTCTAGTTTGTTCAGTAATGAATAAAGCTTTACTAACTTTGATTAAGAATAATATGTTTGTTTACAGTTTTTAATAATATAATTAAAATATATTTTTACTGTAGACCTTATACCACTAGTATCTATTGTCAATATGATCACAACTTTAATATATAAAACATTATATAAAAGCTTATTGTTAACTTCAAAAATCTGAATTTAAAAGTTTGATAAATCTAATTTAAAATTCTGGGTCCGCCACTGCCTATGAGACAGGGATGTCAGAGGTGAAGAATAAATCACAAACCCAGTTATCTCATAGATATACTTCCACTATCACTGAAAAACAAGCACGATACTTTTCAGAATCTTGCTTTTATTTTATATCTTAGTTTAACGAATTCTGTAGTTTGTAGTGATAAACTTATCCAGCGACATCATATACATTAATAATCTATTTTATAAAATAATTTTTTTCTATTCAGATTTTTTATATATCAAATGAATTTAAAATAATTTAATAATTTTTAAGAAGAGGTAAGCTTTCTATTAGAAGTTGTTAAAGTTTATTAAGTTTTTAAAACTTACTTGTTTTCTTATATAAAAAACATTTATTTAACTATATATATTAATTCAAAATTATAGGTTAATCATAAATAGTATCAGCTTCTACAAAAGTCCATCATATGTGTAATTAACCTTATTTAAAAAGTATAAAAAGATGGTATAATAGAGAGAATAAGGTCATGTAGGCTTTGACAGAATTATAGTAGTTGTTTTGTTCTGGTTGTTTGTATGTGTACTCTGTTATTAAAGTAATGGATACTATTGAATACCTTAAATAATATAAATATGTCATTAAATATGCAATAAATATACCTAGATTAACTAGACTAAGCCTTCTTCTCCACTTGCCCTTGAGAAAGAAAGGCACTGCTTAGTATTTCCTTGCACATTTGTATAACTAGATCTAAATGATGTGTTTTATTTTTTGTATAATGTGAAAGAGAGATAGCATGTACACATGAGACTTTCACTGTCAAGTTTAACTGTTGCTCATTTTCTTTTATGCTTTGTTTGAAACTGAAAAAGAAAAGGTTACAACAAGTGTATAAAGCTGGTCAAGTTAACATGTTCAGTCTAAACTCAACCTAAAAGTAAATTAGCCACTGACTCAGATTAAAAGTATTGTAATCCAAGTTCTCAATCTGAAATCAAACCAAGATTCAATCCCATTAATATATTTGTTACATAATCGAGTTAAGTTGGATAAGGCTTGTATCAATTTAACAAATTTACCGTTTCAATCTAAATAGATCAAATTGACCCTAGACAACTGCATCCTTTTGCATGTCTTTTTTAACCAAGGAGAATATATATATATTAGAAAACAAGTTTGAGTACAAGTTCCGGCATTGTATCCGAAGTCCATGAACCTGTATGTTGCATGGTTAGCAAGACAGTGCGACCTAATATTAGCATCTCTAGGAATGTAAAAAAAATGAAACATCATTGAACCGACTAGAAGATGCTAAGATTCTATCTAAAATAGATGTCGTGGATGACATTAAGGAAGTAGATCCCCCTTTGTGAAGATATTGAACGATTGATTGGCAGTCCGACAACACTCTACAAGATCGGTATCCAAAGGAAGATGCCATGTTGAGGCCATACTCAATTGCATTTGTCTCAGCATCAGATACTAAAAGAGAGGCATGAAAGCCCATGCAACCTGCACTAAGAAGTTGATTATCTTAATGAGCAAAAGCAGCATATTTGGCACGGTCATGAGAGTCAATACTAGCATCAACTGAGAGTTCGATGAAGTTAGGGTATGCCTCACGGTGACTTTGCAGCGCATTAGAAGTAAAAGATGACATATTAGCATCAGCTGGCTGTAGATAACTATTAGCTTGACACCAACCGTGAGCAAACTGAGACACTTGATCATGAGAAGTTTGACATCGTGCAAACCATAGTTTCCAAAAGAAATATAGATAAGTGGCTACCATTGGTTTTGGTGCTTGAGAGCATAATTGATAGAACCAATCTTGAAAAGCAAAATCTGAGTGAATATTGTCTGGCAATGCAAATCCAAAAGTAGTCCAGAAAGGTCTAACAACCGGGCATTGGTATTAGGGGTGGCAATTTTTACCCAACCCGATAACCCCACCCATACCCAACCCGAAAATAGCGGATTTGGGTCACGATTATTGACCCATTTAATTAATGGGTCGGGTATGGGTTGCCTATTAAATTTGTGGGTTGGGTATGGGTTTAAAGTCCTAACCCGTACTCAACCCGACCCGTTTATTTTATTTTATTAAAAATAATAATAAATAAATAATAAGACAAAAATATAAATGTATTACTAAGTAAGTGATAACCTACTATTAGTATAATACATATTATATAGTATCTTTTTTATGAGAGGTTGTTTATTTGATAATACTACTTTGTTGTATTTCTTTATAAAGTAAAAACAAGAGTATTCGTTATGTGGATTGTCAAAAGACAGTGTGCTGCTCTCTCCTCCACAGCTCCCGCTGTGGTCCTATCTCTTCTGTACTCTGAAGATTTTTGTCTATGTTTTGATTCTATATTCTGAAGGAGCAAATACAGTTATATTTGACCCAGACGCGTACACATCACCTTCTTCTGTTAAGTGCCACTAAGCACGACATGTATGTGAAAAAAGAAAAAAGACGGAGGATAATGAAAACTCTGGAATATCTATCATATTGAATGTATGATTTCATTCATTTGTAACTCCGTTTGAGCAATCATATAAAAATTTTAATTCCAGGTCTTTTAAATTTTGCATAGCCTAATTATGTTGGGTTAAACGGGTCGGGTATGGGTTTAATCATTTTATATGGGTTGGGTATGGGTTGATAATTTGTAACCCGAATATTATTGGGTCGGGTATGGGTCAATACAATTTTAATCGGGTCGGGTATGGGTGACCTTCAACCCTACCCATTAACCCGAATTGCCACCCCTAATTGGTATAGCTCATGTAACATGGTTTCTGGACACTTGGAAAAATAACATTCTGTTGACATATCCACTTTAATTCTATCCTTGATAGCAGTTTTGCAAGGTAATTTTGTAGTTAAGATTTTCCATCCAAGCATTTTTACCCGTGGTGGAGCATCTAATGTCCAAAGTTTGGTATATGCTGAACTCTGGTTATTGGATGTGGAAGTTGAAGGATAGTGTAGATTTCACAAGAATAGGTCTGCGTGGTAGGCTGATTTAACCGTAAAAGTTTTTGATGGAGAGAGGCCCCGATACCAATAGTCCCCTGAAGCATAACAATCTAATGAGGTCTGAGGCAATGATATTTGAAGTATTTCTTGAACATCATGAGGATCACACCATAGGTATAGCAGGCTGGTATTCCAAGTATTTGGTGGTCTTATCAGAGTGGCAATAGAAGAAAGTTGACGCACCAGCGGTGGAAGATTATATGGAAAAAGTTTACCCCCTGACTTGGAAGGAAGCCAATGATCAATGAGTTTGGTAGTCTGACCATTGACAATTGCTCTTCTGCTACCAAATTCCACCAGCTCACGTACACCCGGTAGTGCTCTCTAAATGGGCTAGAATTAGTAGCTGGTTTGATGACCAACCAAGTTGAATTTGACATATACTTAGCATAATAAAACTGTGATAAAAGAGTTTGTGGCTGGGAAACAATGCGCTAGAGTTGTTTTGCAAGGAGTGCACGATTGAAGCTTTGCAGCTCACAAAAACCCATTCCACCCAAATTCTTATCTTTGCAGAGAGAAGCCCACTTGGTCCAATGAATAGTAGAACTCTTTGTTCTTCCTCCCCACCAAAATTTGTTAATCATCTACTGGATTTTGTTGATGATTGTTCGGGGCAAGAGAATGACAGACATTGCATATGATGGAATAGCCTGAAGCACTGCTTTAACTAGTGTTGTTCTCCCTGTATGAGGTTGTTCGGACAGCTTTGAATACGCTTCAAGACTCTATCCTTTATGATTGAAAACTGAACATCTGTTCTTGCCTATGCTGCTGGGAAACCCAAGATATAAACCCAAATCAGACACCTGATGTGTGTGAAGTGAACTGGTAATTTCTGCTTTGACCATAGAAGACAACCCTTTGGAAAGCATTACTACAGACTTCGATGTGTTAATACATTGACCTGAGGCAGCCTTGAAATTATGTAGAATGTCCCCAAGTGCATGGGCATTAGCAATGGTTGCTTCCTTGAAGATTACACAGTCATCTGCAAATAACAAATTTGTAATCGGCCTATCCAACCCTAGAAGATTGAAGCCACGATAAAGACCAACATTGGCTGCTAATTTCAAGGATGCTGATAAAGTCTCCATACAAATGATAAATAGAATAGGTGATAAAGGATCACCTTGCCTTAGACCTCGCTGTGGAATGAAAGTTTGGCCAGGGTATCCATTGATAAGGACAGACGTACGCACAGTAGTGAGACATAGACACACCAGAGAAATCCAAGAGGGGTGGAAACCCATACTCGAAAGGACATCTAGTACAAAACTCCACTCAATTCTATCAAAGGCTTTGGACATATCCACTTTGAATACAAAATGGCCTTTTAACTTTGCCTTGGACAGCCGCATCGTATGCAGAATTTCATGAGATAGCAGTATTTGATCCGAGATTAGCCTGTTGTGAACAAAAGCCGCTTGGTTGTCAGAGATTACCAGAGGTAGAACATCAGTAACCCGATTGACTAATACTTTAGAAATAACACGATATATTGTATTGCATAATGATATTGGTCTGAAGTCCTTGATTGTTGTCGCTTGGTGCTTTAGGAATAAGAACTATATATGTGTCATTCAATGTTGATGGAGTAACAGCATCAGTGAGGAAGGATAGACATGTGCATATGAAATCTTCACTAATAATAGGCCAAAAAGTATGAAGAAAGACGTCATTTATTCCATCAGGTCCAGGAGTCTTAGTAGGGTTCAGCTGATTATAGGCCTTAACAACCTTTTCAGCTGTGTAGGGGTTACCCATGGATTAGTGCAAATGTGGAGGAACTCTATCTGCTACACAGGCAAGAAGATGCGGGTCCTGTTCTGGATTGGTAGAGGTAAATAAGTTCTGAAAAAATTCCCTTGCAACCTGCTCAATATCAGCCCATGAGAATTGAGAAATCATGAGCATCTGAAGATAATGAGGTAATGATGTTTTGCCGTAGACGGGATTTGTATCTTGCAAAGAAAGAAGAATAGTTCCTATCACCACATGCTATCCAAGATTGCCTAGACCGTTGCTGAAGACGTGTCTCCTCCTGAAGCAACAGAGAATCCAGAGTATGATTAAGTTCATTCCACCAGTCAATACTAGATTGGGTAGGTGGCTTGAGGGTAACCAGTTGTAATTCCTTGCGTGTTTAATTAAGAACCTTCTTCTCAATCCATAGTTTGCGCTTGCCCCACTGTTGAAGCCAATGTCCACAATTTCTGACCTTGTCACAATATCCTGAACCAAAAGAATGCCAAACTGATTGAACTAATGTTTTGCAACTAGGATCCCGTGCCTAACAGTTTTCAAACTTGAAAGGTTTAGGGCCACGTCGAATTAACAGTTGCAGAACCAATTTGATAGGCTTGTGATCTGAATGACCCCATTGAAGATGATAATTTGTGGCAGTGGGAAACAGATGAAGCCATTGATTATTGCTTAAAAGACGGTCTAACCGACTACGGGAATCACGATCCAACTTGCTTTTATTAGTGAAAGTGAACTTGGATCCTCTGAAACCTAAGTCTTGAAGGTTGCAGTCCTGAATACAGGTATGAAAATCTCTCATGGCAGAATACAAGCGAGGACCTCTCCCACAAAATTCATGATTGTAAAGAACTTCATTGAAATCCCCCCTAATACCCATGCTCCTTGCCATTGCACATTGAGATACATTAATAAGTTCCAAGTTTTCAATTTTTGCATATGATCAGACCAACCATACATACCCGAGATTCTCCATTGTAATCCTCCATTCACACCTACCACAACATCTACATGATGACTAGAACTACTTAGTACATTTACAGCGTAGTTCATATTCCAAAACAAGGTCACTCCCGCTTTCCTACCGATACTATCACCACCTACCCAGTAATAATTGCGAAATCCACTTGCAAAAGATCGCAATTCAAAAGAAGAAAGCTTGGTCTTAGTCAAGAAGACAAAAGAAGGTGCTTCCCTGCGGATGACATCCTTGATCCAGCGAATTGAAGTAGCAGTACCAAGACCGCGACAATTCGCAACGAGTATGGACATTATGACGGGCGATATTAGGTATCAAAAGTATGTCAACTATGCTCTACCAGGACAGCTCACCTCAAATTTTCAAACTTGAAGCTATGAAAACCTAGAGTTCCCTCAGAGAAGCCTGATGAGTTACGAAAATAGATCGTTGAACGGGAAGCAATCCCCTTTGCACATCAATTCAGCCAAGCAAGACGAACTTTGACAAGTATTCACCGGAATTAGTAGTGCAGACTTCACAGACAGGAAAGGCAATCAAGGTATTTCGAATATTGCAACTTGAGGACTGAATCAAAACCATATGAGTAGCAACGAGCTAGAAATTCCGAGATCAGAAAGCTTATACCCTAAACCCAGTCAAATTACAGCTCGCAAGCTCAGAGACAAACCCTAGAGACAAATACATGATACACGCAAGAGGTACCTGGTAGACATAAGGCTGAAATGGCGTATTAAAGAAAAGAGCAGCCAAAAGATGAGCTTCGACGATAAGAATCATGGACGGGCGAGCTTGTTATTCCATCCGCCGATTTCCATGTCCCGCTAAACCCATGTCCGCGGTGAACTAGTTTTCCGCATCCTTTTGCACGTTAATAGAACATATTCTCTGTACATGTCACCAATTATAACATCAACTTTTTACTTTTCCTCATAGACACTTTTTTCTCTACATTTTTTTTTAATTCAGCTAATAGCTAACAAATTAAGAGAAGAAATAGCAATGTGTATAGAGATTGGCGTTAGATGCGTTCAGACTTGTGTCAATTTAGAATATTTGGAACTAAAAGGTAAAGTAGAATCCGAGCCACGCCAAACAAATAAATGCGTTATAGATATCGACCCGAACACACTATAAATTTAGGTTGGGGTTTTCAACGGTAGTGAGATTTCCATTTTCTTTTAAGAGTTTGTTGTTTTCTTGCCATTTCTGTACACCGGCGCGTTTACACCTCTCTTTTGGTTTCATGCCAGAATTACAAAGAAAAGAAGCATAGAGCAATGATATCAGACAATAATCACACCCTAGAGCGTAATTTAGCTTTTCATCTTAACCGAATCTGGCTACAAAAACATCATATGTTCATCCATACAATATGTTACATCTTTTCTCCTCTACTCATTATTATACAATATACAGCCCAGGTTGGGTATGACAATATAGCAAGAATGAGTACGACCATAATCCCACTTACCCGGATCACATTTATCAAGGTGGCTAATAAAGAATCAATTGCATACAGGGAGAAACCAATTTTAAGATCAAAAGAAGAAAGAAGGGGGCAAGTAAAGAGAAAGCTCTTCAATTTCCCCCGTTTTTGTTCTGGTATTCAAACTACCTTGACACCACTGGGCCGTTTTCCTTCCATGGCATCTTTCTTATTCCGACAATCTGCACACAGGAAAGGGCCCTGCCAAGGCTTTGCACTTGTGGAGAAGATCGAGCCGGCATGTACGGATATCCCCTCGCTTGGTGCAAGGTCCACCTGGCAGATAGCACATGTGAAGAGTCCGGATGTCGATTGTGTTGAAGGCTCATCATTTCCCAATCTGTTTGGAAAAGAAGTCTGCTCAGTTCTTCATTTTGATCAATATGATGAATAGTTTACAAAGGAGGGATAAACAAGCAGCCAGCAAATAAGAAAATATCATAAAGGAAGTCAGAAGATTAGGTCAAACAAACTTCAGATCACACTTCTTCAAAGACTTGTATTCCTAATCAATCTGATCTCAATCAAAAACCACACAAAAGACAAAGTCAACAGAGCATATCCTTTATTGATAAAGATAAGAGGTTTGGAACTGACCTTTCAGCTAGCATGGCTGAACCTTCTTCAAATAACTCTTCAACAATACCCACAGCCGACAACTTCTTTGACAACTCTTTCTTAGAATCACTTGATTTCCTCCAAAAGCATAGAGACCTTAGTTTGCTCTTTGGCTTAGGTGGGGGTGGTGGAGGAGGCGGAGTGGAAATAGTACTAGGTGGCATTATATCCACCACTACGCATGTTGTGTCATCCTTCAATCCTCTTGACCTCAGTGCTTCCTGAGAAGAAACAGAATTCCCAAAATCCAAATCATTTGCTGCAAGCCATAATGCATAGATGTGTATGATCCATCCAAGTCGCCCAGTAAAAGTCATGTTAGCAACAAGATCATAAGATGTAATGAATTAGAGTATCAGAATACCACATGAAGATGACAAGATCAGAAGATTATCCGACCAAAGTAAGATGACTGGAGAAGTGAATTCACCTTTACTACTTGTCGGGCAGCCAGTTCGGCTGGCAATCCTTGGCATGATTTTGCAGCCATCTCCGAAGATAAAGCATCCCATATTCCATCAGATGCGATTATTAATCGTCCACCCGCTTTCGATAGCTTTATTAAGAGGGAAAGAACAAAGTATATATAAATCTTCAATCTCAAAATATTAAAAAAAACACACACACACAAACACACTTAAAGTCCTTGTAACATATGGTAATGTTAGAAGAGTATAGTCATCAGAGCTTGGTTATATAAATTAATACCTTAATTTGTTTGACATAAGGGATGGGGACAATGAATTCTCCAACATCCACATCCCCAATTGACCTGGAAAGGCACAAACCTCCAGGCCAGCAACGGAGTGGACCAATCTGTTGCAAATTTGAAAATAAACAGCAAGCAAAGTTAACTTCACAAGACCCAAAAATTATAATCTGGCCTAATACATGAAACATTAAGGCTTTGAGAGAGCAGGAATTATGAAGCCTGGAAAAAGGAACCAACATTAACAACTCAATCTCACCTCTACACCGCCAACAATGCTGAGCCTACCTACTTCTCCTCCACTAGCAGTTACCCTCTCCCTCCTACAATATAAAATCAATAGAACAATTTCACTTATCATTCCATGGATGAGATAAGCAAACAAAGAAGATTTTCTTGCAACCCAGAACTCCTTACTCTTCTGCATTCTCTTCAAGCCTATGATCTACAGTCAAGTCTGAAACCGCCCCACCTTGAGCATCTAAGATACAACGAGAATCTCCAACTGATGCCACTGTCACTGTCCACCGGTCTACAATCACAAATGTGGCGGTTGTTCCAGATGTTTCTCCTAACGGATTCAGAAGCAAGAAAAAGCATAAATACAGGAAGGATTGGAACTCTGATCAGAATAGTATGATGGTTGGTAGGAGGAACAAGTGTTCTACTCTAGAAGTTCTTCAGAGCAATAGAATACCTTTCCGTTGAAATTCCTTGTCAGCTTTGACAAATCCAGCTACCAAAGCTCGAGGTAAGGCTTGAAGCCACTCATCCCGTCCAAGTCCGTGAGGGATAGCGCTTAGTACATAGTTTAATAAATGTTCTCTCGTAAATACAGCCGCAGCATTCCCGTTGTGCCCATCAAAGATCTGGAAGTAAGAAAGTTAAGTGAGAACAGAGGGATTGCTCTCTTTCAGCTCACAACATAGTACATCAAACTTCACTTGAGTACAACAAACAAGTAACCCCGAGAAATTCTAAGGAAAAGCCTTTGATCTAATTATTTAACTGATGTTGTTCAGACGCACGACTGAGATCCACAGAAAATCAATACAACAGGGATTCTGGGATACATGCACAAAACGCTTAATCCACAGCAATGAACAATAAAGCAGAGTAATGATTATGAAATATACATAAAAAGAAAGGGATACTCAAGTATATCCCCCCAGGAACTAAAAAAGTGCAAAACCAGAAGTGTAAAGGGTTCAAAAGAAATGCTACATATATGCAAGAGGGATCAAGAAAAGGCGAAATAAAAGCAATCATAACACAGAAATTATAAAGGAGAAGATTTCATACAGCAAATACGGAAAAGGTTGAGGAGGAATTTCCAGGCAGTCTCTGACAATCGGTCTTGACGAGGAAGTAATCTTCACCCTTCCTGGACTGTGCAGCGTGACCATATCTAATAATTGGTTTCTCCATCTTCTCATTCTTCATCTCTCTACTGATCAGAGCAGCAAGAGGCACCAATTCATGCTTTTGATGCTTCTTCCCCCCTCTTGATCCTCCCATCGGCCCCATCTTTTTACCTCCTTTTCAGTAGGTGTTGTACTCTCTTTCTAACTTTCCACCCACCAACTCCAAATCCCGCTTCCCCAAAATCACCAAATCCACTTCTAGCGACCATACAAAAACATACAAGAAATCAACACACTGCAGCAGCGGGCGAATATACACTTGCAGACGAATATCTTCACACAAATTGATCACCCAACACCGAGAACAGACTCAAAACCCCAAATCTTCAGCCACCCATAAACCCAAATTCCCAAAATGGAGCGTAAGTTGCTCTACAGACTGAAAGTTTTCACAACAAGGCAAAAGACTAACGTCAGGGGAGCTCAGATCTTCCTGCCCAAAAAATTAAAGTCACAAATATCGTAAGTAGTGAGCAAACCCACGTAAAGCTCAATTACTTTCGAGAGGATAAGGTTGCTTCCCGCTGCACCCTGAATCATAGTAATTAAGAAGCAGAAACATCCCTCACTGATGAAACGAAAAAACCTACCCAACTGCGAGGGCGACGAAGAGAGGAAAGCAAACGAAGTAGATAACGTGAGAATTGATTTACCCGTGAAGACGATAGTGGAAGCCACAACAAGCTGTGCTTGATGATAGCTCTTCCTCCTTCTCTGTAAACAAAAATTACGGGAGGCGAAAATAGTTTTTTTTTTTGGGTAAGGCGAAAAAGAAGAGGAAGAAGTCAGAAATTGAGATCTGAAAACGACTACAACCGACAATAGGAGGACAGTGGGACGAAAGAGAGAGACATGAAGAGAGAGAAAGGTGGATGAGGAGAAGGAAATGGGAGGGAGGGGACACAATACGCGGAGTTTGATGACAAAGATATGAACTGTAAAAACCCCACATTCCAAAAACACCGGCACAAAGACAATTAATCTTTTATTCCCCTTTCCCCCAGTCTCCCATAATCTTTCATCAGAGGAGCACATTAATCAACAGCTAATAATAAGAGCGAAGAGGATAGGAGTGGGTTACGCGAGAACAAGCCGGCAGCCGCAGCCGCAGCCGCAGCCGCAGCCGAATCCGCAGCAGTCAGGAAAAGAATTACCAAAAGAAATGGGCAAAGGAGAAAACGCAGTGTAAGAAAGTTAAGTTTTCTTTCAAAAAAAAAGAAAAAAACGCAGTGTAAGAAAGTTAAGTTTTCTTTTCTTTTTCTTTTTTTTTGAAAGAAAAGTTTTCTTTTTAAATAAACAAGCAAGTGTAACAGAGGCTTTTTTTTTGAAGATAAACAAGTGTAACAGAGTTGGTTTCGAGTCTTCGACCCCTACCAGAAACACGGAAATATTCACTCAAATAAATAATAACTATGTTATGTGCGATTCAATGTCACATGAAGCTGCATAGGAATCTCACCGTTCTATGTTTACGAGAAAAAGATACTAATAAAGTATTCGGACATGTTCTACTAACTAATTTGCATTAGAGTAACGAAAAAAATTTATTCAAAGGTATTATTAATTTTTAGTACAGGTCTTGGTCGGTTTAGAACAAAAATAACTATATTTTATATAAGTAGTTGTAATATTTAGAAACATATTTTAATTTTTTTAAAATAACAATGATATTTGAATAGGCAAACAGCTAATATAATACAAAGGAATTCACGCATTACCGAATGGACTAGTTTGTAATACAAAGCAATGGTGGGTGGTGGTTCTCGTATAAGTGTATTTTGGTTTGTAATCGGGCAGAGGCGGTTTCGGTTCTAAAGAGTGTATTTAATTTCGGATTCAATTTTGAACTTTTTAAAAAAAAAATCGAATTTTTCAAAAAAAAATCATTTTTTAAAAAAACTTTCATAAGGGGAAGCAGGAATTAACAGTCGTTTTGACCAATTCCGTGGCAGTTTCACTGATTCCAGTTCCGATTCTTCATATTCATTCTTACACCAAATGTACCGGTTCCGGTTCCAACCGGTTCCAAGGTGGTTCCGATTCCGGATCGGTTCTAGTTTGGTACTAAATCTCAAAACGTGTATTCGCATTCGCTTTGGTAGCATATGGTTTTGGTTTCGAACTGGTTTCGACCAGTTTTGGATCCAACCGGTTCTAGTTCTATCCGGTCACGTTGGGCACCTTTAGTTTGTAGGTGGCGCTTGAAGTTTCGGACGTGGGTCAGTAAAAAATAACTGGCGTGGGTGATCTTCTTGGGTAGGACCAGGTGTCTCAAGCGGTTTCCGTAAATCCCTAAGTGGATCTTCTAGATCAGGCAGACGTCGACTTCAGGGAAGATGCACTGGATGTCTGGTTCGAAGAAGCTTCATTTTTAAAGTTCGCCCTGTAATAGGAAAAAGTTGTTAGCCAGGCTTGGAACCTTTTTGGTTTCAGCGTTGTCTTCTGGGAGCTTGTCGTCTATGAGGTAATCCATGATCGGAGTCATCTAGTTGTCGTGTCTGCTTGGTCTGTCTATGCTGAGGATGTCCGGGGCAGTTACACTTGGGGTGTTCTTGACTTTGACAAAAACTTGGTCAGTTATGCCTCCACGGCAACTTGCTAGCTTGGATAGGACGTCGGCTTCCTGATTTTCTCCTTGCATAACTTGGTTTGTTTGGAAGGAGTGGAACTTAAGGGTCGTGGCCCGAGCTAGATACTTCTAGATCTCATCATCTCTTGCTTTGAAACCGTCGGATAACTGCTTGGTGACCAGCCTGGAATCGTTGCAAAATCGGGCATGGTTTTCGTTGAGGGTGTGGCCTAGTTCGAAGCTAGTTGTGAGTGCTTCATACTCAGCTGCATTGTTGGTAGCCGCAAACCCAAGCCGAATTGCATACCTTGTAGTGTGCCCGTTCGGTGACTTGATTAAGATGTCGACATCGCAACTGGTTTTCTGACTGAAGCCGTCTATGTGCAACACATATATTAAGGAGAAGCTGGCTAAATTTGAGGAAGGTGGGGCGACCTTAGTTTGTCTATGCCAGGAAGTCAATAAGTGCTTAACCTTTAATGGATGGGCGCAGTTGAAAGACGATGTCAAACTTGGACATCTCGACCGCCCACTTGACTAGTCTGCCGGATTGGTCTGGTTTCTAGATTATATACTTTTGCTTACAATTAGTGTGGATGATGATTCGGTATGCTTGAAAGTATGGTCATAATTTACGGCCAGTGATGACCAGTGCGAGAATCATTTTCTTCATGTGAGGATATCAAGGTTTGGCATCGAGCAAGGCTTTACTGGTGAAGTGAACTGGGATCTCGACCTTTTTGTCATCTTTAATGAGCGCAGAGGCCAGAGCCCAATCCGAGACGGAAAGGTATAATATGAGGTCTTCCTCTGGGAGTGGGATCCCCAACCAAGGCAACTTGGCAATCACCTTCTTAATTTCTTCAAACGCCTGGATGCACTTTTCGTCCTACTAACTTGGTGTTTCTAAGTACTTTGAATAACAGTTGGCTTTTTTTTCCACTTCTCACATAAACGGTTGAGCATTGTGAGCATTACGTTTAGTGCTTGGATATCTTTGATCTTCCAAGGTGCCAATAATTCCAATATATTATGGAATTTGTTCGGGTTGGTTTCAGTGCCGTGTTAGCCAATGGCGAAGCTGAGAAATTCCCCCGAGTTGCACCAAAGATACACTTTTTGGGCTAGGTTTATGTTGAACTTGTCGAGATTTGTGCATGTTTCTTTCAGGTCTTTGAGATGTTGCTTGATAGAACTACTCCAAACAAAAATGTTGACGGTGTAAGCCTTCACATTTCAGGCTACGAGCTGAAAATTTTATCGACTAGGCGTTAGAAGGTTGCTCTGGTGTTTCGCAGCCCGGAGGGCATGACCTTGTAACAATAGGTGCCAACACCGAAGAACGTGTCAAGGAAGCTAAAGACAGATCTTTGAGCTATGGATGTGACTAATTTGTCTATAGATGGCAAGGGATAAAAGTCTCAAGGATAACTTTCATTTAAATTTTTGAAGTCAATATGCATTCGACATTTGTTGTTGGACTTTATAACTAAGAGACTACATTAGATATCCAATAGATTATGTGATGAACCTAATAAAACTGGCTTCCAAAAGTTTTTTCACTTCCTCCTTGACTGCAGCGTTTCACTCTAGCCCTAATTGGCATTTGGGGAATCGGCAATCAACCCAGGCCCACTGCGAGGTTGTGCTACATTATGGACCGGTCAATCGCGGGCGTGTCTACCGGTGTCCAGACAATAGTTTTTCTTTTTAAGACGAGAAATCTTATTAGCGGGGTGTGAGTTGTGTCACAAAATACATTGCCAATTTTTAGAAATTTGCTTGGGGAGTTAGAGAAGGGGTATGGCTAGTTAGAGTTCTCACTGTCACCTGACTTTGGCAGAGGAGGAGGGGGCAGAACACTAGCTAGTTTGGGGGTCAGATCCGAGGGTTTTACCTTGGATGCGTCCACAATGTAGCTCTGGGTCATCTTATGATGGCCTTTCATAGTGGCTACTTTCCCAAAGTGGGTTGGAAACTCTAGCTTTAGGCACATCGTGCTTGTCACTGGTACATGCGGGTTCATAAGCGACGGTTTTAAACCTATAAAAATGACGGTTCCGAACCGTTGCTTACGCCGCTGTCGTTTTTGTTATTTTGTTATTTTACGACGGTTGAAAACCATCTTTTAAGGGCGCCCTAGGCGGCGGGATTTAGTAAGTATAAACGACGGTTAAGCTTGTTAACTGTTGCTTATTATACACTTTAAACTACGGTTGGTAATCAAACCGTCGTTTAATTTTCCATTTCGACGCGCCTAAAATTGTTTTCAACTACGGTTGTAGTGTAGAACCGTCGCTTATTATGTACTTTAAGCTACGGTTCTATGTGGAACCGTCCTTTTTTCTATTATTCCCTCTAACACCTACCTAATATAAACGACGGTTATATATGAACCGTCACTTATGGTATATTGATTTTTTCCAGTTTTTCCCTATTTCCTTTTTACGTATACACATCCAAAAACCAGAAAACCTGTACAGCAACAATTCCAATAAATCACACACTACATAGATACCTATGCAACTTGTTTTTTCATAGATAACAACAGTACCACCAGTACATGCTTCCAATGCAACATTCAAAAACAAAACACTGATGAACGACCAATGTAAGTACCACATCTGAAAATTAAACTACCAATTTCCACTTCCAAACATAACATTCGTTCGACCAACATAACAAAGCTAAACAGAGATATCCATGTTTTTACATTAATAAGTCACTGTACTCGTCATCCTAGCAAGCTTGTTGGTGACAAACAATGTCAGGCTGTGCAGCTCGCTCAACAATCTCCTTTCTCTTCCTGGTTGACACATTGTGTGCAATCTCAGCAAAATGCCCTGCACCCCATTTCCATATCAATCAATTTTTTTTCTACAGAACAAGTAACAACCAATGAAACGCCATAACTACAAAAATCATACCAAATTCAGAATTGTCAAATTTAGAGTAAATCATATAAATACATGTAACTCACCAACTTAAGTAGTAGTCCTGACAGCTGCTTCACTAGTTTGTCCTTGTTCTGGATCCTTGAAACACTTTAGGATGAACAAAGATGTTTGCTCTCTGATTAATTGCAAATCTTTAGGCGAATAAGTTTTGCCCGCGTTCTTAAAATATGCACGAACCTGTAAGAACAAGCCACACCATATTGAATATTTTAGATAGTTAAACCGGACGTTTAAGATGCAGCAGCCAACCGTTAGATGCACAAGAGAAGAGGCTGAAGCCAACACAGTACACATGCAAGAGAGGGAGATTGAGCTATTAACATAATACACTAGCGACCGAACTCAACAATAAAACTGTGAGAAATATTAGATTAACTACAGCTTGGATTGGATAAATTCCCCGGAAAACACCAGCAATGTGTATATATATATAGACATTTATACACGTTTTAAACATAATGGTGAAACATAAATATATATAGAAAACATATTTGAAAGTATTAATACCTCATCGTCCTTTGTCAGCTCTTCTATATGCGTACAAATTTCATACATGTATCGTAGTACAAAAAACCGCAACTCCTCTAATCTTTTTGCCTTGGACACTGTGACAAGTTTAAAAGAAAAAAAAACAAAGTTTTTACTTTGTAAGTATACGTAATCAACTTATTGTAGAAAAATATATATATGTTTCAGTAGTATGTACCTCAAGATGGACGACTGAAAATCGATTGAACTGTTCAAGGACTGTGTCCGTATGAGCGCTATTACACACAAAAACAATTCATTAATCTGTGTGCTTCTTCAAATAGAAAGTTATTTTTAAACAATTACTTACAGATATTAACGAATAACACTTACCTTTTGATCAACTCATCCACGTGGAGCTCACGATACATTCTTAAAGGGTCAAGCACAAGCAATTGAGAGGTATCCACAGAGAGCATAAGTAGTAGCCAATGGTTACTACAATTGTAATATTTATAAGAAGTGAAATTAGTAATAGAATTCTTACTCACAAATTAACTACAATGAAAGAAATTCAATGGGAAGAGAAGTACTACTCACATCTGATGGAAGGGCATCATGAGGTATTTACTACCTTTATCAACAGCCTTCTTTATGTAGTGTGTGACATAGTGCTGGAATGTGGTGGGGTCTCTATTAATCACATCAAGCGATAAGGACTCAGGGCATAAGAATGTCAGCATGCCACCCAATTTTTTATAACGCAATTTAGCCATCAGATACCTTTAAAAAAATTAAGCAACGAAGAGAAATCAGGGAAATCGTCAAAATATTTATTTTTAATTGATTTAAAGATATTTTGAGATGTGAGAAACAAACACTTATATGCAATATACTTGGATGATAGATATATTCAACATATCTCTGCACAGCATCTCCTTGATGTCCACAAAGTCTATCAATGTTGTTCGTTGCTCATTGTATTGGAAAACCCATGGAGCCAAATTCATTGTCACGCTCGTTGTATGCTTACCCTTTTCCAATATCATCTCATACAACATTTTCTCATACTTCCCCAAATTCTTGATCACTGAGGGAGAGCAAATAAACTTCTTCCGCATATCATCAGTTATCTCTCGCATAGGTTTCTTTCCCGTGGATGTCTGGTTGCTTTCAGCCACTTGCGTATTCTCTTGGGCAACAACCAGTGATTGGTTGACCTGAACATCACGATTTTCTAGAAGTCTACCCATTTCATCAGGAACCTACCATAACATAACAAACAAAAGAAACAAGTTAAAACAACGTAAATTTAAATGTTGAACAATACATAAAATATTTATACATACCTCATCAGTGATAACAATAAAACCGGCAGGCCATGGTATAATAGCACCTTTTCCATCAGAAAGTGTGACTTTACCATCAATATCCATGGGAAGAAAAGCGGTGTCAAATCCGTCAATGATATACCGCAGAATCACTCGAGCATAGAATGGCGGAAGCCGCTTGAAATTAATCAAATATGTTGGTCCCGATTGTAGCACAATACCGTATGCAGCATCCACAGGATATCCATCAAGTGTGATTTGCAAACGACATGTTTTTTGTTCCTTTAACAATTAAAACCACAAACAAATGTGTATAATTTGATTAAATAGTCAAAAATTGCAATGACAAAAAATATTCAAAAATACTACTAACCTTGAGACTGGTAAACGGATACGGATCAGGAGAGACATTACAACTTGATGAAGAAGACGGATGGCCGGTAAGTTCAGATTGTCTATTTCGTTTCTCCATAACCTTACTCACAGCCTCGGTCACTTTCCGCGCTACAAGTGTGTCAACGTCATGCTCCGTCAAAACTTTTGAGGTAGACTTTTGAAATACATACTTTTGACGCACTTGTCCCCCGAAACCTCTAACCCTTCCAGGATGATCCTTTGCTCCAAGAACTTGATTAAGAATATCTTGTTGACTTGGTGGAGCAAAGACAGCTTGCTCATCTCGTTGGGAGGCTTCCGTCTATTCCATTCAAAGGATAATCAATTAGTTAAATAATTTAAAAACCCGAATTTTCATCTAAAAATGGTATTATTTAAAATTTTATACTTACAATCTTAGCAGCCAACTCTGCTATCTCTGGTCGAGGGTGTTCTATCTGCCCATCTTTATTTACTTTCGAGTGACCCAACACATAAAGCTAAACTCGGTTCGCTTCATCGACATTCTCAATGGGAGTTACAGTGCCATCGTCATTCTTTTTTGTCAGCAAACCAGCAGCTTTCCATTTGGGAATACTACCAACGTATCCCTTTCGACCCATATACTCCTGATGAATTTTTCTCTTTCGGTTTTCCCTTGCTTTTTCTTGGATTTTCTATTAATACAAAACAATACAAAAAATTCATAAGCGATATAAGATTTTATAAACTAAAATTAGACAATGAATCAACGTAAATTATATACCTTGAACTGTTCAGATGTGTGGTACACATAAAACTCTTTCCATTCTTCTTCGGTGATCATGCCATCATAAAATACCCATGGTGGCACGTCACGTGTTTTGTTGATCCAGTGGGCCACCAAGTAGGATCTGAATTGTCTACTCCGTGTAGCTATTAGTGAAAGAACAGTGTCTCGTGCTTCATTTGGTATTTTATACCGTTGTTGTACATGTTTCCACATGGACTCTTTCACTTGATCATCTTCATCTTTCCAAAATTTATTAATGCAGCAACGAGACTTCGCAAGATTTCCTAACATACCGGCGAACTCTGCTTTACGGCGAGCAGAGCCTTGCCACCTTAGGTCTGATTAAAATAACTAGAGTTAATCCAAGGGTTCAAGCAGAAGAGAAACTCACAAACATAATAAATATTTAAAACCTACTGAAACAGTTCATGGCGTATTTTGTGAGTGTTCTGTGGGAATTCAAGTGTATTAGTTTTTTTGGGGGGTTGTAATGTAATCTAGTGGACATGTGTTTTATGACTTGATCATGCCACTTAGTAGACTTGTGTTTTTTGGGAGTTGTAATGTAATCTGGTGGACATGTGTTATTTGGGTTGATTATGCCACTTAGTAGACTTGTGTGTTTTGGGGGTTGTAATGTGATGGAAAAAAATTTGGTGTGGTTCGAACATCTTTTTGGGATGTAAATACAGCTATACTATTTTTTTGAATCCAAGTGAATTGGCCTGTATATATGCAGCTGCTGTTGTAAGTATTCTTCTACATATGAATGTGTATGTATGTTGCTGCTGTATGTTTCCTTGGTGTTGTTGGAGCAACAGATCGGTCATGGATGTTTATATCAATTACAAGTATTCTGCTGCTGCTGTTATAAGTATTCTGCTGCTGAATGTGTATGTATGCTTTATGATATGTGTGCAGTTGTACTCTTTAATGTATCATTGCAATAGCTAAGTGCAGTTTTTACTGTTGTCAATGGATGTTTATATCAGTTAAATGTCCTTCTTTTTCAATGTATTATGCTGCTGAATGTGTAAGTATTCCGCTACTGTATGTATAATTATTTTGCTGTTGATTGGTAAGTATTCTTCTGTTGAATGTATTCTACTGCTGAATGTGTACTTCTTTTTCAATGTTTATTTTTTGATAGTTTCTTTTTCAATGTTTATTTCAGTTGTTACTGTATGTATTGTTCTGCTGCTGAATGTTTACTTCTTTTTCAATGTTTTTATCAGTTTTTATTGTAAGTATTGTTCTGCTGCTGAATGTGTACTTCTTTTTCAATGTTTATATCAGTTTTTACTGTAAGTATTGTTCTACTTGCTAGTTCCTGTAAGTATTATGCTGCTGAATGTGTATGTATGCTTTATGTATGTGTGTAGTTTGTATTGTAATAGAAATTCAGTGTAAGTATTCTGCTGCTGATTGGTGTTATTTTTCAATGTATCACTACAGCAGTTTATTCCAATCAATCATTGTTGTTTGCAAATATATTGTTACAGCATTCAAGTGCTAATCAGACCCTTATCAGTTTAGCTACTGAAGTTATGCTTCCTGCTGCTTTTATTTTAAGCATTCCTTGCCTATTAATTACTGTCTGATTCTGGACATTAAAGGGTGATCATGAACATGCTCAAGGCTGCCTGTCTTGACTGCAATAATTACAATTTACTTCAGTAACATTTTTTAGTTTACTGCATTTACACTGCATTACTAAACTATTACAGCAGGAATTTTTACTTTGAAAGCTACACTATTCTGCCTCTGTTTTTGGATGGATCATGAGTAAAAAGAGTTTCAATCAATAGAAAACTAGTTTACAATAAATCATAATGCACCAGACGAAACTAGCTATAGCCTAGCTAGACCAATCAATCAATGGAAACCCAGGTTAGTAGGACAAGAGGGCTGTAATCCAAGAGAGGATGTAGTGCTGGAATCCAAGAGCGATAGACTCCCCTGTTTTATGCAAATTTACAAACAATTTGAATACAGTTTTTGATAAATGTATCAGTCACAGTCAGTTGTAAATGAAAATATAGATGAAGAATGAGGTGGGAGGGAAGTCCACAACTCACGGAGAAAATGAATTAGCAAATGGGTATCACTATGAAATAGAGAAATTTATGAGGAATGGAGATGATTTACCCAAGATGGGTTGGAATCGTACATTAACTCCAAACCTTGGAGCTATTCCATAGGGGATGCTTATCTCTTCCACCTTGAGAGGCGCAGCCATTAATGAAGTCTATCTGTGTATCTATCAGTCTGAATTTTAGTTTCTGAGAAAAGGCGCAGCCAGAATCTTCGTGGCACCAACAGTAAGAAGAGTCTATCTGTGTATCTATCAGGTCTGAATTTTGAGAGGCACAGCCAGAAGAGAATAGTAATTCCTTAAGGGAAGTGTGAAAGTAGAGGGAAATTTTTGTTCAAACAGGTTTCAAGAGCGTAGAAAGAGAGTCGTGGCACCAACAGTAAGAAGGAAGTAGAAGATGGTGAAAGAGAGTGGCGGGAGGAGTTTGGGGCGGTAATGGGATTAGGTAGAAAGGTGGGTTAATTTCTTTCTTTAATATCTTATGTTAAGCATTTTAAATCTATGCTTTATGTGCCACGAACCTGCTTTTCACTATATGGTATTTGGTGTTTCTTAGCTGGTTGCATTATGACTTACTGTAAACAAGTTTCATAATCTCTTCATCGCGCTAGACCAATCAATCAATGGTCCTAACTCCTAACCTACATTTATATATTCCAGTTACTACTATTATACTGTAATATCGGTACAGGGATAAAGATTCAATCGGTACAGAACCGATTACCTAGCTAGTACATACTACTAATCAATAAGTATATACTATATCACATTCCGATTAATTCATCAAAAAACAGGGCACAGTATTATTAAGACAGAATTGACATAATTCATCGGTACAGAACCGATTAATTCACGCTATATAATCAGTTCCATTGTCAATACAAATTTAACAGCCTAGCTTACTAATTTCACAAGGGGAAAAGATCGTAGATTATAAGCTGAGAATATATATTACCAGAACTGGCGTGCCGACGATCGCGTGCCGCGGTGGAGGAGACAGACGACAGTAGTAGAGCCTTGCGCGGTCGACGAGTAGAAGCAACAAGGTGCGGTGGTGGATGGATGACGAGAAGAAGCTAGCAAGCCCACATGCAGGTCGCGCGATGATCTCTCGTGCCGTGGTGGTGGAAACAGATTGACGGCGACCGTGCAGAGCCTAGCTTACGCGGTCGACGATTACCAGAAGCAAGAATGTGCAGTGGTGGATGGACTGACGAAGACTGAGATACGGTGGCGACAATGGAGGAAGAACGACGACACCAAAATTTAGACGGGGACAACGGTTGATCGAGAGAGAACGAAGCTTTCGGGGGCTTAATTCAGCGTGAGGAAGAAGAAAGAAATATGGCGCGCGGGTGATGAATAGGAATTATTAGGGTTTAAGAGGCGGGTCAAAGTAAAGCGTCTTTTAAGAACCCCGTACGATGATCCAAATACATAAAACGACGGTTATTTGTAACCATTGTTTATAATAAGTATTAAAAGTGACTGTTTAAGGTTAACCGTAGTTTAAGGTTAGTGGCGACGCGTATTCAAGCAATGTTAAACGACGGGTTACACAAACCGTCGTTTATAACTAGTATTCTACCCCCGCGCGCGCGCCCCTCCATGCTTAAGATACGGTTCTTCAATAAACCGTCGTTTTTTAGCAGTAGTTTTTAATCATTTTTCTACTAGTGTGTCTTGGGACGAAGTGGAAGGCGTGGATTTGTGGGCGTCCCAGGAAGGCATTGTAGCTGAGGAGGTCGTTCATTAGAATGAACTCGCCCTTCTTTGTGCGGCTGAGTTCCCCGTCTCTGAGTGTCATCCGTAACTTGATCGTACTCTTCGACAGAACTCTGCCCCGGAGAAGCCAGTGAGACAGCTGCTGAAGTCGTCACTCATTTTTCTTGGGCACCGAACTACTTGTAAGCATCCATAGTGATTAAGTTGAATCCAATGTCATTGTCCACCAATATCCAGTGCACATTTCAGTTGCGGAGCACATTGAATTGATAAGTGGGTCATTGTGGGGGAATGTTACACCCTTTAGATCGCTGTCTGTGAAGCTGATGCCTGGCGCACTTTTCTTGCCGTTCTCTTGGATCGGTATTGTGCGGCTTGTGGAGGGCCCTTTTTCAATCCCCGAAGGTGTCTTAGCCTCGGTCAGTTATCATGAAGATCGGTCTTTCTCTTTGCTTCTTTGATGGCAGCCTTTAGAATCAGAGTCGTTATTTGACCAGGGGTTCTTCCTCCTCTCTCCCGTGTCGGTTGAGGTGTGGGGAGGTAGATATATTGGTCCAAGTCACCCCGATGGGAGGCCTGCTCGAGCTCTTAAAGGAGTCCGTTGTTGTAACACCCCTAACTCGTAAAATTACCATAATCACAAACTCAGTACTACATGTTCAAACTTAATATAATAATACAGCGGAAGAATACAACAAAACACTTACTCGGGTGCTACAGCCATTACTCACCCATGTGAGTAATGAAGCCAGTGGCGGACCCACATGGGGTCCTATGGGGGCCAGGACCCCATAGCTCTCTATACAATAAAAAATTAAAAAAGTAGAAGTTAGTATAAGTATAATAAAATGACATAATTAACAAGTAGTGAATGTGGTTTAATGGTTAAGAACTAGTAGTATTGATGGTTCAGAGTTCAACTCCTCTTAGTTGTCACTTTGTTCTGTTTTTTCAGAAAATATTTCTGCCCCTTGAAGCAACCCGGTCCAAATAATAGCTTAAAATAAGCGCTTTCTTTTGCGCATGTCCTGTGCTTTTTTTTTCTATTTTGAATTACCAGCAGTTGAGAGACTTCAAACTTAGCTTCTTTTTTTCCTTTTTTTTGTTTGTTGGAGCATTCTGGTTTCTGATGCAGTATGTTTTGTAGGTTGGTTTAAGATTTATGGATAGACTAGTTATGTGAGCAGAGAACATTATCTAAAAAACTTACAAGTAGAAGTAGCTTTTATTTTTGAAAACCAGCAATGAAAAATCGTAGAGGTCAATTGAAAAATATTTTAAATATTAGTATGAAAATCAATAATATTTATATATTATATATACATGTACTGTAAAATAATGGACCCCATGAGATTAAATCTCTGGGTCCGCCACTGAATGAAGCGTCCAATTACCACATGTTAAGTCTAGATCTTTTAAGTTTTTGATGATAGCAAACCTTGTATTGTGTATTTAACATGTTTGTTAAGCTTCAATATTCAGATAGACAGGCTAAGGAGTGGCTTCGCACGCAAGGTTGCAAGCGCACTCGATTCATGACTTGTGCCCATCCGGTCGGGCACCTGTCTGGGAGAGCTCCATGCTAGAAATTTTAGCACATACAACAAGTTAGGCACCGCATGAAGATATCTCTCATGCTTAAGAAGAAAATCAAACACAAAAGACTGCAAGAGGATCGACACATTCATACAAACTCATACATTCACACTATCAACTAGCACACGACAAGAATATAACTCATTAATGTGCTAATGGACAAGATAAGTAAAGGGATACTTATCAGAACAATTGCATAGCCGTAATGAAGACTAAAGGAGCATTTATGAGCATTTAATGAGCCAGACATAATCAGGCAAGTGGGGCACACAAGCGGTGCTCGACCAAACCTTAATTATTGATAAAAAGAATCCGACCAACTTATAAAAGTCTTAAAACAAAAGAGTTCTGAAGTCTAGACAAATTTAAACATAGGTACTTAGTCTAGCGGGTCACTGTCCCATCCCTTATACTTTATTAGGACCTGTGGCAGAAACCAAACAAGCAAACAAAGAGCCACGATAAAGTCAGAAAAATTGAGTAAGCTACCACTTCACTACGTAAAAATCATTTTCTCTTTGAAACAATTTAACAATATAGCAATGCATCAACACACCAATCATTTTAACCATGTTATCACATAACCATAAAGTAAACTTTGTAAAATATTTCACATATACTTCATTAATAACTCAAGAAAATATATCCAGATAATTAAATTATCTTCCTTGTCTCAACGCGCAGCCAGGACAAAACAACATCTCTCACTTTTGGGTACAACACACAGCTGTAACCCGGACCCCAACACGCAGCCTGGAATCCAACCTCGCCACTAAATCCTTAAGTGTGCCACACCCCCCCCAATAGTTCAAAAGACTACGGAGTAGATCTAGGACTAACTGTGTCCTAGTACGGCCCACAGTATCTCAAACTTATGCGTCCTAGTGCAGCCCGCATATATCATCTTATCCATACGGCCCACATGTACCATGGTATAATCTTCCTTATAATTCCTTTATTCATTGATATTATTCACTTTATAATCTCTTTAATTTCTACATATACCACCAAAATTCAATCATGTCACAATAATCATGACTAAATAATTGCAATCTCACATAATCATATCATTAACATGTTCTCATCTCTTTCCTCTAAAATAATATCCAATTAATCACCATATAATAAACTGCGCACTTAAATATTTCTAGTAATCATTATCATAAATAATTTATTCCCAAAAATAATAATCACTCACAGATAAAAATCACAACCAATAAAAAGATTTATTTTACGCAGTTAATACAAGTTTAGTGAACGCAGTAACTTACCTCAAAAAGAACGTTATCATTTGCACCCACCAAACATATAATTAGCCACTATTCTTCGTTTACAAATTTTAGCACTGATTTGTTGACATCATCAATGAAAGAAACATCTAGCTGCTGCTACATGCTATCGTTACTTCATGTTGTGGCCGCCCAAGATAGAAAAAGAAAACTAACTGATCCCTTTTTTCATATTTTCCTTTTATGTGTGTGTGAGAAGAGAGATTTTTTTCTTTTTGAATCTATGATACAGAGAAAAGGAGGCACGACATAGAAGGAATTTTTTTTCAGTCTAGATGAGAAGAGAGGTATTTGAATATAGAAGATGGGCAGATGAAATGGAACATCAAATGAGCTTATATAAAGGAGGTCGGAGGGTAACTGAAGAGCGAGGAATATAAACTGTTTAATTAATACATGAAGTAATTATTCAATCAATAAAGAAAATTAAACTTTTTAATGAATAGAAAATTAAAAGTTAGGTAATGTGGAAAGTTAAAAGGTGATTTAATAAATGAAGTTGGAAATATGGAAAGTTTAAATTGGTAAACTAAATAAAATCATAAAATACCAAAAGGTGTAACCAACATATAGTAAAATACCTTATTTAGTGTATGTAATTAAATCAAAACTATCATTATTATACTAAGTTATAAACAAATAAATACACTAAAATAATATGAAATACACATGGATCATATTATTAAATCAAAAATCATAACCGACGTATTTTAAATAGGGTTATTTATTAAAACGAATCATTTTTATTAAATACTATATAACATGCTCGTAAATTATAGTATAATCTTCATAAACTACTTGGTATTATACTTGCGAACAAAAATACTCTTAAACTATATAATAGATGTATTTTGAATCAACAGTATTATTTGAATTATATCATTATTATTATTATTATAGCTCCATTTTTAATAAATAAATATACCAAGTTAACTCGAGAAATACAAGGATCATTAATATGAAGATAAAATCACAACTACCATAAAACTGATTATTTTATTAAATGCATTATCTTTATTAAATACTGTATAATATGCTCACAAACTATATAATACTCGTAAACTAGAAAATAAATGTATTATAAAATTTAGGGGTATTTCATTAACTAACCATATATACTTGCATTTATTTCATATGTAAGCAAGCCTAAACAATTGAGAAAAACTGAGAGATTATTTGAGCAAGAGTGATTCAGACTTAAGTGTGTAAGGGCTAGAGAGTTAGTGAGCTGGTTATGACTGGTGTTGTGTGTCAACACTTTGTATTTGGTAGACTGATCAGTTAGGGAGCGGTTGGGGAACCGTAGGCCGACTGTTAGGAGAGCGTAGAGGACTTTGGGATAAAGTCCTAAATTGTCCTGGAGTCCGTGTGTGGGGCGAGGGAGATTGAGTGAATTTCTTGTGTGTAATTCTCAATCAAAATGGAGTAGTTTAAGTTTATCTCGTGTCTTTCCCTAACCATCAAAGTTTCATCTAAGTCCACGACACTCTACGAGGGACGCATCAAGAGTGCTTGCTAGTTTCAATTGGTATTAGAGCGGGTCTCTTCTAGAAAGCTAACTGCTTTGGAAGCCGATCAAAATGTCTCACGCAAGCCTACTAGCGGTAGAAGAAGGTTCTGCACCAAATCGACCACCACTCTTCAATGAAGACAACTACACTCACTGGAAGAATAAAATGGAGTTTCACATCAAGTCTGATGATCTAAGAATGTGGAGGGTGATAACCCATGGAGAGTACACCTTCCAGAATGCTCAAGGACAAGACATATTTGTTGATAGCATGACGGATGATCAAATCAAAAAGCTGGTATTCAATGCTCGAGCTGTAAGAATACTACACTGTGCACTACTACCTGAGCAATACTCCAAGATAGCCTTAGCCAAAATAGCTCAAGATATTTGGAAAACTCTTGAGGCCATGTATGAAGGGAATGATGAGATCAAAAAGACTCGCATTGAGTTGCTGCTCACTCATTGGGAGCTATTCAAAAAGGAAGAAAAGGAGAGCATTTCTGAAATGCATACAAGGTTCACCAAGCTGATCAACGAAATATTGGTACTTGGAAGAACTATCTCAAAGGAGGATCAAATTCGGAAGTTCCTCAGATATCTTCCTGCCTCTTTCGACAACAAGGTCAATGTCATGCAAGAAGTCCATGATCTATCTAGAGGTGATCATCCGGGCGGGCGGGCCGGGTTCGGCCAGGGCCAGGGAGATTTTTTGAGCTCATCGGGCCTACTCATGGAGACCGGGCCCGGTTTTATATGTCCGGGCCGGGCTAGGCCCGGTTTTTTTTTAGCTCTGCCGGTGCCCGGCCCGCCCCGGTTATTTACTTATTTTTATTTTTAAATTAAAAAAATTTAAAAATATATATATTTAATTTCAAAATCATTATTATATATATAAATTTGAGTAAAATTTTATATTATATGTATATTTAATATAATTTTGATATATGTATTATATCAAATAATATAAGATATACAATATTTTATATATATTTTAAAAAATAATAAATAATATTGAAAACCGGGACGGGCGGGCTTGGCCCGCGGGCTTGAAAATTTGCCGCGGCCCGACCCGATTTTATTCGGGCTCATTTTTTTTGTCCAAGCCCACTCGAACAGCCCGTCAGGTTCGGCGGGCTTTTTCCCGGGCCGGAGCGGGTGGGTCACCGGGGGACCGGCCGAACAGGTTTGAATAGCTCTAGATCTATCTAAATGTCCTTGGCGGAACATGCTAGGTTCCCTAATGGTGTTTGAGCTAAAACTACAAAACGAAACTCAGAAAACTCAATAAAGAAAAAGGGAAAGGCAGTCCTTAGCTGGAAAACTCCAAAATAGGAGAAAAAAATGATGAGATGGTCCTTTATGCTAAGAGTACTTTCGAAAGTTCGTGAGAAATAACATGAGGAAAGGAAGAGAGCCCAAGGAGACCGACGATCATCACAAGGAGAACAATAATAGGTGTTTCGAGTGTTCAAAGCATGGACTTCATATCAAAGATTGTCCTCAACAACCCCGAGACGACAACGACAAGGTCAGGAAACTCGTCCGAAGATTATTCAACACAGGGCCAAGGAAAGAAGCGTTTGTTGCTGCATGGGGAGACCCAGAGCTAAGTGACAACGATCAAACCTTAGATAGTGATTCCTCGGAGGATGAGAACGCTCACCTATGCCTTGAAGAAGTTTGCTTGATGGCGCAAGATAAGGGCACTTCAGAGTCGGAAGAAGAAGATCAAAACAAGGTAAACTACTCTAAACTTAGAAAAAGGATTCTAAGGCTGAACTCCCTGGACTTAGAAAATTTCTCTTATATTACTTGATCAACTTGAGGCTTAGGAAAATGAAAATAGGGAACTTTTGGGGAAAATGAGAACTTGGAGAAAAACTCATACAAGAATAAGGTACAAAATCTCATGAGAGCACTCATGAAATTGCAATTGATTATAGTGAAATTCTTTCTACTCATGAAAAGATGAAACTGGGTAAACAACCTGAAACGATGAATTGATTGCTGCACTTAGTACAAAAGAAAAAGAACTAGCGTTAGTCAAATAAGAACATACGAAGCTAGAAGCTGTATCTAGGACACCCATATGGAGAAACAAACTACCAGTCGGGTATCAGCCAGCGACCAGTCGTGAAGGTGTCTGTAACCTATGCAGACAACCCGGTCATCATGAAACCAATTGCTATAGAACACGTTTTATGAGGCATTGGAAACTCAAGAAAATAAGACTAAAATGGGTAGTTAAAAATGATCCTAGGAACATGATTACTGGTGGAGATGGGTCCAAACCTTCTATGGACCCTAACCCCACATCACTAACGTGTTAAGTCCAGAATCGAGTGGGAATGGACCCCTGCTGGTACATCAATAGTGGGTGCTCTAAACGCATGACAGGAGACAAGTTAAAGTTCTTCTCACTCGAACCAAGAAGCCAAGGAACTGTTTCCTTTGGCGACAACAAGAAAGGAAAGATCATCGGTGTAGGTAAGGTTGGTTTCACCTCTAACTATGTCATAGATAATGTCAATTTAGTTAATGGTTTAAAATTCAATTTGCTCAGTGTATCGCAAATATGTGATAAAAGGAAATTCAGTTCACTTCTATCCTACGCATTGTAGTATAGTAAGTCAGGACAATGGCAAAGAGTTATTAAAGGGAAAAAGATGGAAAAAAATTATGTAACTAGTTTGGAGGATATTGACAGTTCAAACCTTCCATGATTGACTGCTTCAATAGATGACTCCACTCTATGGCACAAAAGATTAGGGCATGTTAGCACTTCATTGTTAAGAAACTTGTCAAGAAACGGTTGGTAAGAGGTCTCCCTGAGATTAAAGAATCTGAGACCAATCTTTGTGATGCTTGTGTTAGAAGCAAACAAACTAAGACTTCCTTCAAATCAAAGAACTTAGTTAGTACATCCAAGCCACTTGAATTACTTCACATGGACTTATGAAGACCTATGAGAATCAAAAGTTTTGGAGGAATTTGGTATGTGTTTGTAATTGTTGATGATTACTCACGATTTGTCTGGACACTCTTTATTGCTTCCAAAGACGAAGTCTTTGAGAAATTTCAAGTATTTGCAGGAAAAGTCCAAGTACAACTCAACCACAAGATCAAGGCTCTTCGGTCTGATCATGGGTCAGAGTTTGAGAATCAACAATTCATGGATATGTGTAAACAACATGGAATCAATCACACATATTCAGTACCAAGAACACCCCAACAGAACGGGTAGTTGAGCGTAAGAACAGAACACTACAAGAGCTAGCCAGGGTCATACTATTGAGGAGTAGTCTTCATTAGGTATTCTGGGCAGGGCAGAAGTAGTGGCGACTGCATGCTACATCACAAATAGAACGCTCATACAACCTATCCTCAACAAAACTCCCTATGAGCTAATCAATGGAATAAAACCAAACATAAATCACTTCAGAATCTTTGGTTGTAAATGTTATGTCCACAATAATGAAAAGAATCCCTTAGGAAAGTTTGATGCCAGAAATGATGTAGCCATCTTCCTTAGGTACTCTAAAAGGAGCCGGGCACACAAAGTATACAACAAAAGGACACTAAAGGTGGAAGAAGTGTGCATGTGGTCTTTGATGAGGCTGATGTTCACAAAATCAAGAAATCTGAAGAAGATGAAGAATTTGAATTTGATCTAGCTGATCAGGATCACACAGATAATCCCAAAGATGAATCATCGGCCGAAGAAAACCTGTCCGACAGGTTAGAGATAGGTTAACAATTGGTAGACGATGAAAACAATGATGTCAAAGATTCTCTATCACCATTAACCATTCATCAATCTCATACCTTGTACAAAGATCATCCATTAGAGAACATCATATCAGATATCTCCAAGGGAATTCAAACCAGAGCACAAGCTCGAGATCTTCTAGCATTTTCAACGTCGGTTTCACCCATTGAACCCAAAAATGTCAAAGAAGCCCTTCAAGACTCAGATTGGATTAAGGCAATGCAAGAAGAATTGAATCAGTTTGAAAGATGCAAAGTCTGACATCTTATGCCTCGTCCTACACATCAAGGAGTACTTGGCACCAAATGGGTCTTTAGAAATAAGCTAAATGAGATGGGAGAAGTAGTTAGAACAAAGCTCGTCTGATAGCTCAAGGATATCGTCAACAAGAAGAGATAGACTTCCAAGAAACATTTGCTTCTGTAGCAAGGATGGAATCCATTTGATTGTTGATAGTGTTTACTGCACATAAGGGAATCAAACTCTTCCAACTTGACATCAAGAGTGCCTTTCTAAATGGGTACGTCAAAGAGGAAGTGTATGTTGAACAACCTCTAGGCTTTGAGACACAAGAAGGAAAGGACATGGTACTCTAGCTTGACAAAGCTCTTTATGGGCTCAAACAAGCTCCAAGATCATGGGTGTGATCGTGTATCTTCTTATCTTTTAGAAAACCAATTCAAGAGAGAGGAAGGTGGATAAAACCTTGTTTGTTTACAACAACAAAAAGGATTCTTAACTGTGTAAGTATATGTTGATGATATAATCTTTGAAGCCTCTGATGAGAAGTATTGAAGAAATTCGAGACTTTGATGAAGAAGGAATTTGAGATGAGTGATCTAAGAGAATTGAAGTTCTTCTTGGGACTTCAAGTCAAGCAGGACAACGAAGGGACTATCATATCCCAAGAGAAGTATATAAAGGATTTACTGAAGAGATTTGGAATGGAGGCATGTAAACCGTTTGGCACACCAATGGCAGTTGGCACAAAGATGGGTATCATGACTGGTGACCGACCGGTTGACCAGCGATCATACAGGGAGATGATTGGTTCTCTACTATATCTTACTGCTAGTAGACCTGATATCATGTATAGCGTTTGTTTATGTGTCATGTTTCAAGCAGATCAAGAGAAAATCACCTCACAGCCGTGAAAAGGATCCTATGTTATCTCAAGGGGACCATGAATCTTGGTCTTTTCTATCCTATGTTTACTAACTGTAACATTGTAGGTTTTTCAAATGTAGATTATGGAGTATCTATCACGGATAGAAAAAGCACGTCAGGAACAACATTCTTTGTTGGATCTTGCTTGATCGCATGGGGATCAAAGAAACAACAAAGTGTTGCAATCTCAACTGCGGAATCTGAATACATAGCTGTTGCAAGCTGTTATGGTCAACTCTTACGACTCAAACAGCAAATAGGTGATTATGAAGTCAAGATAGGTACGTTGTCAATTATGTGTGATAATACAAGTGCCATCTATATTTCTAAAAATCCTGTGCATCATTCTCGTACCAAGCATATTGACATAAGACATCATTTTCTTAGAGATTGTTGTGAAAAGGAATTAGTTGGTTTAAAGTACATTTCTACCGAAAATCAACTAGCTGACATTATTACTAAGCCATTGAGTAGAGAAAGATTTAATAAGATTGTTCATGATCTTGGAATGATATTCATTAATCACAATTAACTATCTTTTATTTCCCATGATCGGCCACCTACATGTGAGCAACACCTATAATATTGTCGTTCAGTAGTCAACGAATAGTTAAATGCATATGACACATGCCAAACGACTACTTGAAATAGATATGTCATCTTTTCCACAAAAGTAAGGTTATAGTAAAAGAGTGCAACAGATAGAAACAGAAAAATGCAATGGACCGCTGACAACCTGTCACGACCGCTGCCCGTTATGAATAGTATCGTTGGGACATGTCAGCGAGCGGACGAGGAGCGGTCGCCGATCTGTTATACCCAAAATTTTAACCCCCGGAAGAGAGTCTCTACTAATAGGCTATTTTGGTCAAGTAGTAAGGGTTCCCAGTTCGATCGGAACATTTCAGAGTACTAGGGAAGGCTTAGTCATCTCCAAGGGCATTTTCGTAACTTTTCAAGGCTCATAAGCCCCCTATAGGCTTTCTCTCCTCAAAATAAGAGGTCAATCAATTCAAAATGCTTTGAAATTTTAACCCATGATAGAGAATTACATTTTAAGCATAATGGCATTGGAATTTTGATTTTTTGAATTTTCAATAATTTTCTAGCAATTTCTGATTGAATATGACGAGAAATTGAATTTAAAAATATTCCAACATTTAAAAAATTCGATTTCACTTCAGAAAAATCATAATTTCCATTCTTGACATGTGGCTAAAATTTCGCAGCAAAATTCCTTTGCGAAGTCACTTAATTAAAATGCCAAAAATCTTACTTTTACTAGATTTTCTTTATCTTTAAGAAAGTCTATATAGAGGGATAAATCTTTTGATAAAAGTAGAATCTCACAAGCACTCAGAACCCTAGGCAGTCAAAACTCTCCTCCATAGCCAGCCTCCCATGTTTTTGCACCCTCAAGCACTGAAACAATACTGAAATCTCACCAAAATCAACACCAAGACACATTCTTCAATTCCCATCACATCCACAATCATCAAAACACCTTCAAACCACCACCAAAACGTGAAGAACACCACCAATTCTCAGGGGTCAGAAGCTCAGTTCGAACTCATGACTTGGAATCGGCTTCAACGGAGCACCGAAAGGTTCCCGGCGTGAAGAGTCTTCTCATTGACACCGAAGGTAAAGCAGGTTGGGACCTTAATCTTTAGATTCCCCACAACTTCATTAGTCTTCTATCCAATTTTGAGCGCAAACTAACCTTTGAAAGATTCTGAATTGCTAATTGTTTTGGCTTCTGCCCGATTACTTGTCTGCTAAGTTTCGCATTGAATTCGACTTCAAACTAAGATTTTTCAATTACTAACATCTTGTACACTTCTCAGGCTACACGTACATAAAATTTGAGCTCAAAACACCGTCGGGAACCATCAAAAACCCACTGTCTGTGGGCGGTCCGTGACCTCGGACGCCTTGTCCGGGACCACGGACGGGTTGTCCGTGACCACGGACACCCACGGACGGTGGCGGGATTTCTTATTTTCCAAATTTTCAAATTTTAGGGTTTCTGACAATACATGTCTGGGCCCAAGGACACCCTGTCCGTGGCCCCGGACTTTTCAAGTTTGTGTTTTTATTTTAGTTCTGTTTTCGTAATCATGTAATTCCATTGGGGTCCGTGGTCTCGGACAATAGGTCCGTGGCTACGGACATAATTAAAATTTGACCTAATTCTGTCTCCGAAACCCTAGTTTAGGTAGTTTTATTTTCACTTTAATTTTCTGTCAAAAAATGTTTAAAATACAAAAAAAATCAGAAGCGCGCACTTAGGTTAAAACGACTCGTAATAAGCCGTAATTAAACTAAGTAGAAGAAAAAACGACTTCTAGGGGTAATGAAAGTAATTGAACCCTAATTAAGTCGAATATCAAGCCCCTGAACCCGAACTATCCTTTCCTAATTTGATCTAGGTAAAAATTAGATGGCGACTCATAATAGGTTCCAGTGAGCTAGCTTAGGTTTTAATAATTAATGTTATATGACATAGTTATTAATCTTAGGTTATAAGTGGACCTAAAACCCGACTGGATCCTAATCATTTTAATCAACATAGGGTAGGGTTTAAAAATTGAGGCTCACAGAATGACAACTCTGCTGGGGACAAAACTCTTAATTTTAACTTGTTTAATTTTAAGAAAGAGGGCTTAACTCAAAAAATTGTTTATTTTTGGCTTTACTACTTTGTTTGTTTACTTTCGTGCGCACTTTAATTTTCTGCATCTTTGCATCATATGAGAGCGAGGGTCCACCAAACCGATTTCACCCCGGGACCCGTTTAAGGGTCCCTTGTCAGGAACTCACACCTTTAAAGGTGATGTGAATAAGTGGGGGAAAAGTGGAGGGTGTCGTCTAACCACACCCCCTTAATACCTGGGCCTTAGCCCCAAGCATTTCCTAGCAGTACCCTTACCTTGCCCATTATTTGGTCAGTCAAAGACCCGGCCGTAGACGCACACCTCTTGGTGATGTGAAGAAAGTGGGGAAGCCCAAAGAGAATAGCATGCAAGCCCTATTCCTTTGTGGTTACCTGGGCCCATGCCCCAAGCACCTCTTCGGATCGATCCTGAAATATCCCTAAATTAATTTAAATTAATTTAGGGTATTTCTTTTATTAAATACCCTTGATAATATTGTTAAACAATAAATTATTATATGGTGTTTATAATAATAAATTAAATTATTATGGATAAACATTAAATTATTATATGGAATTATGGAATATTATTTGGAGGATTTCTTATGTTTAAATACAATTTAAATTAATTAATTATATGGTATAATGAATTTAATAAAAATATTTACAAGTTAATAAATCTTGGGAAAATTCCTAGACACTCCAATTATATTATAAAGATTTTAGAAACATTTGGAACATTGATTTGAAGCACAAAAGTCAATATAAAATCCTAGAAACCCTAAGGCTTATTAAGCCTTGCTAGGGTTGACTTTTTGAGAATGGTCAAACCAGGCCATGAAACCTATACCAAAAAATAGGTTATGAAAAACCATGAAGATCGATAAAAAGAACGTCAAAAACGGATCATCCTAGCCAAAGTTATGCTAGTTTGAAGTTTAGAGCCAAAATTTCATAAAGTGCCACGTGTCAGCCTCTCGTGCGTCCCAACACTTAGCAGATTTTTACCTCCTTGTTTTTCTCCAGCAAACAACCGATTTTGACCTAACTTGTGACGGCTATATCTTCTTCATCTTTCAATATTTTTCCAAGCCGTCTTCTTTATTCTCTTCTCCTTTGAATCATCTTCACAACCGTAACTCATACAAACCCTAACTCCATCTACATCAACGGGAAAATCGTTCTCAAGTTGGCACCTTTCACAGTCGTAACCCAGATTTCCAATTCCCTTCGAATTCAGGTAAATTCGTCTAGCCATAAATCCTTCGTTTCTCAACCAAATTTTGATTTCTTTAGCTCGTTGTGTAGATCTCTAATCCGTCTACAATTCTTATGTTTATGCCCAAGCCTGATTCATAACCGGTTGGAAGTTATAGCCGCTCAAAGTTCCTGATTTTTCAGCACATAAAATCATACCGAAACAGAGAGGTAAACTCGTAACTTTCGGGTCAATTTTCTTTCTGTATAACGCGAGTTAGGATTAGCTCTAGTTATCAATGTGTAGAGCTAAGTTTCATCTTCCTATTGAGCCAATTAACAAAGCCTAACTCGATCTGTGCAATAACTTATAGATCCTCGAAGTTTGCTTCACGAACTGGTCGGAAGTTCGAGTTTTTCCAGAAAAACGATTTCGAATCGCTTCGATTCGGGCAATTCCGGTGAGTTTCCGATCAATCGCTCCGATAATGTTGTTGGTAGTGTTGATTCCGACCTAACTCATGTTTCAATTGTGACAATTACGCTCTAGATTAGGAGAATTTGGCGAATTATAATCCGAATCGTATTCTGTTCTAATATAAACCCTAACTCTCGAATCAAACTCGAATCTTGATGAATACTGCATGATAATTGGGGAAATCGGTACCATTAGAACCGGAATTCGATTTCGAATCCATAGAAACAAGAATCGTTGAATTTCGTTCTGTAGATCGAGAGATATAGGTGAATTAGTACTCGGTTTCGAATTGTGTTCTCTGAAGAACTCGCGCGATACGGGCCGTCCGATCTCAGTTAATAAAGATGGACGGCCACGATTAAAACATACGATTTTAAAATATAAGTTTTTTTATATTGTTTCCAGGAATAAACCCCAACTTGTTTAATTAATTTAAGTGCCTTCCCGAATGTATTTTGACTTGAAATTTTAACCATAGATTCCTTATTTTATGTAGTGTATTTTGATGTAAATTATTATGGATTTGGAGTTTTTAAACATAAGTTATGATTTTTACAAGTTACGGCGTTTCTGGAATTATTTGGCTAAATTAAAAAGTTATTTTTATGAAATAAAAATTTTATAATATGTCTAAAATGTTATAGTTACTATATATTAAATTTGGGAATTTTTGGACAAAGGTAAATGGGTTTAAAAATTGTATTTGTGAAATTTTCATGAGATTTTCTTATAATATATGGTTTTAAATTAATAAAAATTAGGGTATAGTTTGTTAATAAACTTTTAGGGTTTGGGAAATATGAAAAGACTAAATTAATATTTAGTAGCAGTATAATTATAAATATTTTGGTTATTCATTTTTAAGTAAAGTAAAAACTATATATATATATATGTTTATAATATAGAAAAGGAATAGAAACTTATATTAAATTAGGAAAACTAATTAATCTACATTTCTGATTACTATATAATATGGAAATTGTATATATACCTGTGGAGGTTAAGGGAAATATTTTATTTTATAAACTTTATGTTAAAGGTGGTTTTGGTTAAAGGTTAATAATGTAATTAAATACAATAAAACTTCTTAAGGAATGTTTTGGGAAAAACCTAATGTATATATATACTCATGTGAGAGGAATTAAATAGAAGCTTATGTTAAATCAAGGATTTAAATTAATTTACATTTATTCTATTATACAGTTTGGAGTTAATATACTTAACGTAACTTGGGAAAAATACTTTATTTTATAACCTATTTATATAATACGTTAATAAGTGTAAGGTTAATCGAGGTAATTAAATAAAACTACTTAAATAATGTTTTAATTAAATCCTAGTATAACTAAACATATATTAGACATAATTAGAGGAAATAAAATACCTTATCCTATAGGTAATACCTAAGCAAATAAAATGCCTCTTGAAGACTAGATGTGTGTGAGTTGTGAAGGTGATTTAATTTAATAAATTTCTTAAAGAATGTTCTGGATAAATCTTAATATTTATGGATTTACATATATATTAATATATTGAGAATAGCAGAGGGAAATAACATTTCTTGTGGGAAGAATAATTAGAAGAGTGTATATATGTACCTGTAATAATTAGCCAACGTTAATCTAAAGGTTTAGTTAAATTAACCCCATGTCTAAGAGTAAGTAATTTAAAATTACGTTAGTTGTATCTGTTAGACAAGAAAATTCGATGGCGTAGTTGGTTAAGTTTAATCTGGAACTGAGTCGAGGTGGCACGTTCGAAACCTCGCATAATCCTTTTAGGAAACTTAATTAAAACAACGAGAACGTAGCACGGGCTTGGGCTAACCTACTGGGCCCAAGCCTGTGAACTCCGAAAGCCCACTTTAACAATTCAAGGAGAGTTTGGGCCACTCTCAGGAATAAATGCTAAATCATTCCAAACTAAGCGAGATGGGCCTAACAAGGGATTTAGTTAACAAGTCAAGCCCAAATCTCTGTAAGAGAATAATGGTCAACCTGAAACTAGTAATCAGTAAGTGAAGAAGACTGTTAAGTGTGTAAGTCTCTTAACTAATCGACGTTTGGAACACCTTAATTATAGGTTACTGTTGGGGAATCACTTTTACGAGTTAGTTATTGTGCTTCACGTACCAGGTACGATTTCTCGTACTCCGATATTTTTGATGATTGACTTGTGGAATGTTTTGGAAAACGCTAACCGACTTTAAGAGGAATTTCTAAAAAAAAAGAATTGGTTGTGTGACTAACTCAGCTTGTGTGACTAACTGAGCCTTGGATGTGAAACTTACATGGGAATTGGTTCCTTCTATCTGGTGCCCCGTTAGACATTGGCTGCTTAGGGTTTACGCTTCTGCACTCTGTAGGACTGAGTGTTTTGGTATTGCCCTGGGTAGTTGATGATCCAGTGGGAATATGGGAAAGTTGTTCTTGGTATTGAGTATGGATTATTTCTAATAAGTGGTGCACACACTTTTCACCGATGACTGAGAACGGGTCGGTGGCAGCGGAGGTCTGCTATACCTCGCCCTTTGTGGCAACTGACAGCGGAGGTCTGTTTACCTCGCCCTTGTGGCAACTGACTGGCGGTGGGGGCCATCTCTCCCAATGGGTTTTATTCCACTCTCGAGTTTTGGGTTCTTGGAGCTATTTTGTCATTCCTAGTCCTTTGTGACTATCTGAGTTTTTCTACTCCTAACGGGAATTGGGTTTAACTAAGGAAATGGATGTTCACTAACACATGAAGTGATTTTGTTCCACTAACTTTAACTTTCGATTATTAAACTTTATTCTTATATTGATATCTTGATTTGGTGATTGTGAAATGCTTTATTCCTCTGAGTGTTTTAAGTGTTTGTTTCAAGTTATTATATGTTTAAGAATTGTATTATAAGCTGTTTTTGGAGGATCGTACCAGTTCCATTCCAGGGAACTGACCCGCCCCTTTCGGGGTGGGCTGCTTGGTTTCATCTTGCAGGTACGAAGTGATTTACAGGTGGCCACGAAGAGAATGAGCGTTGGGTTGGGACTAGGGTTTGTGGAGAGAGAATATGTTTAATTTCTATTATGTTGTGTTAAGTTTTTCTCGAGTTCAGACCGTAGCTTTTGTGGATTGTAAATTGTAAATTGGTGAGGTTTGGTGCCGGGTGTTTGGAACCCGATGATCTGTACGCCTTTAGTATTTTATTTCCGCTGTAATTATGTTTAGTAGGGGCGTTACAGATCCATACCCGAATTGGATAAGCGTCAAGTGAGGACATGTTGAATTTGTGTGGGCCTTATCTTCTTGTATGATCGGCTCACTACCCATCCTAGGAATTGATAGGAACTTTTCCAACATCAACTCAGCCCAACCCGATATCGTGGCTTTATTGTTTATGGCCCAAAGACCCTGCTTGATTTGAATGTGTGAGTTATTTGTTCGGGCTTCGGCCCAAAAGTTTAGATTTAGGTGATTTATCTTTCAGCCCAATTTGAATTACCAATTTAGTTCTAGGCCCACGAAAAACAAATCCACTTAAAATAATCCACAAGACATGAAAATCAATCAGGCCTTTCCATTTCGGCCCACAACCCATTCTAGTCTAGGTAAACTTTCTATTCGGGTCCTGGCCCAAAATCCTAGATCTGGGTACCAGCTTTCAGGCCCAATCAGAACCATCTGTTTTCGGCCCATTTAAATTCACGATAGTTTGCGCAACCCATTTATTCCAGTTTCTAGCCCGTAGGCCCAGCAAGAACTTCAAAATGAATCTCAGACTTCAAAGTTCCTCTCTCGGCCCAGTGGCCCATTCATACTTCATACAGTTTCCTTCGGCCTGTGTGCCTCACTTCCAGATTAAGAGCATCCAGGCCCACACATCCATTCTAGTCTAGAAGTCCCTCTGACCCAAATGTCTTACTTCAATCCCCAATCATTTCGGCCCAAGTGCCACATTCCCAAACACATTCTGGCCCAAGTGCCACATTCCCAAACACATTCTAGCCCAAGTGCCACATTCCCAAATCATTCCGGCCCAAGTGCCACATTCCCAAACACATTCTGGCTCAAGTGCCACATTCCCAAACACATTCCGGCCCAAGTGCCACATCGTCAAACACTTTTTGCCCAAGTGTCATAATCTCACAACACATTCCGGCCCAAGTGCCAACCCACTTATGAATCATTCTGGCATGTGTGCCTCACTTTCAATTCATTCAGGCCCGAGTGCCTAATCCACATTCATGAAACCGTTTCAACCCATGCACCTCACATTCAGGCCCAAGTGTCTCATGTGTCATCCATGGGCATTCCTAGTTCAGGTACTTCGAAGAGCCTACTAAGAGTCCAAGAAGAAGACGAACACAGTCATCTTAGCGACGTCCCGGCGGTCAAGAGCTCGAGTCTTTAGCATGTGGACTTCAGACGCTTCAGCAGGATTCGGATTCAACAGAAATTCCAGGGTTCCCGTGCATTCTACTGTATAACCTGCCAAATGCACCTCTCATAGTTTTCAAAGAATGATCATTTTCAAACCACTAATAAGAAGCATTGATTTTGTTAAACCATCTTCTTCCTTATGTTCACAAGTGGATGGCTTTTTCAAGTCTAAATGGTAAAAAAAAGGGGATTCTGTTTTACATAAATTTCTTTTGAGAAAATAGTTCATGAAATAATTATTTTCCGACAATGGAATGCAAAGACCTGTATTTTGTCTCCCAAAATTTGAACATGCCTTGTCAAACATCACAACTCACCCTAAAACATTCAAAACAATCCACGAAGCGGTTCCAAATCCACATCTTTTAAATTGTTGTCATAAACCCCAAATCAATACTGGGGGCAATCTGAGTTTAAGTTTGTCATCTTTCATCTTTCGTCTAAACGCGTTAACGAGTTTCTGAGTGAGAAATTCACAAGAGAGTCTTGAGCGGAAAAACCATGAGTGAATGAGTGCGTCATTTTTACACGACTCCGGAGAGACCACATTTAAAGGTGAGGTAAACGGCATAACTCCGACTGAAGGAGATAATTTATAAATTTACTCTTAGACCTGCGAAAAGTAACAAAGAGCGGATACACAACAATCAGGAATGACGAAGCACCTAGGTACAACACCACATAGCAACAAGCTTGTGAACCCTGACATTAAACCCTAGGCACCCCCGTTGAGCCTTTCATATATCCCTTTTTCGATATTATGAACTCCACAAAATAACCCAACCAATGATGAATATCCGACCCGGTGACCAAAGGAGGCGAGGAGTCAGACTCTCAGATAACGTTCTCATCAGTCCAAAGAAGCAACGCCACTATCAGCATGACGAAGTGATCCGCAAATGGTCCTAGAGTGACACAGGATCTAAAGAGCTCACATCAAAACTGCTCTCAAAGCCCAAAACCGGGAAACACAAGAACCCCGAAGGCAAAGTTAAGAAAGGATAAAACAAAAAGGCAAACCCGAAGTGCCTCGAAGAAATCCAAATGATGAAAAGAGAAATGGTGTAAAGGACAACTTCAAAAGTTCAGGTCCAGAAGCTCGAAAACAACGTCAACATGAAGCAGCTAGACGACTTCAAGACAAGGAAGATGAATCTGAGGGAAGACACAAGTTGCAGCTTCGGTCACCCATTTAAGCTCCACATCCCTCAAATATCCCTTCATGATCCTGTCGTCTTTCATCACACCCTATGACCACGTTATAAGCTTTAAAGACTTCCGACTTGACAGTTGTGTATCTAATCACGTGATAGTAACATATCGAATGCGTAAATCCACCAAATGTCAAATTCAATGGTCTAGAAGTTGTGACCGTGAGAAGGAAACAAGTACAAGCATCAAACACACTGAGTGTAGGTTAGGAAGCACCACATCAAAACATAAGCCTTGACCCTGTGAGGACGAGACTTGTTCGCACGTTTAATCAAAGAAAATACTAGAGGCAATCGATCGTTCTAATTGATTGCCATGAACTCTAGCTTAGATTGTCCTAAGGACAAATATTGGGGGCAATTGTTGGTTCCAACAATTGCCATGCCAACACCAATTGAAACCCAAAGCTTGAGCACCACCACCCCACCACAGGCACACATAAACCCTTACCTCCACATCGAACACCTCAGGCCTACATAAGCCCTTACCTCCACATTATACCACACAGGCCCACAACCTTCACCTCCACATAAATTCCATGGCCCGTCATAAGCCCTGATCACCACTCAAAAGATCTCCACATCAAACACCACACCCCACAGACGGCATGTTCATCTCCTAGGAGGTAAATTACAAGTCTGAAATCTCTAGTCAGGAAACGATAATTTCACTTTCCTTTTCAGTAGACAGATTTTTCTTTAAACATTGCCACTTTTGGCATCTTGTTCAGCAATTTCTTCGGTTTCATGAAACTCATCATATTCCTAGCAATTTCTTGCTTCGGACAAATCTGCATCATCGCCATGTTTGGCATATTCCTGGTAATTTCTTACTTTGAACACATCTGCATCGTCGCCATGTTTGGCACATTTTCAGCAATTTTTGCTTTGAACAATTTTCAATTCTCATCATCGCCATGTTTGGCACATTCTCCAACAATTTCTTGCTTCAGACAATTTTCAATTCTCATCATTGCCATGTTTGGCACATTTTTTTCAACAGTTGCTTGCTTTAAACAAGTAGCTTACATGCACTGTGATTGCATTTTACAAACTTTTGCATACAGCTCATGATCGCCACGTTTGGCCCTTTTACAATTGGTTTTCACCACATGCATTTGCACGAGACCATTATCTTTCCTACTCATTTTTAGTTCGAGACCCAGAATTAGTGCGAGATCCATCATCTTCATCCGTGCGAGACCCATCATTTTCAAGACTTTAGTACGAGACCCAACATCTTCATTCAGTGCGAGGTCCAGCTTTTTCTTCATCCATTTAGTACGAGACTTCAGTGCAAGACCCATCATTCTCATCAGCACGAGACCCTGCATTTTCATCATCCAGTGCGAGACCAGTACGAGACCTAGTATCATCTTCAGTGTGAGACAAGTACGAGACAGAGCGTGATCTAAGTTGGCGGGGCAGAGGCAATAAGTCCCCATCTTCATGTCAACTTCTTGGGAGAAACAACTAGTGGGCAGTGGCAACAAGTCCCCTTGGTAATCTAGAAGTTATCCCAGCACCTCAGATGGTGGGCAGAGACAATAAGTCCCCATAGTATACCAAATAGGAGCATTGGATCGGGTTTCGGTCCCCAGAAGCATCCGAGCATCATCAGCATATCATATCATCTTCTTTTGCATTTGCATTACAGGTTCCTGACACCTTAGAATGTTCGGCATACTTTATTTCATTATAGGTAGTCAACGCCTTAGAATAGCTTGACATCATATCATCCTTATAGGTAGTCAACGCCTTAGAATAGCTTGACATTATTTCATTCATTATAGGTAGTCAACGCCTTAGAATAGCTTGACATCACATCATTCATCATAGGTAGTCAACGCCTTAGAATAGTTTGACATCATCTCATTCATCATAGGCAGTCAACACCTTAGAATAGCTTGACATCATCTCATTATAGGTAGTTGGTGCCTAAGAATAGTCTAACATTACTTCATTTTTTTACCTTTAGGTGGTCGACGCCTTAGAATCGCTCGACATTCTTCCACTTTACTCATAGGTAGTCAGCGCCTCAGAACAGCTCGACACAACTTGTTGGTTTCCAACTGCACGCGGGGTCTTTTAAGATCCCAAATTTTGGGGTATCACTTAAGCATCAACTAGCCTTTTGATTCCATTACAAAGACTAGTTAACGGGGGGGCAATCTGTTATACCCAAAATTTTAACCCCCCGGAAGAGAGTCTCTAATAGGCTATTTTGGTCAAGTAGTGAGGGTTCCCAGTTCGATCGGCACATTTCAGAGTACTAGGGACAACTTAGTCATCTCCAGGGGCATTTTCGTAACTTTTCAAGGCTCCTAAGCCCACTATAGGCTTTCTCTCTCCTCCAAAGAAGGGTCAAATCAATTCAAAATGCTTTGAAATTTTAACCCATGATAGAGAATGATATTTTAAGCATAATGGCATTGGAATTTTGATTTTTTGAATTTCCAATAATTTTCTAGCAATTTCTGATTGAATCTGACGAGAAATTGAATTTAAAAATATTCCAACATTTAAAAAATTCGATTCCACTTCAGAAAAATCATAATTGCCATCCTTGACATGTGGCTAAATTTCGCAACAAAATTCCTTTGGGAAGTCACTTAGTTAAAATGCCAAAAAATCTTACTATTACTAGATTTTCTTTATCTTTAAGAAAGTCTATATAAAGGGATAAATATTTTGATAAAAGTAGAATCTCAAAAGCACTCAGAACCCTAGGCAGTCAAAACTCTCCTCCATAGCCAGCCTCCCACGTTTTTGCACCCTCAAGCACCGAAACAATACCGAAATCTCGCCAAAATCAACACCAAGACACATTCTTCAATTCCCATCACATCCACAATCATCAAAACACCTTCAAACCACACCAAAACGTGAAGAACATCACAATTCTCAAGGTTCAGAAGCTCAGTTCGAACTCAGCTCGGAATCGGCTTCAACGGAGCACCGAAAGGTTCCCGACGTGAAGAGTCTCATTGACACCGAAGGTAAAATAGGTAGGGACCTTAATCTTTAGATTCCCCACAACTTCATTAGTCTTCTATCCAATTTTGAGCACAAACTAACCTTTGAAAGCTTCTGAATTGCTAATTGTTTTGGCTTCTGCCCGATTACTTGTCTGCTAAGTTTCGCATTAAATTCGACTTCAAACTAAGATTTTTCAATTACTAACATCTTGTACACTTCTCAGGCTACACGTACATAAAATTTGAGCTCAAAACACCGCCGGGAACCATCAAAAACCCACTGTCCGTGGGTTGTCCGTGACTTGTACCTTGGACGCATTGCCGGGACCACAGAAAAGGTTGTCCGTGACCACGGACACCACAAGGACGGTGAGTGGGGGATTTCTTATTTTCCAATTTTCAAATTTTAGGGTTTCTGACAATACATGTCCGGGCCCACGGACACCCTGTCCGTGGCCCCGGACTTTTCAGTTTGCGTTTTTATTTTAGTTATGTTTTCGTAATCATGTAATTCCTGGGGTCCGTGGTCTCGGACATTAGGTCTGTGGCTACGGACATAATTAAAATTGACCTAATTCTGCCTCCAAAACCCTAGTTAGTTTAGGTAGTTTTATTTTCACTTTAATTTTCTGTCAAAAAAAGTTAAAAATACAAAAAATCAGAAGCGCGCACTTAGGTTAAAACGACTCGTAATAAGCCGTAATTAAACTAAGTAGAGGAAAAACGACTTCTAGGGGTAATAAAAGTAATTGAACCCTAATTAAGTCGAATATCAAGCCCCTGAACCCAAACTCTCCTTTCCTAATTTGATCTAGGTAAAAATTAGGTGGTGACTCATAATAGGTTCCAGTGAGCTAGCTTAGGTTTTAATAATTAATGTTATATGACATAGTTATTAATCTTAGGTTATAAGTGGACCCAAAACCCGACTGGATCCTAATCATTTTAATCAACATAGGGTAGGGTTTAAAAATCAAGGCTCACACAATCGTTACTCGAAAATTATAAAATGGCGACGAGAGTCTTGCTCTTGTCACACTATTGCCCTCACTCTCGTTAATCTCTCAGTGCATTCAAAGTAATTTCTCTTCTCTCTTACAACACTTCCGTAAGATTAAGTGCAAAATTCCCCGTCTCATAGTCACTCTAAGGATTCTCTAGCAAAAATTTTATAAACTCCGAACAAATCCCTCGATCAAAATGGCACCTAAATCCGCACTTCGATCCAAGAATAAGGCTATCCTCAAAGAAGCTCCATCAGCACAAGTGGCCGACATACTACTGATGGAATCTCTCAGAGCATCGTCGCCCCCTCGCCTATCAAAGGAAGAGGAGGATCAACTTGTGTGTAGGGTCACAATGAAGGCGACCCACTCCAAGAAGATGTACCCTATATAAGCTTCCATTTACCCAAAATTCATCATCTCATTCAAATCGAAATCCTTAAACCAAAAATCCTTCCAACTCCTACCTCCACAGATAGCCGATAATGCCTTCTTCCATTCCATCACCTAAAATTATCACCAAATACTCCAAAGCCAAAGATTCCAAAATCCAAAATCTTTCTACTGCTACAATGAGTAGCGTAACTCGTGCAACTCGTGCCTCAAAACGTGCCAACATCTAAAAAGAAACTCCACAAAAAGCCCACTCTACCCATGAAGGAGCAACTCGCAGGTTGCACTTCACCGACGACAAGGAAGCCACTCCCTCAGCAGTCGTCGAGGCTGTCGTTCAACAGATAGAGGCGGAGGAAGTACAAAGTGATGAAAAGTCACAGAAGGAGGTTACACTAGAAGAAGAGAGTCATGAAGAAGGTATGGCTGCACAAGATTATGAGGAGAAGGTTGAAGCAGTCGCTCAGACTGAGGAACCAGTCACCAACAGGTCACCGACACCCAAATGATTCAGTCGTGAAGGTGGCAGCGACACAGACTCATCACCAATCATCGCAACAGTTGAGCAGCGAGGGAAAGAGACTGAAACAGCTAAAGGCAAGCAGAAGATGGTGTTGTCACCACATGGTCAGAAGCTCGAGGAGCTCTTTCAGGCCAAGAAGGAAGCTGCAAAGCCACAACCACCCCAAATGCTCAAGCATCTCAAAAAGCTCAAGGAGCTAGAGCCCATGCTGATCAGAGCAGAGAATGTCAATGACAAGTCCTGTCCTGTCCTACCCAAGACACTAGACATGGAGTAGATGGAGAAAATGGGTCTTAGAAAGATCCTAGAGCTGTTGAAGTTCCAAGGATGGGTAGACTACTTCCAGAAGACAGTCGTCATTTATGCCAAGCTACTCAAAGAGCATATGCGACATCTTGGACCACTCCAAAGCGATGAAGACGACAACTACATCATCTCGTAAGTCCAAGGAGTTCACATCAATATCTAACTCCTGGATATGCGACACTTTTGGCCTAGAATCAGAGGGGTTGGTTGTCCGAAAGGACACCACCTGGAACGACTTAGGCCATCAAGAAGGAAAAATGGTCCAGCTACTCAACAAAGGGGCCACGATGAAGAACTTCCACGCAGTGGAAATGTCCATCCCTGACAGGGTCCTTTTCAATCTCCTCACCCACAACGTCACCCCACGTAACCAGTGCACCCACATCGTCAACGTAAGAGATGCGAGGATACTCTATGCCCTCAAGACCAAGGAGAAGATTGATCTCCTAGCAATGATTCTGCTCACCATAGAGGAGAGTATATACGTTAACCAAGGTCTGGTGCATGAGGGAGTAGTAACCAAGGTTCTACAACAAAACGGAGTCGGACACCAATAGGTTCCATGAGTGCGTGCGCACCGCTCTGGACAACATCTGTTCAGAGATGTTGTCCAAAATGGGGATCAAGACGAAAGGAGATCAGTTGGTGGTTGCTCAGAAGCCAACAAAGAGCGAGGACTCAAGGTCAGAGCCTCGACCAACAACTAAAGCATCGGCACTCAAGAGGAAAAGAAGTCTCTCACCAGTCCACGACAGCTCGGGACCAATCTGGAAACTTTAGCTAGGGAGATTATAAAGAGTGTGAGAGTTACTCTAACTGCTGTGCAAGACGTCTTCAGAGAACCAAGTGTTCATCACATGGTTCAAGGAGCTATAGGCTTCATAGAGTCCCACCTAGCCTGAGTGTTCTTCGTCTCTTAGAGACTTGAGTGATAACCATGAGAATTATCTCTAAGTTAGATTTATTTAATGTTTTGTACTGCCATTGACTATCTATTTCTAAGTCAATATTTTGATATGAATGGAACTGCAAACTGTGTTCCTTGTCTACTTGAATGATCAGACCATTGGTTTATAAAATAATTTATTGTGTTGGCTGCTTCTTCTTGATTAAAAATTGTAAAGTGATCAGAGATATTTAGTCCCATCCATTCCACTAATCCAATCTCCTAACTTGACACCTAAAAAGCCTACAAACATAGCCCACAAGACGTAGCACCTCATTTATTACCACTCACCGATCAGTCGTTGAGCATATCTTCAAGTGTCTATAAATACTTGCTCACTTCATTTGCCACTTACAATCATTACTACACATCTCACGAAATGGCTCAAACTCCACAAAGCTCATCCAGATCAAATGAGCAAACCGTTCATTCCACCATTCTCAAGTTTATGTTCACTAAACACCCAAAGAAATACGTCACCCAAAGCTATGTTCAGCCAGTCTTCGACTCACCTACATCTTGGTCTATCACCTCAAGTGTAACTCCATCTCAGCCTCGAACTCCACACTGCTTAGAGTTCACAGTAGATTCTGATGAGTCAGACCTTTCCACTAAAGCCGAATCACCCCTGATAACTTCCACCCAGTTGACAAGAAACCTTAGATTAAGATTTCCTTTTCAAAGGATGAACCCTTTGGCCTAGATGATATAGAATGGGATCTCCAAACTCGTCACTCTATCTAACCTATCTTGATCATATTTTGTAGTTTGTAATCTATGGAATGTTATGGCCTTTACAAAATCTTACGTCGTGTAGTTGCTCCCATTTTTGTTGTATGGCAAATGGGGAAAGAAGAAGATATGTACTTGTGAGTTAATGATTATTGTCCTTGTGTTGTGTAACGTCTTAGTGAAGAACTTTCTACTACTATGGTTATAGTAATAAATTTATCTTTTGTTGCGGAATTTAATTTGTTCATCTTTAATAAACTCATGGGGAATCCTTCTTAGGGGGAATATCACAAATTTTCAAATTGCCAAGTACATATATTTATGCATCATCAAAAAGAGGGAAATTGTTAAGTCAAGATTCTTTAAGTTTTGGTGATAGCAAACCTTGTATTGTGTATTTAACATGTTTGTTAAGCTTCAATATTCAGATAGACAGGCTAAGGAGTGGCTTCGCAAGTAAGGTTGCAAGCGCACTCGATTCATGACATATGCCCAACCAGTCGGGCACCTGTCTGGGAGAGCTCACGCTAGAACTTCTAGCACATACAACAAGTCAGGCACCGCATGAGATATCTCTCATGCTTAAGAAGAAAATCAAAGACAAAAGACTACAAGAGGATCGACATATTCATACAGACTCATACATTCACACTATCAACTAGCACACGACAAGAATATAACTCATTATTGTGAAAATGGACAAGATAAGTAAAGGGCTACTTATTAGAACAATTGCATAGCCGTAATGAAGATTAAAGGAGCATTTATGAGCATTTAATAAGCTAGACAGAATCAGGCAAGTGGGGCACACAAGTGGTGCTCGACCAATCAAGAGGGCTACCACTGACGTGACCAACCATAAGGCGACACGTAGTCCAAACGTCTCCAAATCAAGTTGAAGACTCTCTACAAGTCTAGTGTGGTTGTTATGTGAATAATAGAAGCTATAGTCTACCCCTAGAGTCTAGGGATTTATAGGACGGTAGTTACTCCCTTAACTAACCATATATACTTGCATTTATTTCATATGTAAGCAAGCCTGAACAATAGAGAAAAACTGAGAGATTATCTGAGCAAGAGTGATTCAGACTTAAGTGTGTAAGGGCTAGAGAGTTAGTGAGCTGGTTAGGACTGGTGTTGTGTGTCAACACTTTGTATTTGGTAGACTGATCAGTTAGGGAGCGGTTGGGGAACCGTAGGCCGACTGTTAAGAGAGGGTAGAGGACTTTGGTATAAAGTCATAAACTGTCATGAAGTCCATGTGTGGGGCGAGGGAGTTTGAGTGAATTTCTTGTGTATAAATTCTTAATCGAAATAGAGTTTCCAGTTTAAGTTTATCTCGTGTCTTTCCCTATCCATCAAAGTTTCATCTAAGTCCATGACACGTCTATGACACATCGGGGACGCATCAGGAGCGCTTGTTAGTTTCACCACATACAATATAACCACTGTGATGACAGAGATAGAAAACCGGTATGTATAATACATCTTTCCATGACCAAATCTATACAAGTGAGCAATATAATTAATCTCAAAACGCAATACAACCGTGGTATGTAAGGTAATACAAATCCATAAGTGCAATAACAATATGCAGCTAACTACCCAAAAGTATCCCGCACTCCGGCTTCGGTCTTGATCGAGCACCTGAAATATGTATGCCACAACGGGCTCAACACAAACCGCTGAATATGCTAAAGTGTAATCCTAGGATCTGTTAGACTCCTTAAGTCAATTAGCCGTCTGAACATGTGGTTCGTTTTCTTGCGGATCCATTTTACAAGTACATGTTTATGTTGTAAGTACTATAATTAAACACTCAGCAGTTATCTAATATAACCACACCATTCACAAATAGTTTATATACATTATCAAAACGATAAACGAGTAAATGCGATAATGAAACGAGAATCGATTTCTTGTGACAGTTCTCATTACCTGGCCTTCGAGGCCCATTGTTCGTTATCCATATTTACACGGGATATTGAAGTCTCGTACTCTGGTATAGCTAACACTCGTAGTCTCATATGTTTACGTTTACTCTTAAGTCATAGTGGGTGTCATGTTAGAACAATGCCCTATAATTCATAATGTTTATTTAATGGACAACCGTCCTGTGTGCACCAACAGCAGTGCCCTTCGGCCATTGATCCGAAGATCTCTGGACTTCCTCTGTGCCTAAATGAATGTGTTAAAATACTTACTTGTTTTTTTTCGAAAATTTATAGAGATGGGGGAGACTGGTGTCCGAGAGGTAGGTTGGTGTGCGAGAGATGCAGCAGTACCACTTCTGATATATCTCTACAAAGTCGCAACAACAAAAAATAGAAAAAACGCAGCAACATGTATGTTCATTGTTCATAGTTAGGCTTGCAAAATTAGTGTGACTGAAGAGAATGAATATATAAGTTAAAGTATATTACCTGTACCCAAAATGAACTACTTTCAGCCCCATTTCCAATCTAGCATATAGAGAGATGCAAACGCTCCTAAATTATCGCTGGAAAGGGCACAAACAAATACATTTTTCCATTTAGACATTACATCAAGTACCTTGGGTGCACAACAAATTACACTAATTTTACACCATTATTATACAGACATTGTCCACACACAATTACATTATAACACACAATCACATTCCAGAGCATTATAACACAAATTTATAAATTTTACAATGAAATTCAAACTTACAATTTTAGGGCGTTTTCTAGGTTTTCAGCGGGTCACCTGCGCGGTTCAGTTGGCGGCCGACAGTGGCGACGACGATGACAGGGAGGCAGGCAACGGCGAAGGGGCGGTGGTCGAAGCTGGCTGGAGGTGCTAATTGCAGGGACGTTGTCACGCGCAGAGAGAGAAGAAAGAGATCGATCAAGAACGTGAGGCGGAAGAAGGGGGTCTGGGAGTAATATTAGACATATATTTCGGCGGTTGTTAGTAGAAACCGTCGAAATAGAGTATGAAATATACCTATTTCGACGATTCCTATAACAACCGCTGAAATAGATATTTAATTTTTTTTAAATTTCAACCAAGAAAATAATCTATTTTGGCGCTTGTCAGAGGAACCGCAGAAATAGACTATAAAATGCTATTTCGGTGGTTGCTTCTGACAATAGTCGAAATAGACCATTTATTTTTTGAACCGTGATCACTTTGACAACCTATCTCGGCGGTTTTTTTTATAACCGCCAAGATTGGGGCGTCGAAATAGCCCTTTTTTGTACTAATGAGCCCGGACGAAGAAAACACTAAGTATTTGAAACTTTCAGAAGTCATTATATTAGATGCTTGCTTGCCCTACTATGTTTATGTTGTTATTGTCTTGGTATATATAATATATATGTATCGTGCGCCCTTATGTACATTGCGTAATTATGTGCACATTTTTACCAATGTATGGTATTTCATTCTAGGAACTACGGTTACTGTATAGCGTAGAAGTATGGAACTGTAACAATGTGTGATTGCTCATGCCGTAAATGAACAATATACATTATCAACACCTTAGGCGGTTTTCATTAGTAAAACATGTTAGGAAAGATGATAACATGTTTATCGTAATCTTCATTTGGGCATGACAAATGGCGAATGAAAATCTAATCGCTAAGTATTTGTAATATGTGACGGTCCCTCGGTACTCCAATACATGTCCCTAACTAGTCGTTGATGTGTCGCGCATGTGTCGTAAGATAGGTAACAATATGTAACCTAAGAAGGTAGAAGATTGTAAGTACTTTAAACTAGAATCTCTCTATTCGATTGAGAATTACACCCTAGCAATTCACTTAATCTCCCTCTCGCCCACCTACGGACTCGGGACAGTTAAGGAGTTCCCCAAGCATTTCTACCTAGATTAGACTATTCCGATCTACAGTCCCTTGACAGTTCCACCGACTGCTTCTTGACTGTACTAGTTGATCACCCAGCTAGTCCATCGACTACTCCTGGACCCTAACAGTTACGCTTGTATACTCAACACTATGAGTTACAACACTCCACTCGCTCACACTACCGCTCTTTACAAGACCTCACTTACTCTCTGAAACTGAAACTCTTACAATGATAAAGACCTATTATTTCTATCTAAATGTACGTCTTTCAACTCACTTCTCACAAATGATGTCGCTTTACTTATATACCAGTAGATGTTTCCTCAGGATTAGTCGAGATTAAAGCTTGCTTCAAGGTTGCTATGAAGTTCAAGCTTCTAAGTGCTTAACCACTACCGCGCCAATTGGGATCACAGATAAGAGTGTCACTGAAGACAAAACAGGAAAAAGGAGAAAATGAAAACTGCTTTTTCTGCCATGTTTTTGCCTTCTTCTCTTCTTGTCTCTCATACGTATGATTTATCTGATCTCAAGAGATCAAGTGTGCAGATTGATGTTGTTAAAGCTCTGCTGGCAAGTGTAGATGTCTTCCTACATCAGTTTCACGGTAGTTACAGTGAGTATACATGTGCGTCATCTTCAAGCCACGCCCCTAGCGATCGTGGACAAGAGCCAGACTGTTGGGCACTAGACAAACAATAGAATCCGCTTGTAATCTTGCATACAAATGATCTTGGTAATCCTTATTTGCTAAAACACAACAAACAACCAACGATCGTTTGCTATAATCAAAATATAAGGAACTTGACTTAACAATGTGTAGAAAATTGACACACTAACGATTTAAAACCGATAATGTACTATGAATTATTGACTCTAAACAATAGTTAATCATCAAAAAAGTGAATGATTGGACAACATATAGTTGGTGGTTGTAATATTGGTTGTACAATCACCTGTATTTTGGTTCTTTATATTGATGTAGGTGGTACCAGTTACCGTATATGGTTGGTACTGTGAGCCCGGATTTTTTTAACCTTATCCTATGTGACTAAATGTATAGGATCTGGTCAGGTTCTAGGTCCACTTATAACCTAAGCTTAACAACTATGTTATAAAACAATAATTATTCAAACCTAGTTTAGCTCACTGAAAACTATTATGAGTCGCCACCTGAGTTTTAACCTAATTAATTTAGAAAGGGAAATTTCATGAAATGCCACTATATTTTTGGCTAATTCATGAAATGCCACTAAAAAAAATAAAGTCACGAAATGCACTATATTTTCTGAAAAAAGTCCATGAAATGCCATTATTGATAGAAAAAGACAAAAATACCCCTACTAGTTAACGAAGTACTTTTAAAGTTCACAATATGCTCCTAAGTGTTAAAATTAACAAAAATATTAAAATACAATAAAAATATTAAAAAATTATAAAAAATATAAAATTAAAATTACAAAACTGAAAAAGTTGAAAAAAATTAAAATATCATTAAATTTTTTAAAAAATATTTCATTTTTAAAAATTTATTCAATACCATAAAAATAATATTGAGTTCTAAACAAATAATTTATACCAATTTTTCTACCAATTTAGTACCTAATTTATACCAAATATGTACTATAATTTTTTATCATACATTTTTAATTATTATTTGCTATCAATTTAGATTATTTATTTATGTTTTTAGAATAATAATATGCAACCAATAAGTTGCATATTATTATTCTGAAAACGTTTTATTGTACATTTCAAACAAGTTTTACTATTTAATATTGTATGTTATATATATATATTCTCAGTCGCTCCATCTCATATAAATTATTATGATTAGAATTTTAGTTTTTAAATTTTATCAGCAATATAAAAAAGTTATTTACTTTAAAAAATAAATAATCTAAATTGATAGCAAATAATAATTAAAAAATGTATGATAAAATTATGGTACTTATTTGGTATAAATTATGATACTAAATTGGTAGAAAAATTGTTATAAATTATTTGTTTATAACTCAATATTCTTATTATGGTATTGAATAAATTTAAAAAATGAAATATATTTTTTAAAAAAATTAAATGATATTTTAATTTTTTTCAATTTTTTAATTTTTTCAATTTTTATAATTTTCTTAATTTTTAATTTTTTAAAATTTTTTTATATTTTTATGTATTTTGATATTTTTGTTAATTTTTAACACTTAGGGGCATATTGTGAACTTTAAAAGTACTTTGTTAACTAGTAGGGGTATTTTTGTCTTTTTTCTATCTATAGTGACATTTCATGGACTTTTCAGAAAATATAGTGGCATTTCGTGACTTTCTTTTTTTTAGTGGCATTTCATGAATTAGCCAAAAATATAGTGGCATTTCATGAAATTTCCCATTTAGAAAAGGTTAGAGTCTTGAGTTCGAGGGCTAGGTAATATAACTTTTATCGGGTTCAGATTACTTCCATTACTAGGGATGACAATGGGTGACGGGTACCCGTTTCACCTGACCACCCGACCCACTAAAACGGGTGAAAAATCCAAAAAAAAATGGGTGAAAACGGGTGACGGGTGAAACGGGTGTAGGTGACGGGTCAGGTCGGGTTGGGTGAACATTTTTTACCCAGTAACCCGACTCGTCACCTGTATGTATTATATTAAATAAGAAATACATATCCCATATTTGTAGAGATAATTAGGAAATATTTTGGTTAATACTATGTTTTGAGTATGTTATTGACATAATTGATGTGGTATGTATTGTTGACAGATATGAGTTTATTTTTTGAAAAATTAAGCTTATATAAGGTGTTAAAGACCAAAAATGATTGCTGAAAAATAAAAAAAAATGGGTAACGGGTGATGAAGTTGCGGGTGACGGGTTGGGTCGGGTGATGCGGGTGAAAAACGGTGACGGGTCGGGTGACGCTCCACCCGACCCGTTGCCATCCCTATCCATTACCCTTCAAAGCTATTTTTTCTCTACTTATGTCATTAAAGGCTTTAACCTAATGTTGATTTACAAAAAAGGAAGTGTCTATTTTTTAACATTTTTAACATAATTAAAAGGTTAAAATTAAAGCAAAACTTTGACATCGCAAATGATAAAAAAGTTCAAGTGTCCGGAACGATGGACCTAGTGTCCGGAACCACGAACCTAACCCTAAAATCATGAAATAAATCTAAAAAGTAATTCCCGCCGTCATTCGGGGTTGTCATGTATTTCGAACAGGGCGTCCGGTGCCCCAGACATGTAGTCCGTGGGAATAGACAACCACCAGATGACAACTTTTATGTTGATCCCGTCGGTGTTTTGGCTCAAAATTTATGAGTTTATGTCTAATTTGATTCTAAGTTGATTGGGGGTGAAAAGTTTTCAAATTGATGTTGTTTTCCATCAAAAGTTGGCAAACAAGTGGCAGAATGGTTAACAAAACACAGAAGCGCACAATTCAAAGTTGATTTTTGATGGGAATTTAATGTGAAGAGTGTGTGAGGGTTATAGAAGCGAGAATTCAGAGGTACCAACCTGATTTGATTCCTCCAAGTTTTCCTCCTCTCACGTCGGGATTCCTTGATCGGTTCTTCATTTGGCCTCCGGTTCAGCAACGACTCTAAGCTTTTGGGTATGTCTCCCTAATGTTGTTATTCACATTGTGATGTGATTTGAACATTGATTTGATCACTAAAACTTTGATGGGAATAAGAAAAATGTGTTTTTAGTTATTTTGAAGAGATTTTGGTAGAGTTTTGGTACTCGGGTGAAGAATTTTGTGGGAGGCAAATTGGAAGAGCTTCTCTCTGACTTCTATGAGGGTTTGATATCTAGGTTGTTTGGGAGACCTTATTATATAAGAAAAAGATGTGAGAGGAGTTTGTACAGCCAACTATTTGACCAAGAACACATTTTGACATAGACGGTGTGAGAATTGAAAATACCAGTTGATCTTGTTGCTTCAATGTTTGATATTCTGGATTTTCCACGTTGTTGATCATTTCCTCAAGCTCTGGATTTGTGCCATCAACAAACAGATAAAGGTCATAACTTTGCAGATATGCTCGAGATGCAGCTTCCAAGCAGGATAATTTTTCTCTGTCAACTTAAGAAAATTTGAAGCAGGACTAATAGATTAAGTATAATGCTTGAGAATGAGCTAGAGGAGGGCACAATGTTACATAGAGTGGGGGGAGCTGAAGAGGTCATGTTAAAAAAAATATGGAGGAGAAAGAGTTCCTCAGTGTGGCTCTAGTACCATATGAGAATTGCATAGAAAGAAAAAAGAAACTGGTAAAGCGACACAAGCTTTAATGTTAATTCTCTGTAACTTACTAAAATTTGTTGTACATAAGTGTGTATTGGTAATATACAAAACCCTAGTAAAGATAATATAGAAGAAGTTATTCTTGGGTTGAACTAGGCTTTGTTTGGCATGACTGTTTTGCAGCATATTTGGGTAGCTATTTTCCGCTGGCATATTTGCAACATAATTGATGGCTGTTTTGTGCTAGCATATTTGTAGTTGTTTTGAAAACTGTTGTTTGGCAGTATGACATATTTGCAGCATAAGTTAGTTAAGTTAGCTATGTATGGTGTGTTTACCGTTTCTGTACTACAACTATTAATATTAAATTACCGTTTAAAATTCTATTTCGTTAAAAAAAATAAAGTAACTTGTAACACATGTTATAAGATAAGTAGTTTGTTGTTATCAAAGGTTCGTCCACACTTAAAGGTTGATAAACTCAGCACGACAAAGTTAATTAATGGTTTATATAAATAATATAAGAAAATTATAAAATAAAAAGATGATAATTAAAGTTAACTTTATTACAGTATACATTATAAAACATTGTTTAATCATAATTCAACATATAATATATTAATATGTTTCCATTTAGAGGACCCTGTTATATTTTTAGCTAAATTTAATTAATTAATAGTCTATATTAAAAATATGAGTAAGAAATTATAAATAAAATATGATAATTAATTAGTTAACTTAATTAATGTATACATCACAAACTACTATTTGATCATAATTCAACATGTAATGTATATTAATATGTTTCCATTTGTAGAGGCCATGTTATATTTTTAGCTAAAGTTAATTAGTTAATAGTTTATAAAAAGATACAAGTAAGAAGTATAAAATTAAAATATGATAATGAATTAGTTAACTTTTGTATACAACATATAAAACAATAAAGTAATTAATAGGAAAAAATTGGCTAAAATATTATTGTATGAACGTAAAATTAAATATTGATATTTTCTATTATATTATAAATGAAATATTAGCATTAGAATATGGTATTGATATTCTTAAAAACAGCTAGTTGACTTTAAAATATTTATGGTAATACGGGAAAAGATGATCAGCATAAATGTGGCATAAATGCCATATGCACATATGCTCTAAACGAACGGACAAAAGTAAATATACTAAATGTGGCATTTATGCTAGACTCATTTATGCCACGTTTATGCTACAAATGAACAAGACCTTAATGGGTCTAGACTTAGTCTTGTCTTCACAGTTTCCTAGAATGTGGTCATCCTCTACTTATTTGTTCAATTCTGCTTTAAAAGTATTTATAATATTTCATTTTTGTTTTTAAATGGTTGAGAACAAAGGAAAAACAGAACAATAATCGGGTTTTCATTACCTAATAACTGAGTACAATGTTCTCTATTTATAGGAAGTAAGGGGATAACCTCATAGTGGCAATATAAACATTCACTATTTATAACACTTCCCCCTTGAATGTTCGATATTGATTGCCTCGTTAAAAACTTGCTTGGAAAAACCTAGTGGGATAAAAACCAAGACTAAGGGAAAAAAGTGCAATTATAAGTTCTCCCCCCCTAAACTAAATATCACTTCAAATCTCTAAATCTACATAGTCTAATCTTACGGATTTAACTTTTCAAAAGTTGAAGTTGGAAGTGACTTGGTGAATATATCTGCTAAATTCTTGCTTGAGCGGATTTGTTGCATATCAATTTCTTCATGATTTGAAGCACATGGGTGTAGAAAAACTTGGGGATATGTGCTTCGTTCTATCTCCTTTGATGCACCTATCTCTCATCTGAGCTATACAAGCAACATTGTCTTCATATAATGTCGTGGGAATTTTCTGATCAAAAGATAGGCCACACGTCTTTTATACATGTTGATCATGGACCACAACCAAACACATTTCTCGACTGGGTTCATGCATCGCTAGAATTTCTGCATGATTGGAGGAGGTCGTGACGATCTTTTGCTTTATAGACTTCCATGATATAGCAGTACCTCCATGAGTAAATACATAACCTGTTTATGACCTCCAAGATAACGAGGTACATGCTTAACACCATTTCAATGTATTTTAGTTGGAGCAGCGCTATATCTTACTAATAGATTTACTGAGAATGCTAAATCAGTCGATTATGACTCACCAAGTACATTAATGCTCCAAATAGCACTTAGATATGGGACTTTAGAACGAAGTAACTCTTTGTCACTTTCACGGGGGTCTAAATGGGTCCTTGTTTATATATAGGAACCTAACAACCATTGGAAAGCTTATTGGATGAGCATGATCCATAAAATATCTTTTTAACACCTTTGTAATATATTGAGTCTAATTTAGGAATACCCCACTTGGCGAATGCTCAAGTTGCAGTCCAAGACAGAACTTTGTCTTACCAAGATCTTTCATTTCAGATTCTGACTTTAAATATTCAATAGCTTGTTGAAGTTCTGCAGATGTTCTAGTTATGTTGAGGTCATCAACATAGACTGCAATTATGACAACCCCAAATCCACTTTTCTTTATGAATATAAAGGGACAAATCGAGTCATTGTTATAACCTTTCTTAAGCAAGAATTCACTTAGGCAACTATACCACATACAGCCCGACTGCTTTAGTCCATAGAGGGATTTATTCATTTTAATAGTGAACTTTTCTCCAGAACTTGATTTAAACGCTTCAAGAAATTTTAATCTCTCTAGTAGCCTCATATAATGTCGCTATCAAGCTATCCATATAGATAGGTTGTAACTACATCCATTAAAGGAAACTTAAGATTTTCTTGGATTGCTAAACTAATTAAGTATCTGAAACTTGTGGTGTCCATGGGGAATAAGTTTCTTCATAGTCAATACTAGGTCTTTGACTAAAATGTTAAGCAACTAGATGAGCTTTATATCTAACAATTTCATTTTTCTCATTTTGTTTTCACACAAACACCCATTTATAACCAACTGGTTTTACATTACTACTGCGTGTATGGACCACTGGTCCAAAAATTAAGTGAGTTTAATTCTGCTTCAATAGCATCTTTCCATTTTGGCCAACCAGACTCCTACAGGAGGCAGCAGTGGGGAATTTTCTGACCCACTCATGCCCGGTAATGCAAGGGACACTATCAAAAACATTTCTTTGTCTACATTCTTCAACAAACTTTGGTTCATGATCCTCTTCATCATTCATAACTTGTAGCGCTACATTATATACAAAAGTTTCATCAACATCAATTTCATGTTGGTTCCATCGTATTTCAGTCATGTCATACTTAAACGAGGTCGCTTCATTATCAATATTCATTTTAGGTACCTAATTTTTTTGTAATGTTGCAACTGTCATGTCTACAGACTCTTCAAGAGTCTCACCTTTCTCACTTAGACCATATTTAATGCATGCTCCCTTTCGTTTTCAAGGGTTTTTATCTTTGGAACCGACTGGTCTACCGGGCTTTATATGTGTGTTAGACTCATTTGCAACCTGTCCTCTATGGACATCAATTCTAGCGGGAGCATTTGCAGCTGACACATATGACTTTGTCACTTGATTTGGGTCAATAAATGTGCCAGGCAATTGGTTTGCCAGCTTTTGGAGATTAATAATATGTTGAATGTCTAGTTCACATTGCTTAGTGCGAGGATTGTAATGTAATAATGATGGTTCATTCCACATAATCTCCTTTAACAATTGCTTATTTTCTCCTCCTAATGGTGGGAAATGTGACTCATCAAAATGTCAGTCAGCAAATTGAGTTGTAAACAAGTCCCCAGTTGTTGGCTCGAGATATCTAATAATCGAGACAGATTTAAAACCAACATATATTCCCATTCTTCTTTAAGGCCCATTTTGGTTCTTTACGGTGGAGGTATTGGAACATATACCACACAACCCAAAATTCTTAGATGGGAAATATTGGTTCTTGACCTATAACAATTTACAATGGTGACAACTTATTTTAATTTATTTGGCATTATGTGAATTAAAGTAGCTGCATGTAATATAGCATGTCCCCAAGCAGATACCGGGAGTTTTGATCTCATTGATAATGGTCTTGCAATTGATTACAAATGTTTAATTAAAGATTCTGCCAAGCCATTTTGGATGTGAGCTACTGGATGTTTAATGGTTATTCCAATTGACATGCAATAGTCATTGAAGGCCTTGAAGGTAAATTCACCAGCATTATCCATGCGTATGGACTTGATTTGATTATCAGGAAATTGACTCGCAATCAAATCAGCTAAACCAATAGTCGTGCAAATGCCATATTACGGGTTGATAATAAGCTAACATGTGACCATCTAGTTGATGCATCTATCAAAACCAGGAAATATTTAAATGGTCCACATGGTGGATGGATAGATCCATATATATCACCCTGAATCCTTTCGAGAAAAGCAATCGACTTTGTCTCAAGTTTAACTGGTGATGGCCTTATAATTAGGTTTCCTTGAGAACAAGAAATACATGGAAAACTATTTAGTTGAAGAAACCTTTTGTTTTTCAACATATGACCACATGAATTTTTCATAATTCTTCGCATCATGATTGAACTAGGATGGTCTAACTGGTCATGCCTAGTTTTGAAATCATCGAAATATTTCCATATTTCAACAACATATATTTCAGTTGTATTGATATACACAGGATACAACCCAAAAGAAATAGCAACTAGCTTTTCTGAAAAAAAATTCTTTTTCCACCTATCACTTTTGTGATGCCAATGTATTCAACATTTCTATCATTCCCCGTCTCATTGTGATACCCATTCCGGCGTATATCAATGAAACTCAACAAGTTTCTTTGAGACTTGCTGGAAAACAATGCATTTTCAATGCATATTTTTGTTTCCTTAGGTAAAATAATATTTGCTTTTCCACACTACTCTCGATAATACTTGTACACCAAATATGGTAGTAACCCTTGCCGCATAATTACTCAAATAAAAAAAATATTTCTTATACTTAAGAGTCGTGTGCATTGCAGCACTGTCAATAAGACATACGTCTTCACCATCCATCAATGACTTTCTTCAATAAGAATTATTCTTACAATTTGTCATAAAAATAAAATAAACAAATATTAGAAACGATCCTATAGGTATCGTTTTCATGACATCATTTTAATATCAAAATTTTTAACTTTCCGACACGATGCCTATCTTTCTTTAAATAATACTAAAATTAAACATAACAGGCACAATGCCCTATATAGCGATGTAATCATCATAAAGGTCAAAACTTGACATATGAACATACATTATCATATTATGTCGTTTTACTAGATTTTTTTTGAAGAGCTACTACTTGCAATTTTCATAAATTTTCGCTGGTGCTATACCATCATGATTCTTAATGAAACGTAATACAATGTTCATCTCGTACAATATATATGTTGTTACATATGAATTAACCAGGTGTTATACCATCTTTTCGATTATGATCTACTCAATATCATTTTATTTTCATATATTATAATAATTTTCTGGCACATTCCAATATCATATTATATCACAATCAAAGAAATATGACACTATATATCGAAAACTTTTAGGTGTGATACCTTTTATAGCATATCAAAATTGAAGTTTCAGGCACAATGCCCTTTAGAACATTCTGAAATCAAAGTTGCAGGTGTGATGCCCTTCATACTTTATCAAAGTTAAAACTATGCAAGCGTGATGCATTTTATGTCATTATGAATAAAAAAATTGAACCATATACATTAAAGAAAAAAACAAATAACACGGAATAATTAATAGTAATAAACAAAATCTCGTACAATGTCACACGTGAATCATGATAATTATTTCTAGTATGATGCCTCACGTGAAATTATATCTCGCATAATGTCTCACGTGAAATTATATCTGGCATGATGCCTTACATGAAATTATATCTGATATGATGCCTCACAAGACATTAATATCTGGCACGATGCATTAAATGACATTAATATCTGGCATGATGCCTCACGTGATATTAAAATATGGCATGATGTCTCACGTTAAATTAATTTCTGGTGTGATGCCTAACTCGAAATTAATGTCTGGCATGATGCCTCGTGCTATACTAATACACAAATAAATAAATGTGAAACCTAATAAATTGAACAATGTTGACTAAATGTAAATAAATAACAATAAACAAGATCTGGTGCAATGCCTCACGTGATATTATTCCTGACACAATGTCCCACATAATATTAATTTTTGGCATAATGCCTTACATGATATTAGTTACTGGCATAATATCTCATGTGATGGTTATATAACATATATATATATATATATAATTGACATCAATCAAAGAACCTGAAATTTAGTTAGGGTTTTGTTTGAACTCCTTTTAGTTTTGTGAACAATTTGTGAAGCGAGCTCCCAATTGCTGAACAATTTGTTGAAGCGAGCACACGATGCATTCATAAATGTAGGTGGCAACAAATTTTGACCCCCCAAAAAACCAATCAGAGCCTGGGCGTGTTCATAGTTCACTGGTTTAAATTTCCGGTGAAGGAAAATTTGGAAGGGGAATAAAATAAGAGAGGTGCACCACATGGATGTTCTTCTTGCCCGGTAGGGATACGGGAAGAGGAAAATATTTGAAAATTTAGGGCACAGTTTGTTTCACACGGAAAACGAAGGGATGAGAAGTAAAAATTGGGACTCGCTCCCATACCTTTGTTGGTATAGACGAAAAAATATAATAGGGGCATGGAATTCAATCCGACAAATTCCCCTGGCTCTACTGATTTATCTTTCTGGTACATTACTTACGGGAACGACCAACTTTCTTATTTTATTTTTCTTTTGAAGAAACTTTCTTATTAATATGACCAACTGTGTGTGCTTATATATGTTGTGTTGAGAAATTGTTTTTGGTGTGGTACTATTAAGTAAATTGTGATGTATTTTATTTTATATGAAGCCAAGTTTATATCCAACCATTATTAGTAGTGATTAGTATCTTAAATTTTTTTAAAGTGCTACAATATCTTGAACATAATGAGCTGTTACTAATTACTTAATAATACTTAACTTTTAGTTTAATGTATATCGGTATATATTGATAGGAGTGTAAAAATTTGAAGATTAGCTTGAAATATTTTTACATAATATAATTTGTTAAGATGATGAGTAATTATAACTTATAACAAAAATGAGATCTGCTAATTATAACCCTATAATAAAACCAGGTAAATAAATAATTGAAAAAACAAGCAAATTATTTTTGTTTCAAAACTACATAATATATATATATTCATACATAACCAAACAAACCTACATATTTTCCCATTCTCATTCTCTTTCCCATTCTTCTTGTTTTCTCATTCCCATTCCCTTTCTCATTACCCTATTGTAACCAAACATCGCCTAAGTGGAGAGGCGCAGGGCAATGAAGCTCAACAAATGTATGTTTCTATTGTCGATTATGATTATGAAAGGGGAGGGTAATATTTGAAAATGAAGAGAAGAGGCGTAGAGCATGTTTGTAACTGTTGATGGGAACAAAGATTGACTTAGAAATTAGAGCGTATTGATAACATGTTGTAAATGAATGAGAACAAAGGAAAGCTAAACAACAATCGGGTTTTCATTATCTAATAATTGAGTACAATGATCTCTATTTATAGGAAAGTAATGGGACAATAGAGACATTTACTATTTATAACAGTTTTAAAATATTAAAGTTTTTTATTTCGTGGGATTTGTAAATGATCAAAGTGACACTTCAAGTTGGTAGTTACAGTTTAATTGAAATGGTTGTAAGTAGACCTGGCAAAGGTGACCCGAACCAGAAAACCGAACCGATCCAACCCGATCCAAACCCGAATTTAAACCGAATAGCGTAACCCGAAATGTGACCCGAAAATCCGAATCAAACCAAACCAAAACCGAATCAAACCGAAATTTGGTATAACCGAATCCACCCGAACCGAATTCACCCGAACCGAATCAACCCGAACCGAATCCACCCGAATGTTTTGCTAAATCTAAATCTACTATAGTTGTTCCAACTGTAAATATAATCCTGAAACCAAAACACATAATGGAGATTTAGACATCCAATAAGTGTTCATTGCTCACAAATATATATATATATATATATATTGAACATCTTCAAGCATCTCAAGCCTTGTTGTAATAAAACATTCATAAACTGTGTTATTACTCTTCCCACACATGGATGTTTTGCTACAAACTATAGATGGTTTGCTTTAAAATGTTTTATAATACAATTTAATGTGTATCATTACTATTTTATAATACTATACTAATTTTGATTTAATAAAATTAGATTTTTTTTATGTTTAGGACATAAGACTTGGGAATGGTTAAAATGTTGAGGAAGTTTAATTATAAAACCTAAATTTTTTAGACATATACTATTCAAGATTAATGTGTATATGCCTAAAGAAAATTATGCAATAAATGTGGAAAATAAATATTCCAAATGGTAGATTATTGTGAATCGTGAGATAGACTAGCATTTTGGAGGATGAATAATCCCCACCTTATTCCATCTACCTTAACAACTTAACCTAAAATGTCGTATAAGATAATGTAATGTGTATCATTACTATTTTATATTACTCTATATTTTATAAACTCAGGTTTCTTTATATTTAGGACTTATGAATGGTTTAAATGATGATGGATGGGCGTTGGCGTGTGACACTTGTGCGAGGCGGTGATGGATGGGTGTAGATGCGCGACACTTGTGCAAGGTGATGAGCTCAGGGTGTGACGGGCGCGGGATGACGGGAGGCACGACGTCGGGCGTGGGCGGGGTAAGCTGGACATCGATTGCCGAATATTGACCACTAATTCACAAAAGCTTAATTTGTACTTAGTCTATACAATTAATAGTTTAAATTCATTTACAAAATTTGTCATCCAGTTTGATTTTATCCAACCTATACACAATAGAACTCTTGATCAATAGTAACACTATATTAAAAGAATTTGGAGCCGCATATGAAAATCAATGCAAGTTACGAAGGTTGCTTAAAATTCATACGTTAAAATTTTTATCAATTAAACCCGGATAAGTCACCCGAATTTGACCTATAACTCGAAAAAACTGAATGACTCAAAGGCTAACCAGAACCGAAAGCACCCAAACCCGAACTCAACCAAACCGAAATAACCCGAATCAAATTTAAACCATTGAACCCAATCCTATCCGAACCAAACCGAATAGTAAATATCTACAAATTGACCCGACCCGAACCGAACCGAACCCGAACCGAGTGACCCGAATTGCCAGGTCTAACTGTAAGTCTATAACTTTTAAAATAACTTTAAACCTTACTTAAACATACTTATCTAGTCATAAAAATTTGTGGTAACTGTTCGCTAAAAATTTAAATTATGGTAGCTAAACGTGATCGTTTCATAATAAAAAGCATGAATATATTTTTTGTTACGAAGAGTTTTTATATGTAAAAACGCATTCATGTTCATTTTTACTGAAAAAACTAATAATCTTGTATAGACTAGTAAGGTTTAATAATTCATGAGATTTCATCCTATAACCAATTAACAGTAGGTAGAATCATTCATAAGTTATATGAACTACTTATTAATTTATAGTTTTTCAATGTAAGACTCACATTTTATCTCTAACACTGACATTCGTGGTTCTTTTTTGGAGCTCAAGTCCAATTGAAATGAAAAAGCTCACCAAAGCTCTTGTAATTAATCACCGAACAACTTTATAATACAAAAACAGTCACGGAATGCGATTTGATAGCAGATGCCTATGTGTTGATTATTTAAGGTAGAATACCCTTTCTTATCCATGGAACAAAAATCCCTTGGGGCCATTGAAATTTGGAAAAACAACGGGCATAATGTTGATCATGTGTTGTCACGGCATATATTCCTTTTTTAGCGGAGTGGAAATGTTTGTGGGTTTGGCATAAAGTCCATAGGTAAGAGAGAACAGAAAAGGCAAATGAAGTGCTGGGAGAGTGTGGCATTCGATCGCCACTTCCTTCGAGATGCAAATTTCCAAAAGTTGGAAAACAAATATTCGTGGAACAAGGAATTAAAGAGAAAAAAAAGTAGCTTTTTATATGAATCTTGCTTAAAGCTAGCTTTGATTTTTAGCTTTTCTTGCATGTTTTCCCTTCTAAGTTCTATCCGTGGTTGAAAAAAAAATCAAGATTACTATTATGCTGACGGTGACACTGGAACTAGTGGCCTTAGTGATGCAAATGCAATCTAGTCAATGGAGTGGTCGATGTTGTAGGTTTGGTTATACTATTAGGGATGTTTGTTTCGGTTGAGGAAGTAATTGAAATCAGAAGAGAAATTGAAATCAAAAGATGAATAAAATGAATTCCATTTGATTCTTAAGACTTTTGTTTACCTAGTGGAAAAGAAATGAATCACAGGTCACCGTTGGGCAACAACCGGGGTTAATAACCACCAATAGTTGGTCAACATCCACCAGCCAACGTTGTTAATCATCGGTCAATGACCACAGATAATATAATGAGAAAAGAGAATCACATTTCCTCGTGGTGGATGATGTATAATTAAGTTAGAGAGGTTGTGGGTAATTTCATTATCTTCCCCTTACCAGAAAATAAGAAAAAATATATAGATTAACAACGGAAATACTGTCAATCAGGGAAGGCTTTGGTGACAACAGCCGGGAAAAAAACACTGCTTAGAGTGTGTCGTTTGCTGTGTGTAATGGCTTGAGTATTCTTGCAAAAAACATTGACAAAAAATAATAATATGTACAACTAGCTCTAAAATGTACTTGTGTTTCAAAGCTTTCTATGGGTTACATGTAAAATAAATGCATATGCTTTTATAAACTAACAAAATCAAAATTAAAAAAAAAACGTACATGAATGTTTGTTTTTGTTAGAACTAATGCTAAATTCATTAGTCGCTCTTGTGATGTAATTAGTTATGCCTTCCAATTAATTTCACGAAGAGCTTCACGAAAGTTAAAGATGTATTAATGGAAGCATTTATGCGGTATAAATTAATGGTTTCTGAAGCATTTGGTTTCTAACTTATGAAGAGAGTTATGAAGAAGTTAAAATCATTGAAAGAAGAAGTTAAGACTTTTGACTTTCTAGAAACGTGAATGTGAGTTGTTCTTAGATGTTAATGATATTGTAACTTGTACACCATTTTGTGGCAGTTGTTACTGGGTTGATGTGGGAATAAGTGAAGGGTTAAAATCTATCACTATAAATAGATCTAGTAACCCATAGCCTAGGATCATCTCAACTTTTAGAGATTTCATCACAAGAGAGTCAAGGGTGGTTCTTGTACACTTGTAATCCACATTCTGTTAATGAAAGTTGTTCCATATCCTCCTGTGGACGTAGGTTACATTTGCAACAAACCATGTATATCTTTACGTCACTAACTTTATCATTCATTATCTTATGGTTTTTCTTGTTTAGTAATCATGTCGATCTCAACATGATCCTAAGGAAATGGGCGCGAAATCCTAACAATTTTTATTTTATTTATTTAAATGAACAAACTAGTTCTTGCAGTATAAGAGAAATTAGATTAATTCCTACAAGTCTTAGACACATTAAAGTTCCCTTCATACAATCCTATTGACTACTTTAAACTTGATTGCTAGTCTAGTGATTCTTTATGCTATTTTATTAGTTACCATTGAGATTTGATGCTTATGCCAATGTTTTAGTTTTCTAAGTGAATTATACTATATAAATCATACTTGATAATACTTAGAACTGGTTAAAAAAGTTGAATAACTTTAGAAAAAAATAGAAAAGAGAAGATGAACCCAGATGTAGCCTCTTGCCTTGAGTATTTTTGCAACTATGGGAGGGTTTAAGAAGAGATGAGCGAATTCAAGTTAGCCCAGGTGCCGAATCTAGCTTGGATGTAGCTTTTGCGTTCAATGTGTGATGTGCTGCATTACAAAATCTTGGGGGCAGTGGCAGACCCAAAAATTTGTTTTGGGGGATTATTTTTTTGACACTATCATTCTTTAAAACATTATGTCATGTTGTAAACACTTTTTCAATAATTGATCGAGCACTTTAACAAAATTTCAAATTTTTTTGGGTTGGCCGCCCGGTGCGCCCCCTGGATTCGCCTCTATTGGGGGCTCCAAGTTGGGGTCGAGTTTTAGTCCTTGCTTGGCTAATTAACTTGAGCTTAACAGATTCTGAGTCTACTCAACTGTTGTCCGTTTTATATTGTGGTTAGATTACACTGGTTGTAACTTGTTCTTCCTTCTTAAGTAAGTGCTTGAAGTAAATACCTTAAAGTATGTATAAGAAATAAGAGTGTAACAAAATCTATTCAAAGAAAAATTATTTTCAAAGTAAAACAAATATTGATGGGTTGTCTTTCAAGTAGTTGCCCTTATTTATAGTCTTTTACTATACTTTTATGTCCTTCTTAATCTAGGAGGTTTGAATAAATACTCTCAACAAGCTCCATGTCTTCTTTTTAGACGACTTCCATCATTTAGAAGTTAAGTTGGTGTCGATGATCAAGGCCAATGTAAAAAGAAGTAAGACTTCTTACTCCCTTTCCCATTCCTAACTTTCTTTAGTATTGTGTTAAAACTGCCAGAGGGGGATGAAGAAACTCTAATGGTTGTCATGGTGGACCGTTCGTGAATTATGTGTATTTCCACACTAATAGATTAGGACAATAGGTCGGGTTTGGGTGCGGGTGGACCGTTATGTGAATTATGTGTGTATTTCCACACTAATAGATTAGGACAATAGGTCGGGTTTGGGTCGGGTGGACCATCCCCCACCCGTTACCCGACTTCACCCGTATCCGACCCGTCACCCCCCCGTTTTATTTATCACCCATTACCCATGGGTGAAACGGGTGAACCCATTTACCCGTTTGTTTTTCCTTTTCCTTGTTCGCTAGTTAGGTTTGCAAATTACTGTGAGAGGAGAGAAAATAGAGGTGCATAGCATGTATGTTCCATGTTACCGGTTCGTTTTGCAAAATTTACTTCAGAGAAGAGAATGCAAAACTGCACAGAGCATGTACGTTCCATGTTCATCATTACGGTTGCAAAATTACCATGAGTGAAGAGAGAAAATAGAGGCATAGAGTATGTATGTTCCATGTTCGCTGGTTAGGATTGCGAGATTATCTTCGGTGAAGAGAATTTAAAACTGTATAGAGCATGTAAGTTCCTTGTTTTCCAGTTAGGGTTGCAAATTACCGAGAGTGAAGAGAGGAAATAGAGGCGCGGAGCATGTATGTTCCATGTTCTCCGGTTAGGGTTGCAAAATTACCTTCAATGAAGAGAGAAAATAAAGGCGCAGAGCATCTATGTTCCATGTTCACCACTTAGGTTTGCAATTACCTTTAGTGAAGAGAATTAAAAATTGAGCAGAGCATGTATGTTAAGGTTGCAAAATTACCGAGAGTGATGAGAATGAAGAGTGGCGCAGTCACATAGAGCATGAATGTTCCTTATTCACTAGTTAGGGTTGTAAATTACCGTAAGTGAAGGCGAATGAAGAATAGTTAACAACTTAACATATAATATATATATTATATTTATGCGGGTGAACGGGTCGGGTGACAGGTAGAAAATGTCCACCCATCACCTGATATGCACCTGATAGACTTTGCAGAACTAGCAAAGTGTTTCTTGATTATACGTATTGAAAGAATTACAGAGACGGAGAGAAAGGTTATGTATACTGAGTATATAAGTGTATATGACTGAAATGAGGTGCGTCCCTTTTATATGTGGACCGTCTACCTGACTAACAAATTACATTGAAAATAACTTATAATAAATACTATAAACGTACAGAGTAAATTCCTAAGTACATGACTATACCCCCCCCCCCCCCCCCCAAAGAGTGCATCCTTCTTTGCGCATCCAGAATGTTGAAGGTAAGCTACCAACTGCTGCAATTGATCTGCGCTGAAACCTCGAACTGGTGACTCTTGCGTTTCTTCTTTGTTTCCTGGGTTCTCTGCGATTATAGACCCAATTCTTGTTTCTGATTTCTTTCTCGACTCATCAGTGGGGAAACCCACCAACCACCAACAGTCGCTGCGACTGTGGCCTACCTTCCCACAATTAGAGCACTTCGGGGGATCCTTCTTGAAACCGACGGAAGTTTTGCTAGTGTTCTTTCTGGATTGATTCTTGAAATTGGTTGAGGGATAGTATCCTTATTTGCTTGCGGAGCCGTAATTTCTTCCCCCTTTGGTAATTAGGGCAACAGATTGTTCTGATTCTTCTTTGGACTCAATATTTTCTCTTGTCTGTTCCTCTTGTATCATAAGGGAGAAGATCTCTTTGAGGGAGGGAATCTGGCTCATCGCGAGGATTCAATGGGTCACGCCAGCTCATGTTGGGCCCAAATTTCCCTAGACTTCATGAAGTATTTAGTAAGTGAATACTCCCCTTGCCTCAAATTTACGATCTGCGCCTTAATTTGGTGAAGCGTAGCGAGATTTTTTTCGAACCTCTTGCACAGCCAATCCCAAATCTGTTTGGGATCGCTGATGTACATAACACTGCGGCCAATGGTTGGCGAGAGAGAAGAGATTAACCATGATACGACCAATGACTTCGCGCCCGCCTCCAGGTGGCAGTGCGCACAAGATCCTTGGAATTGGGTTGGTGATGGATCCATCAGTGAAACCTATTTTGTTTTTGGCTATTAACGCTTCCTGCATCGTCCATTTCCAACCCAGAAAGCCTTCACCGAAGAACTTGGGTGCGAGTGCTTACCCAGTCTGCTCTATGTTGGCGACATAGAGTGGATTTGTTTGGTGATTGAGCAGCTTGGATTCTCGGTGTCGGTCTCCGATTTCTTCCTTGATGTGTTGTCGCCCAGCGTCTTCTTTGCGGGAGTTAAAAGAGGTGCTCGGATACCATGATAGACTTTACAGAACTAGCAAAATGTTTCTTGATTATGCGTATTGAAAGAATTACAAAGACATAGAGAAAGGTTCTCTGTAAATTTATACTGAGTATGTAAGTGTATATGACTGAAATGAGGTGCGTCCCTTTTATATGTGGACCACCTAACTGACTAACAAATTACATTAAAATAACCTAGAATACATACTATAAACGTACAGAGTAAATGTCTAAGTACATATCTAATAGCATCCGCACCCGTTTCATTCATCACCCGTTTTTTACTGGTTTTTCTCCCAATTTAACAGGTCGGGTGACTGGGTAAAATGGGTACCCGCGGACCCATTGCCATCATAGATGGAAGCGTGGTAATTTTATTCACTTGTGGTAAATTACTTTGACCATCCGCGGGACATCCTTAGTCATTGGAACTCACAAGGTGAATTGTTTAACTTTTTTTAAGATAATGGGGGTGACAGGTTAAAGTTTCTTATTGTCACTCATTTTCAGAATAAAACGCAAACTGAGCAACGCCTACTCGAAGATTATTTGAGGTATATTACGCCAGTACATAACTGCAAACATGGTTGATTGGTTGTATTTTATAGATAAAACATAGTTCAACTACTACATGCATATGAGTAACGCTACATAGTGAAGGCGTTTTGAGTTGGTGATGGGGTGACAATTCCAGTCGGTTAAAGTATTGAAGTTGTGTGGGGAAAGTTAGTGTTCAACACACTGTGGTAAGGATTTTCCGATAATATACTGTAACAGCCCAGTCTATTCAGCCCACATGTGTGATATTGTCTGCTTTAGCACATAGATCACACATATTTGTTCCTGAGGTGTCACAGTTGGTATCAGAGTTAGACCCAGGTCGGTGTGCCGGTGTGGCCCGCGAGGGCGCTGGGCTCCCAAGGGGGTGGAGTGTAATACCCTTGAGGTTTACCTCCCACATCGATTGGAGGAGAGAATGAACCACTCCTTATATGGGTGAGGATACCTCTCCTCGTTGTGAGGCCTTTTGGGCTAGGAAACACTGAGAACAAAACCGTGAGCTGCAGCAAAGCGGACAATATCACAACAGTGGGATACTGGACTGTTACATATACTGCCACATACAAAATAGTTACAAAATTGTCAGACCAAAACAGCAATACCAAACATAGTTTTAATACGCGCATGTTTGCCTGCAATTAGGATTTTCCATATTGTCTTTGGATTTTCCTTACTTTTAAGTTAGTTACGTGCCGTAATCCATATGCCAAAGATAGGGCTAATGATCACATTACGGCTGTAAGACCCACTAATGATGATCAAGGAGTATCTTCTGGCCATTAAGAGATACTAGAGCATTGTATAAAGGAAAGAGATGTTAATGCTATGCAATTTTATTATGGTGACCATATAAGGGAATGAAGATTATAATGGGTGTATGAAGTAGGAAAACTTGTAGCAGTTCAAAATAGGGGTGAGCATTCAGTTTGAATATTTTGGATTTCTGATAGGTGCAAAACATATAGACTTATTAAGGTTTAATCACCTTATAAATTGTAGCATTTTAAGTAATGTTTCTCACTTATCTTGGGTTTTTCCTATAATTATGTTGTGATATAAATTGATGTATTATATGTGTTAAATGTAGGAAAAATGCCATATAAATAGATATAACAAAGGGGATTAAAATAAGTCACACGACATGCACGCGCCAGGCCTTACTGCTGTGTCACGTCCGTGCCATGTCCGCATAAGAAAGGCTGGACAAGAGAAGAAAAGACCGTGTGTGACGTCCGTGGATTTAAGGCCGGACATGAGGCGGACAACTCTAAGGCACGTCCATGGAATAAAACCCGGAAAAAGGCCGGACATGAGGCGGACAACTCTAAGGCACGTCCATGGAATAAAACCCGGACAAAGGACGGACATGAGGCGGACAACTCTAAGGCACGTCCATGGAATAAAACCTGGACAAAGCCGGACTGCTTGTGTGACGTCCGTGGAATAAAACCCGGACACAGGGACGGACAATACTAAGGGACGTTCGGGTATTTAGGGCGGACGCAAGACACGGACCATGTCGGCACCTGTTCTCTTCCACTGTCTGTTTATTCCACCGAGATTAATCTCACCTAATACATGAGACTTCTGCATCGTCTCATCTCAAATACTGCACCACCATCCTTATCGTCTTCTTCAATTCCTCTGCTATATAACCCATTCCTCCTCATCGATCATCATCTATCCATCATCCATCCACAAAACCAAAAATCACACGTTCATCCCATTTCTCTTCTCCCGTCTTCTCCATTTTGTTTTCTTTTCATTCCACCATATCCACCTCTAGTCCTACGTATACAAATAGTTAACAAATATAAGAGTCGATGATTTCGACTACTCTTGTTTCTGTTTATCTATTTAATATGTTAGGCTAGAATATATATACTCTGGGAATGGTTATTATGTGTTTGTATTAATTATGCAATATATTTTATCGGTTTAGTTTTAATACAGTTGGTTACGATTAAAGCTTATCTCGCCTTTTTAATAAATTACATTAATTTATTAAAATGCTTTACTAAGTCTATTTTGATCAGACCCGTGATAAATAGACAGGTTAATTAAGTCGTAAATATGGAGAAAGCTTATTATGATTTAATAAGTTAGTATTTTCAGATGCAATTATAATTTCTCGCGCTTAATGTCCGTTTACATGTGTTTTGCTCGAATCTAGATTAGATCGAGCATTTTCTGGTAAACGAGTTCTTTTGAGTCTATGATTTAGTCCTTAAGATAATAACAAGAATTTTGCCAAACTATTATAATAAAAAACTGGTAGACATAGCATAAAAGAGCAGACTATAATAACCTCACCCAGAGTCCCGTTTAATTTACCTTTGTAACACCCCAACCCGAAATCCAATAACCTGAACGACGATCACTCCCAAATAAAATACAACTGCAGCGGAAATAAATACAACAACTGGGCGGTATTACAATGCCGTTGGCCACCCTTGTGACCAACAAGGCTAACTCCAAATACAATCTCCAAAAGTCACGGTCTGAATACGAATACAATCCGAGATACTAGGAATCAAACTCAAATGTAAAATACTTAAGTAAAACAATTAACTAGTAGGAGACTCCCATAGCTTGAATCTACCCCACCTACACTTGGTGTGGTAATCTTCTCAACTTCAGATACCTGAAAAATGGGGGTGCCCCCAAAGGGGCTCAGCAAACAATGCTGGTATGGAAAACGTGCAGCCCATCGTCTACCGGGCCACACCAACTACTTTGTCGAATACATGCAGTTCATTTTTATAAAGCTGTAAACAAGCATAGTCTGATAATAACAAGTATCCATACAAGGACAATAATGTCACATAGAACAAGACTTCAGAAGGTCAAGTTAGCTGAACTGAATCATTTGATAGCTGTCGGGTCCACACAGTGGGACTGACAGATGTATAAAAGTATATTAATATAGTGGAGGTATAGTGACCTCCTTATAGAGAAAGGTTGGGCAGTTAGTCCCCAGGAGATAACGTAGTTAAACCCTGTACTGAGAGCTGATGGGAAATAGAACCCATGAGAGGAATGAAGTCTTCCTCTCCACTGAACTGATGGGCATTAGAAACCCCCGAGAGGAATAGAGTCTTCCTCTCCACTGAAATGTTCCGTCGCGACGTATAACTGAATAGGAGACGACCTGAGACAGGTACAACTCCTGTAGCATGCATGGCCAGATCCAACTGGGCTCCTCGTTCTCGTAGTATAGAATTGTTAAGTGTCATATAAAGACGTTAAACAAGAACACAATGTATATTGTCAATTATCACGTTTAGGATAATGACGTTTGTTATAAAGTGAAGTTAGTGAGAGACTTGAGTACAAGCCCTCGGTATACTGAAGCGCAGGTATTTAATCCATTGGTATAGTAGTGTTGTATGCGTGGGACATACACGTTGTAGTCAGCAACATTCACGCACATAAAATAATACCACAGTGTGCAAGAGTAAAACAACATTTTGCATTAATTATCTTGGTCGTTAATTCAAACAACAGATAGCACACAAGCCGGTGTAATCCGGTAGAAAACAGGTTGCAAGAATCCCATACCGTTCACCGTAGGTTGCAGTTGATTATACCCTGGTCAACGTCTGGTCAGACAAAGTCCTAGAATAGGATTAACTGAGAGGGTTAATTTATGTTTCCCTTATATAATGATTCTATCGAATCTTTTAACGAATCTCGTATTTGTTATTTCATGTGAGGTTTATTTCTTTTAATTACCTCATGATTTTATGTAGAACTTATTTGTCATTCTTTTTGATTTATTTATAAATCCTTTAATGTACATATATGTATTTACTTATTCATGTACTACATTTGTCATTTATTATTTTTTTGTCTAGTTGACATAACAACTTATAATATTCTTAATTATTTTTATATGTCATACATGGACATAAAATTCTTATAGTTTTCATTATTCCTCCTTTAACCAAAAGTAATAATCATTTGTTACCTTTAAATTCCTTATAACTATATATGTCATAGTTTAAACTTCATAACTCCTTTAATCAAAATTCTTTCTTTTTAAGTCCTCCAAATATCCATATACGACCTATTTTATTTAAATCTAAATTCTTACCCTTATATTTCGGTTATTTACAAAACAACCACATTAATTCATAACCTTTATATTTAAATTCTAATCTCATTATATTATAGAGTTTTAACTTCTTATTTAGTTAAATTACAAAGCCACCTATAATATTTTGGTATATAGCTTTTGAATATTATAACTTTCAAAAATTACAACTTAGCCCCTTAAATTCTCGGCCTTAATAATTTATTTCCTATAATTACAATTTAACCACAAAATCTTATAACCTTTACATAATGTCATGTAAACTATAGTTTTAATTTTAATTCTCCATAAATGCCAAATATATATATATATAAATTCTTAAATTACCAAACTAACCCCAAAGTAATTCGGCTTTGTCATTTATTCTCCCTTAATTACATTTTCATCCCAAAACTTTAAAATAGTTTCTTAATAACTTATAAACTATAGTCTAAATATTTAATTCCTTAAAATTTCGAAAGTGAACCTAATAATTCTCTTAATTATGAATTCGCCCACTAATAAATCCCAAACTTTCATAACAACTTTTATAAATTACATAATAGCCCAAAACTTTATAAAATGTATTTTTAACACTTGTTTAAATTATCTAAAATTCATAAACTTAATTCCTAACCTTATATTATATTACAATTATACCAAACAAACCTTTAACTCTCGGTTTTCACATTAAACTCACCAAACTTTGTAAAAATTACATTTAAGCCACATAACTTAATTAATTAGCCATTTAAGCACTAATAATATATTTTTAACTCTCCAAACTTTATAGTATAAGTTTATATACATAAGTAGCTCATTAAAATCTATTTAACACTTAGACAATTCGGCCATAATTTAATAGTGACCATATAGTATATAAAAGTGGATTTATATGTCATAATAAATGTACATAAATTTATATGAGTCATATAACTCATGTAAAAATTATTGTAATGTCTTATATTGATTCTTAGCTCAAAATAAAGTATTTTTGCCCTTGATATTTCGGCCTTAATTTATTTGTAACATAAATAAATTTTATGACACAAAAATGTGTCTTAAGGTAAATATTTTCCATATATGTTATAGATTACATTTTTGGCATATAATACCTTATAGTTTCGGTTTCAATAATAACCTAGGAGATGTACATAATTTTTGTATGATTTTTAGAAGCTTAACAAAGCTTATAACATAAAGATTTACTTAGTAAACTTACTTCTTAACAAAGGTGGTTAAGTGCTTGAACTCTCCTTGAATCTCCAAACTTTCTCCAAGGAAATTTTGATGCTCCACTTCGGTTATATGCAAGTGGTGAAGGAGTTTTAGGAGTTAGATCTTGAATAAAGATCTTAAGTAGATTTGTAAATAGTTTTACAAGAATTTACCTTAAGTTTTTCTCCTTAATTTCGGCTCACTAATGGTGGATGAAGAACAAGTTTTCCTTCATGAAAATGAAGAAGAAAAGAGCCTTAGAAGAAGTAGAATTTGGTTACACATAAAAAATGTGCTTTAAGGATTTACAAGCATTAAAACTACCTTAAGATAACCTTGAGATGCTCCTTGGTTTAATGTTGGTTTGGACAACCTTCTTGGAGCATTAGTTGATGTTGAAACCTTGTAGATGTGCTAGGAAGAGTTTTGCATCAAGGCTTGACAAGAAATGCTAGGAAATTACCTTAAGGATGAAGATAGAAGTTAAAACTCCATTAATGGACTTAAGAGCTTCAAAGGAAGAAGATGAAGCAAGAAGAGAGAGGAGAGAGCCTTACCAATTCGTGAATGAAGTGTGCAAGGAGGGAAATGAGACTAAGCTCACGTAAATGCAAGAATGCAATTGGAATTGATTTTTGTTTTGTTAATTTTAAATGTCATTTGACTATTCTTTTTCCTTAGTTTATTACATGGGTTATTGGCTCAATAAATGCCCTTATTTCCAGTCATGAAATCGGCCATAATGCAAGACAAGACAATGTGGAGGGAAATAATGGTGAGCTAGAAGACAAGGTAAGAAAAGTAATGATTTATGCCTTTGATTTTTCAATGTTTGTAACTTGTCTTCTTCTTCTTGTAGGTGGACGATTTGGAGGCCTGAATGGAGCTTAATAACCGGCCATGAAGAGCTAAGGAAGAGCAAGGAAGTTACTTAATCTTTAAGAAAGCAAAAGATGGAATCTTAGATCTACTTTTTGCCTTTTTGCATTTTATTTTCTTCCTAGCTCACATGGCCTTATTCCAATGCATGATTTCGACAGCTTGATGGTCAGATGAGACCTACATACTTTGGCATTAAGTAATATAACACATGGGAAGGTGAGTCACCATGTTTTAAGCCTTTTATAAACTTTAGAAGCAAATTTTATACTAGTTTTTGCTCTCAAAATCGGCCCCTATAGAGAGCCTTGTTGACTAGTCTCACCAACTGATTTAGAAGGTCATTTTAACCCTTTTTAAGATTACCAATTCGTGGCATGTCAAAAACTACAAGGCAATTGCGTAAAACACGTTTTCGTGACACCCGAAGGTGTGTTTTTGTGCTCTAAGGAAATTTTGGGAAATAAATTGTTTTTATGCGTTCCAAGTGTTTGTAAACACTTATTATAGTAAATAATGATATATTAAGACATTACATTGAGTTACATGAGGTTACATCCACCCATGTCATAATTTACGGGCTTCGGGACACTCCCGGGCCAAAAAGGAGGGCTAAGAAATACTCCTGAGGTTTTTGTTGAATTTTGAGAAACCACTTCGTGGGTTCTCTTTAGAATGATTAATAATGATGTTAGGAACTCTAGGAATTAATTTTATAGGAGTTCGTGCCACCTTGGCGCTCCTCCGGACTTTTCGTGCTTTAAGGAGCGGGCGTGAGCACTCCCGAGCATTTTGCGTACTTGACTGGATATTGCCTAGGGAATATGTTTATATATTCATATAATGAGTGTATGACCATTTGGTTTAAGTTTTAGAAGGTCATACAAGGTCATGCTTGATCACATGTTTCTAAGGTGTTTTAGCGTTTATGGAAAAACTACTATTTTTACGTAACGTTCTCATGCATGGGTTTGCATGCGTACGTGAAATGATTTATTTTGAATTATTTTCTATTAAATAATGGTTTAATAATATTAATTAGATTTGGGGTATTTCAACCTTTTACTTAGTTTAATTTATCTTTCCTTTTTATTTATTAAAACAAGTCAATTAATCCCCCTTTTTGTGACAAGCTTAGGTACTATGATATTTCCCCTTAGTCCCACGGTTCGATATCCGGTCGCCTACACTTTACTATACTACAGCGACCGGGATTTTATTTGCAGCCCGTAAGGATATTTGAGTTATTAATTCCTTTTTCATTTGTTTTAATTACACTAGTTCCAACCACTCTAATTTTCTTGTCTGCAATTTCTCCAAAAACTGAATTAACCGATTTTGTTTTTTTGGATTTTTAATTGAATTTTCTAACCGGATTGAAAATTTCAGTTGACCAAATTATCCTAATTATAATTTGGTTTGGATTCGGTTTTGACTTTGTCTAATTCGATTAACGGAATTATCCAAATTTTCTTTACAAAAGAATATTCTATTTTCTAATTTTAGTCTTTAGTGACAAATAGTCAAACACAAACCCTAAATTAGTAAGTTGAAATCCAAACTAGCTAAAATTTGGATTTCGGATTTTCACTTCAAAAAAATTTGGATTTTGGATAATTTGGACGATGGTTAATTCAGTTTTGGTCTTAATTTGGATAATTAGGTTTTAAACTGAAATAACCAAAATCCAATTTATTTTTTACAATTTGGATTTCGGTTAACCGAGTTATCCAAATGATTTCCCTATTCAAATTAGAGTTCCGAGTGTACTTAGACAATTTTCATAGATGAGAAAGACTAAGTCAAGAGAATTTTGTAACAACCTTTTTCTTTGTTTATACTAGCCACACACCTTTCATTTCATTTACCCCTAAAATTCTTTTGGCTCATGTGATTTCTAACTGTTATTTGCTAGCTTTCGAAAGAAGAGTTTCGTAATTAGCATTGACCTTCTAGTGATTCATATATTTTTAAAATGGAGATAATACATATTATATTGATAAGGTTGTTAAAGATTTAGTAAAAGCTTTTAGTATTTTTTAGCTGTTTGTACTTTGTAGCATTCTAGTAGTTGTTTTGTGCTGACATATTTGTAATATAATCTAATGGTTATTTTGTGTTGTCATATTTGTAGTTGTTTTGTGCTAACATATTCATAGTTTTGAAAATCGTTGTTTGGCAGTGTGTCATTATAATCTGATGGTTATTTTGTGTTGTCATATTTGTAGTTGTTTTGTGCTAACATATTCGTAGTTTTGAAAATCGTTGTTTGGCAGTGTGTCATTATTTGTAGCATAAGTTAGTTAAGCTAGTTACGTGCAGTACGTTTACCGTTTTCTGTACTTATAAATATTATTTTACAGTTTAAAATAATATTTTGTTTAAAAATAAAGTAACTACTAACACATGTTATAAGATAAGTAATTTGTTACCATCGAAGATTCGTACATATCAAAACTCGATAAACTCAGTACAACAAAAGTTAATAGAACATAAACTACTGTTTAATCAAAATTCAACGTCTAATATTAAAGTGTTTCCATTTTATCTCAATATTTTTTAGACTACACAAAGGCACATTATGACAACAATTGTGTTGTTAGTGTAGATGTTCTGATGAATAACAACAATTGCAACCGAACAAACTTTTAATACAATCAATACTTTTAAAGTTTAAAATTAAGATTTGTGCAATAACTTGAGTAGTAATAACTACAACCCTATTATTGTACTACACAATGCTCGTTGTTTATTCTCCTTTGATCAACATATGTCTGCCATTGTTATTCATTCTCGTTTGATTGCCACAAGCTCCAAATTGTTTTCATTCTCATCCAATTGCCACACTACAACAATGCCAAACAGATTTGTTTTTTAGGACTATGCAACTCAGAGTAATTTTGCTCTTATCACTGTGTGTGCTGTTTTCAAGAGTATTCAGCTTAGAGTAATTTTACTCTTATCATCGCAATGGTCTAGTGTAGACTCACAACCACTTGTGAAGTTATGATGAAACTCAAACAGTAACTACCACTGCTATCACAATATCGCTACTTTTTTTTTGCATTTTCTGTTCTTATCTTAAAATTTATAATCGGGTCAAGATCATTATGGGTAGTACTACAATGGAGGTGACCTTTACATGTTTGAGCAATCTTAACTAACACAAGCAGTAGGTTGCAATACACTAATCCATGATTTATGGGAAATTTTTTAATCAACATGGGATATTCAGTTCCTGATCAACAACAAGAACCATTTTAGCCAAAAAAATTCCAAATCCAAAGTGACATAGCAATAAAACAAACGAATGCCTAAAACAAGTAAACAACAACAACAACAATCCAACCAGTTCAATTCCGGATCAAAGAGCAATCCGTTAGTACCCAACAAAACTTCTTAAATCCAAATTGGATAGAAATCGAACAATTGAGATTCCCAAATCAGATAACCACAACAATCGAACCAATTCAATTCAGGTCAAACAATAGTCCACATGTAGCCAAAAAATTTCTTAAATCCAAAGTTGGATAACAATTGAACAATCAAGATGCCCAAACCAGATAACCAACAACAATCAAACATTTTCAATTTCAGATCGAACAACTGTCCACCAATAGCCAAACAATTTCCCCCAATTCCAAAGTAACATAACAATCAAACAAATAAGATGCCCAAATCAAATAACCAACAACAATTGAACGTTTTCAATTCCAAAGTGACATAGTAGTGGAACAATCCAGAAAATACCTTGGCAAGTTTCCAAATTTGATGAAACAAGTTGAAGTGGCGACGAATCAACAAGCCAGCAACAACAACCAAGTAGCAACTTTCATAAAACGAAACACACATAGAGAAGGAGGTGGAACCAAGAGGAGAAGAAGGTGGAATCGGGAGGAGAATCATTTCGAGAGCAAACCGTAACATGCAGTCACTGTGAGAGGGACAAAAGAGGTGACCCACATTTAGTGACACATCAATAATGGTGGTTGGAATCGTAGTAGTTGCGAAAGGGAGGAGATGCGGAAAGGAAGCTGTGTGAGGAAAACAAAGAACGAAGAAGAAAGAATGAAGAAGACAACATCGGAAGAGGCGAACAGGATAAATGGGGTGCAAGTGTGCCTTAGAGCCAAATTTTCTTTATCGAAAGATACGGGGAAATATGCCAAAGATGCCCATTTATGCCGAACAAAAATGCTTTAAAAAATTACTGCATAAAAGCCATAAACAAATTGGTACGTTATTTATCTTTATTTATTTGTGACTTTTTACCCATTCCATTTTGGTAAATAAATCAATCTCAGAAGTTAATCTCAATTACTAATGTCATTGCAGTTCAAGTAATGTTTCATAAATAAATAAAACCTTAGTTATTACCTGACTATTAAGCATATATTAATGACATTATCATAAATAAAACAAACTCTAACATCCCAGCTAATACGATCTCCTAAAAGAGTAACCTAATAAGTAGAAAATGATTAGTCTGTTATAAATAGATATATTTTATAGTGGACTCCACATATGTAATTAGGGTTTCCCCATTCATTCTCTATAAATAGAGGTCTTGTATACTCATATCGTAATAAGAATATATGTTGCCTCCCCATCTCGTGTCTCTCTTCAATTACTTTTTCCTCTCATTTACAACACGTTATCAGCACGCTCTTACCACTCACTATTGTTCCACCCTTTCTTCTACTGAATTACGAGGAAGGAAAATGCTTTGCGCCAATCTTCTCTCGCACACCCTATTGAAGAAGCAAATTCTGGGGAACGAGGAAAATATTCGCCCCGCAAATCACCGGAATATTACTCTCGCACACCAGATTCTTCTCTAGAATGATGCCCTCGCGCACCAGATTTGAAGGATGGCTAAAAAAAAGTAGATCTTGAGAAGCAAAACAATTCACAGGAATGTTGCTCTCGCGTACCAGATATTATTACTGGGATGTGCTCTCTCACACCAGATTTGGAGGAGGGCTAAAAAAAAAGTTAGGTACAACAAAAAAAAATAGGAAAGGAAAACGGGAGAACCAAAGCAGTTCCGGGATTTTTCATGTAAGATTGAGGCATCGCGCCAGATCTTGTTTTCGAGTCGTTTAATTTATCAGTTTCATATTTTTTTATTTGTTAAATATAACGTGAGGCATTGTGCCTAAAAAATCACGTTAGGCATCATGCTAGAAATAATAATCACGTGAGGCATCGTGCCAGAATTAATATCACGTGAGGCGTTGTGCCAGATTTTGTTTATTGTTATTTTCTATTTTGTGTGGTTTAATTTATCCAGTTTCATTTTGATTTATTTGTTAATAATCATGTGAGGCATCGTGCCATGAATAATAATCATGTGAGGCATCGTGCCATGAATAATAATCATGTGAGGCATCGTGCCAGAATTCCATATCACATTGTAACACCCCCGAATAAATATCCAATAGTACAAAGCCAAGCTCCTAGTCATATTACATGATAACTACGCAGCGGATTCTCGATATCATCCGGGTGCTACAGATGCCAACCACCCACGTGGTTGATAGACCACATCACTAATACTAAGTTACGGTCTGCATGACTGGAAACAGCCCTCAATAAAAATTCATGTACAATATAGATAAAATTCCCAAATACCGAGTGTCTACAATGAAAATACCAAATCATAATCTGAGAATTTCATCTCGGGTTTAGTAACAACCCATACACTAAACATACTACACAATTCAAAAGATATGCCCTGATGGACTACCCCCATGGTAGCCCCCGCCTACGCTCCGTTATCGTCCGGCACAATACCTGAAAAAAAATTGGGTGTAAAGGACTCAGCAAACTACGCTGAGTATGAACGTGTGTAGCCCGTATGTTACCGGGCCACACGACTACTTGGTCGAACATTATTAAGTCAATTTACATGCTATAATAAAGCAGTAAAACACACCACAGTACATCATAGTATCGTACACACTTAAAGGTAGTAACACGTTAGCAACAACAACCAAGCACAACGAGCTGCTAGTATCACAACAGCAATCATGCACATAATAAAACGTGTGCATAGGTATGTAATACCCATGATCCTCACTATGGGATCGTACGAGCATTGTGTGTTTTCATTTCTTTTCTCTTGTTCCCATAATGTGTATTTTCTTTCTCTTTCTTTGCACCAGGTCGGGGGTATAATTAGATCCCGTGACCATATCATGTAGGTGCCAATCTTTCCTTGTTTCTAAATGATTACTTGTGAATTCTCTTATCACCACAATTTGGAGAACGTCTTGTCCATAGCTAATCCTCCATTCCCGGATAGCTCCTTCTCTCCCTGTTGTTTTAAATGTTACTGGCCACTGCCCCGGATACCAAGGGTCCGTCTCCCTATTCCTTTTCAATGTTACTAGCCTCTGCTCCGGATACAAAGGGTCCGTCTCCCTATTCCTTCTCACTGTTACTAGCCTCTGCTCCGGATACTAAGGGTCCGTCTCCCTATTCCTTCTCAATGTTACTAGCCTCTGCTCCGGATACTAAGGGTCCGTCTCCCTATTCCTTCTCAATGTTCTGGTCTCTACCCCGGATACAAAGGGTCCGTCTCCCTATTCCTTTTAATCTTATTGGTCTCTACCTCGGATACAAAGGGTCTGTCTCCCTATTCCCTTTTTAGATTATTGGTCTCTACGCCGGATACAAAGGGTCCGTCTCCCTATTCCTTCTCAATGTTACTAGCCTCTGCTCCGGATACAAAGGGTCCGTCTCCCTATTCCTTCTCAAGGTATTGGCATATCATTATCTTTGATAATTCGACACCATAGTGGGTGTCTTTAGAGGTCCTCTATAGTTAAGAGGAGTTTCCCTTTTATAGTTTCTTTGGTTTGTTTACGAAGTTCATTGTGTTTCATCTCAAGGATTCATCAACGAGAAGGGACTACACTACTGTGTGCGCGCAAACAATATGCACAATAATAGCAAGCAGGTAAGCAAGGAAGATAATCAATCCATTCACATGCCTTACACAAGATCACCACAGACAAATAAGCACGGTAAAACGAACATCCGTTTTCATGCATTAATCTTGTGGTCAGAAGCAAACAAGGCACACAACACACAAGCCGTGTAACACGGCAACATACGAGCCACACATGTCCATACCTGGATCAGAAGCCAGTAGTCTCACACACGGTGTCCTGGTCGGAGTTCGCTACGGACCTAATGTTAATTAAGACAACATATCAGTCTATGATTTCATGTGACGATCATTGTGAACGTTTTCTAGTTTATCCCATCTTATCGGGTATTGTTCCCTAGGTGAATCCTGAAAAACTTGGTTTATATTAACCCTTGGAAATTCTTCAAGTATTATTTTTTTTAACTTTGTCTCGCTCCTAGGGCATACACACCGGCGTTTTACACGTTACATAAGTCCTTTTTCTAACTAATGTTTTCGAGCACTTTTAAGCGCTAACCATGTGACAAGTTTATATAAGATGGATTTGCATTTGCCCACGACGTATTTTTTTCCTTAGCTAAATAGCTATGTTTTAATCTTATTATTTACACAATAACACTCTTTAATCACTCCTAGAACTCCCTTATACTGAAGCTTAAATGTTCCCAAACTGAAATAAAGTTCTCGTATATAACCTTATCTTAATCACACCTTTAATATGTCTAACGGTGTCTAAACTTCCCAAGTTGTTTTGTAAGTTTAGCTAGATGCATTAGGAGGGTTTGAGCTCAAGAGCAGGTTAGTACAACTCTCCTATGCTCCTTGTATTTCCGTTATACAGAAACATTCTTTATCGAAATTTCTGAAAGTACAATTGGTGCATCTCTTCCTTATTCTTTATGTTGGGTTATTCAATTAATTTATAAACTTCCAAGGAGTGCACTCATTTAACTCACCCTCTTAGCACGTCCTGGTTTTCATTAGTAAGCTATTATCAAATATATAATACTTCTGGAAATGGATTAGACAGAACCTAAGTTTCAGAAGCAACACTGAAACATATAACTACCAATCTCTCTCCCATGTCTTTTCTGTTGGTCATTAACCTGTCTTCTGATCTGTCCCAAGTACTCACCTATGTAGTTGAGTACTCTAGCCATGTTTTGAACTCCAAACAACCTAAATCAACCCTGTTAAATCCACCGTTGTACCCTATATACTGAACAGAGACCGGAAAAGACACAACTGAAACAAACAACTAATATAACCTCATCTATCTCTTCCCTATTGTTCATAGTTTGACTTCCCTTTTTCCCCCACCATATTCAGTCACGATGGTTAAATGTGTTATTGAGATTTTAAATTCCAAAACAGCTTTGATAATACCATTGATACATCCAAAACTGAACCCGACAACCTAAAGAGACTGAAACAAAAACAGAAACAGGAAACTGATACCCCTTTTTTTTGTTCACAATCAGGTTCCTAGTTTCCCCTGAATTGTTTGGCTACTTAATTACTTAAGCTTAATATTTGATTTAACCTTCGCTTCACAACAAACTCAAAGGAACTCGTCACCCTTACAGAAAACTTACTCCTACTGAGACCAGAAACTCCAGGAACTGAAAGTCGAAACTGGAGAACAAAAACAGATTCCAGAAGCATTTCTTTTCTATCCTTTTACACTGCTAGTTGTTTCTTTCAGGCCTCTCAATTGGTTTAGCTATGTAGTTAACATCTTAATGTAGTTTTTAACTCCAAAGACAGCCCAAAGAAATCAGACAACACTTCTGAGAATTCTTGCACAAGACTGAAACTGAAGGTCAGAAAACTAGAACTGATAACTTCCTTTACTTCTTTCTGTATATATAAAAAATATCAGTCTTTCCATTTTACCCCAAGGTACTTATCTATTTAGTTAGGTGTTTACTTCAGGTTTAACCTCAAAGACAGACTCGGGCAATCCACTTAAGCTACCGAAAATTTCTCCAAAACTGAATCGAACAGGACTGAAGTTACAACTGGTATATGTTCTCTTATTTTGTTCTCTGTGTGTTTTCTAAACTGACTTACAAGCTTCTTCCTAGAGGTCTTCACCCTTAGTTAAGTGACTTGACAAGATTCTAAGTTCAATCTCGATCCATTAACACCCTATATAACTTCTGTACTCAATTTCACAGAAACCACCTGTTAACTGAAATCTGAAAAACTGTAACACTGAAGCTTAAAACCTGAACATTTTGTTTTGTTGCTTTCTTCTGTACATTCTCATATCTGTCCCTAAATTTTCCACAACTTGATTACTATCTAGCTAAGTGTATTACCAAGATTTTCATGTTCATTAACAACCAATACAACCTCATGAATCCCTCTGATATGCTCTTATACAGAACTGAAACGACTATACAAAAAAAGACTCTGAGGTATGAAACTGATATACTTTTTTGTTCTTCTGTCGGTTCATGACCTTATCCCTCAATTAATCCCAAGGTACTCCTCCACTTAGTTAAGTGTTATAGCTATATATCAAATTCAAAACAACCTAGCCAACTCTGTAGCTCCATCATGCAGAAGCTAGAAACTGAAATACTGAAATACTGAAATACTAGTCTGCTATTATCTAGTCTGTCTCTTTCTCACTTCCCCAAGTTATTTATCTTCTTAGTTAGACATCTCAATACGGTTTTAAATTCTAATCTAGCCCAACAAAAACCAAGACAACATCTCCCAAACTCCTTTGCAAGGATCTGTAACCTGAAACAGAAACCAGAAACGGGAACTGCTGCATTACTTTCCCCTTGTTTTCTTTCTGTTGCTTTAAGTTGTTAGCTGTGTTTTCCTTCTTTCTAGTCTCCTAGTTCTGTTACACTTAGCCCCTGTTTTAGTAAGCTTCTAGGTTGGTTACTAAGCCAATACAGGATCCGGATTACTTCAGGGGGTTAATGCACAGAAGCATGAAAATTTCAGAAACTGGTATTTAACTCTTGCACTCTTCTGTTGCTTGCTTCTTTTAATATGTTAACTGATCTTCCCTTCCTCTACCAGATGAGTTACTAATTAGGTAAGAGTGTTAGCTAGGTGTTAAATATATCATCTAACCCTTACCGCCGTCACATTGCTCCAAAAAAAATAATAGTTATACAGAACACAAACACTCCAGAACTTGATCTGACCTGAGGGGTTGTTCCAACAAACAGGGCCGATCTTTAGAGCAGTGACTTGGGTCCCTGTTACAGTTCAGAATTGGGATGCTTTTGCTCCTGGTTTTCTAGAACTTGAAACTTCACAATGCAGCAAGGGACTAAGGGAATCGCAAGAGCTTGAACCTACTGATACAGAAAGAAATGATGAGAGTGTGGGTTTTTTTTATCAGGAAAGAAGGGATCAGGAAACAGAAGATTATGAGGGCAATACAGCAGGGTTCGTTGGGATTTACCTGAAACTGATGTTCGACCAGGTTGCTGGTTACTAATCAGTTTGATTTTGGATGAAGCGCAGTGGCGTGCAAGCAAGCTCCTGTTATAAGGAGAGAGTAGAGTTTTTCTTTGATCAGGGGGGAAGGAATCAACAGGAACAAAACACAGCCATGCAGGACTGGCCTTACCTTCACGCGTGGGTATCATACCAGAGGAGAGATTACACAGAAGCTGCTTTCATTTACCTTACTAGTTGCTAGAGTTCTGCACATGCAGGAACCGGCGCTTGCAAGAATGGGGGAAAGGATGGTGGGTAGAATAACTAGTTGAGGCAGTTAGTGCCTACAATTTCCAATGGAGTGGCGTGGTCTCAGGTTTCAAGGGAACGGAGGGCATTGTATGCAAAAGAAATCTGTAGTACCGATTCTGCTGTCCACGGTTATTGTATATATATTTTTTTTGTTTGAGTTTGAACATCAGCAATGCTCCTGCTCCAATCTGTTGCATTCTGATTCACGATGCCACAGAGACACGTGAAAGGAAGTTGAGGCAACCAACGGAATAAGGAAATGGTGGGATTGGAATTGGAAGCATGTGATCAAGCATGTTGGTATTGAACTGCTCGAGACTAAAAAGGAATTGTTGCTGTTCGGGGATTTGGGTGCGTCTGATCAGGAAGAAGAACAGCGTGCTGTGATGTTTCTATTTTTTTTTTTGCAGTTACTTTAAGTAGTCTCATACTAGTTTTAATTCGTGAGTGTCTATTATCGAATTCGAGCGTAGCTCAACCGGTTAAAGCATTCATGAGATATACGAGAGGTACGGGGTTCGAACCTCAGCAGCAGCGTTAGCTCTCTTCTTTTTTTTATAAGCTATTCACATGATTATTTATATATATGTAAGACTAAATACGTTATCGGGTTATTTTTGTTAGATACGGGACCACTCAGTTTTTTTTTTATTACGTTATACATATACGCCCCTTATGTTGTCACATTTTAATTATATGTGCCCATGCGACGTCATTATTTATTTTCTACAATGTTGTAACACCGTAACGTTACATACATACGTACGTGTATATATATACGTATATATATGTTATATATATGCGTGACTATATTGACGTTTTTGGTTCAGAGATGCGCATATATATTTGAGCTTATATCAGCGTATTATGTACCGATACGCACACACGATGTCATTATTATTCACTATGTCTATATATATATTTTTTTGAGTATGATCATACTTGTTACTCATAGTTTAATTCAACCCTCACGAATTTTAAACGGGTAATTACTCGGGGTATTTCAGCCTACCCCCCTTAAAGGAACTTCGTCCCGAAGTTGTTACTTCCTTAACCGATGTTTTATTTCTTGTTAATTCTTGGGATCAAGTCCCGCTTTCATTCACGACAAAGTGTACGTACACGTACATACCATTCACATACACACAATTCAAAACACACAGACCTACTAACCATCACGTGTGGTTGTAGGAATACGCACAGTGAAGGGATCAAGTCCCGAATTCGTTCTCTCTAACCAAGGGATCATGTCCCGCAAATTCCACAGTTCTATTTCAACATTTGTGCTTATAAGCACTACGCCACATTGTGGCTTCACCCAGTTATCAATAATATTTCGATGTACCAAAAATATTTATGTACTACTCTCATATCAACCAGGTGAACAAGTCATTCATTCATGACCTCCATGCATTCCAACCATTCCACACACAGTTCACAAACATAGCAACCAAAACAACACCACAAAACGAGCAATAACCCAGTAGAAACGCAACGCGCCTACCCCCCTTAAAAATGGATTACGCCCACGTAATCCCTATTATACCCTCCTAGAGCCTTGGTTAAATATGTTTAATTCTCATTGAGCATTATAGTTTATATGCAATGTAACTCACAATATATTCTCATCAAAGGTCTTGACCATGTTAAGGGTTTAGTTTCTGCATTAAAAGACTCTTATCGGTATCCGTACCGGTCTAGAAATGGATTCGGGTTTAGGCTCTCTAGGTTTAAGATATTGGTCGATAGATCACTTGTTATTCCACAGGCTAATGGGGGATACAGTCCACCAGCTTCTGTTGTGCTACTCTGATCACTTTGGGTTTAGTTTCCCCTTTCTGTACTCAGGAGGCCTTCTAGGCTTATGTTGATATATTCTCTGTAGTAACGATTTAGTTCTTATTATTTCTCAATGTTATAATCATGTCATTGTTATAACAACATGTTTATTTTATATAGCCGATCGTAATTGTACGTCGACGGTTAGTTTACTCTCCTGGCATTTTTACTTATTTTATAGCTTGATTTGTACCTCCAACTTAGACTTTTCTTTGTCTTTAGGTAACCTTTATTTCTCAGTCATATTATGGCATTGGCACTGCTGGTTGACTTCAATTAGTTTCAATCAAAAGGTTACCGAATTATATGCGTTAGAAGTTCCTACGATTGTAAACTGTTTGACTACTACCGGTTACATATTGCACTTGATTTCGATAGTATGTATTTTATGTGGTAACTTTTAGGTTATTAGTAACCCCACATCATCTCAAGTATTCACATAATTGTGTACCCATGTGCTTACCCTCAGAGTTTCGAATTATGTATCAATGGATTTTACAAGCTCGTATTATCCACATCAACCTCGCTTTCTTGGTAATTTTTTAATCTCGACTTTTAATATTTCCACCAATCTGTAGTTCATGTGTCCACTTGTAGGAGGTTTCGAGGGTCATCCAACACTAACGTGATCAGCATAAGTGTCGGACCTTTTCACCCCAATTTGTGCGTAGTGTTCCTTGACCTGGCCAGGGTCAAGTTCAACCTTGCACGTCCGATTTAAAGAATCAGTTTATTAGTCAAATTTGAGTTCTTATCAATTCGTTTCTAGTCACCTGGCAACCAATTTATGGACTAATGCCCAAGTTTAAGTCTTTAGATTAACTGTTCAAGTTCTCCAACTGTATACACCTCTAGTGTGTGCATAAATACATATCATGTGTCATAAGGTTCGAGGTCGTATTTATATTATTATGATCCCTTGATTTATATACATCTTCATATGGGTGTTCCCTCCAATCTATATTTTCTTGAATTATAAGTTCTTCTCACTCCAATCCTCGTACCATTTGGGTATGTATATGTGTTCATTCGCTATATGGTCTCAATATTTATTTTCGATCGTTGAGTTGTATTGTTAACTCAAGTTGGGTATGGCTGATTTTCTAATCATGACCTTCTTTAATTGAACCCGTTTACTCCTTGGGTTTTATTGGTGACTTGTCTTTTTTTTGTGAGGTAGGGTCCTATCGACTGCTAAGCATGTCGACCCAAGTTGTCGCTAAAATTGGTCCCTCTACGGGTATTATCCTTTTGGCAATGCCTATTGTATAGTATAGTCTTTTCTTCTCGGGTTGATAATATAGCATTAAGTAGATGCCAGATCGGGTTTTCCCGAGTGTGAGGAGGCTTTCTACCTCTCCGGCGTTCTTTTCTATGAATTTTAAGGAAACATTAGGGACGTGGAGGGTGGGTGTAGGTATCTGTTAGGCATCCAGTAATTACTGAGGAAGAAATATAACCAACGTGCCTCACATACTACCCACAACTCTTGACCCGCTATCAGAATTCCTAATTCCAGGGTTTCCTATACTCAGTACTTTTCTGTTCCAGTCATCAGAGCTTAACTACGCTCTGATACCACTTTTTGTAACACCCCCGAATAAACATCCAATAGTACAAAGCTAAGCTCCTAGTCATATTACATGATAACTACGCAGCGGATTCTCGATATCATCCGGGTGCTACAGATGCCAACCACCCACGTGGTTGACAGACCACATCACTAATACTAAGTTACGGTCTGCATGACTGGAAACAGCCCTCAATAAAAACTCATGTACAATATAGATAAAATTCCCAAATACCGAGTGTCTACAATGAAAATACCAAATCATAATCTGAGAATTTCATCTCGGGTTTAGTAACAACCCATACACTAAACATACTACACAATTCAAAAGATATGCCCTGATGGACTACCCCCATGGTAGCCATCCCGCCTACGCTCCGTTATCGTCCGGCACAATACCTGAAAAAAAATTGGGTGTAAAGGACTCAGCAAACTACGCTGAGTATGAACGTGTGTAGCCCGTATGTTACCGGGCCACACGACTACTTGGTCGAACATTATTAAGTCAATTTACATGCTATAATAAAGCAGTAAAACACACCACAGTACATCATAGTATCGTACACACTTAAAGGTAGTAACACGTTAGCAACAACAACCAAGCACAACGAGCTGCTAGTATCACAACAGCAATCATGCACATAATAAAACGTGTGCATAGGTATGTATTACCCATGATCCTCACTATGGGATCGTACGAGCATTGTGTGTTTTCATTTTTTCTCTTGTTCCCATAATATGTATTTTCTTTCTCTTTCTTTGCACCAGGTCGGGGGTATAATTAGATCCCGTGACCATATCATTAGGTGCCAATCTTTCCTTGTTTTCTAAATGATTACTTGTGAATTCTCTTATCACCACAATTTGGAGAACGTCTTGTCCATAGCTAATCCTCCATTCCCGGATAGCTCCTTCTCTCCCAGTTGTTTTAAATGTTACTGGCCACTGCCCCGGATACCAAGGGTCCGTCTCCCTATTCCTTTTCAATGTTACTAGCCTCTGCTCCGGATACAAAGGGTCGTCTCCCTATTCCTTCTCACTGTTACTAGCCTCTGCTCCAGATACTAAGGGTCCGTCTCCCTATTCCTTCTCAATGTTTACTAGCCTCTGCTCCGGATACTAAGGGTCCGTCTCCCTATTCCTTCTGAATGTTTGGTCTCTACCCCGGATACAAAGGGTCCGTCTCCCTATTCCTTTTAATCTTATTGGTCTCTACCTCGGATACAAAGGGTCCGCCCTATTCCCTTTTTAGATTATTGGTCTCTACGCCGGATACAAAGGGTCCGTCTCCCTATTCCTTCTCAATGTTACTAGCCTCTGCTCGGATACAAAGGGTCCGTCTCCCTATTCCTTCTCAAGGTATTGGCATATCATTATCTTTGATAATTCGACACCATAGTGGGTGTCTTAGAGGTCCCTATAGTTAAGAGGAGTTTCCCTTTTGTAGTTTCTTTGGTTTGTTCGAAGTTCATTGTGTTTCATCTCAAGGATTCATCAACGAGAAGGGACTACACTACTGTGTGCGCGAAACAATATGCACAATAATAGCAAGCAGGTAAGCAAGGAAGATAATCAATCCATTCACATGCCTTACACAAGATCACCACAGACAAATAGCACGGTAAAACGAACATCCGTTTTCATGCATTAATCTTGTGGTCAGAAGCAAACAAGGCACACAGCACACAAGCCATGTAACACGGCAACATTCGAGCCACACATGTCCATACCTGGATCAGAAGCCAGTAGTCTCACACATGGTGTCCTGGTCGGAGTTCGCTACGGACCTAACGTTAATTAAGACAACATATCAGTCTATGATTTCATGTGACGATCATTGTGAACGTTTTCTAGTTTATCCCATCTTATCGGGTATTGTTCCCTAGGTGAATCCTGAAAAGCTTGGTTTATATTAACCCTTGGAAATTCTCCAAGTATTATTTTTTTTAACTTTGTCTCGCTCCTAGGGCATACACACCGGCGTTTTACACATTACATAAGTCCTTTTTCTAACTAATGTTTTCGAGCACTTTAAAGCGCTAACCATGTGACAAGTTTATATAAGATGGATTTGCATTTGCCCACGACGTATTTTTTTCCTTAGCTAAATAGCTATGTTTTAATCTTATTATTTACACAATAACACTCTTTAATCACACCTAGAACTCCCTTATACTGAAGCTTAAATGTTCCCAAACTGAAATAAAGTTCTCGTATATAACCTTATCTTAATCACACCTTTAATATGTCTAACGGTGTCTAAACTTCCCAAGTTGTTTTGTAAGTTTAGCTAGATGCATTAGGAGGGTTTGAGCTCAAGAGCAGGTTAGTACAACTCTCCTATGCTCCTTGTATTTCCGTTATACAGAAACATTCTTTATCGAAATTTCTGAAAGTACAATTGGTGCATCTCTTCCTTATTCTTTATGTTGGGTTATTCAATTAATTTCTAAACTTCCAAGGAGTGCACTCATTTAACTCACCCTTTAGCACGTCCTGGTTTTCATTAGTAAGCTATTATCAAATATATAATACTTCTGGAAATGGATTAGACAGAACCTAAGTTTCAGAAGAAGCACTGAAACATATAACTACCAATCTCTCTCCCATGTCTTTTCTGTTGGTCATTAACCTGTCTTCTGATCTGTCCCAAGTACTCACCTATGTAGTTGAGTACTCTAGCCATGTTTTGAACTCCAAACAACCTAAATCTACCCTGTTAAATCCACCGTTGTACCCTATATACTGAACAGAGACCGGAAAAGACACAACTGAAACAAACAACTAATATACCTTATATCTCTCCTATTGTTCATAGTTTGACTTCCCTTTTTCCCCCACCATATTCAGTCACGATGGTTTAAATGTGTTATTGAGATTTTAAATTCCAAAACAGCTTTGATAATACCATTGATACATCCAAAACTGAACCCGACAACCTAAAGAGACTGAAACAAAAACAGAAACAAGAAACTGATACCCCTTTTTTTTTGTTTGTTCACAATCAGGTTCCTAGTTTCCCCTGAATTGTTTGGCTACTTAATTACTTAAGCTTAATATTTGATTTAACCTTCGCTTCACAACAAACTCAAAGCAACTCGTCACCCTTACAGAAAACTTACTCCTACTGAGACCAGAAACTCCAGGAACTGAAAGTCGAAACTGGAGAACAAAAACAGATTCCAGAAGCATTTCTTTACTATCCGTTTACACTGCTAGTTGTTTCTTTCAGGCCTCTCAATTGGTTTAGCTATGTAGTTAACATCTTAATGTAGTTTTTAACTCCAAAGACAGCCCAAAGAAATCAGACAACACTTCTGAGAATTCTTGCACAAGATTGAAACTGAAGGTCAGAAAACTAGAACTGATAACTTCCTTTACTTCTTTCTGTATATATAAAAAAATATCTGTCTTTCCATTTTACCCCAAGGTACTTATCTATTTAGTTAGGTGTTTACTTCAGGTTTAACCTCAAAGACAGACTCGGGCAATCCACTTAAGCTACCGAAAATTTCTCCAAAACTGAATCGAACAGGACTGAAGTTACAACTGGTATATGTTCTCTTATTTTGTTCTCTGTGTGTTTTCTAAACTGACTTACAAGCTTCTTCCTAGAGGTCTTCACCCTTAGTTAAGTGACTTGAGAAGTCCATTAACACCCTATATAACTTCTGTACTCAATTTCACAGAAACCACCTGTTAACTGAAATCTGAAAAACTATAACACTGAAGCTTAAAACCTGAACATTTTGTTTTGTTGCTTTCTTCTGTACATTCTCATATCTGTCCCTAAATTTTCCACAACTTGATTACTATCTAGCTAAGTGTATTACCAAGATTTTCATGTTCATTAACAACCAATACAACCTCATGAATCCCTCTGATATGCTCTTATACAGAACTGAAACGACTATACAAAAAAAGACTCTGAGGTATGAAACTGATATACGTTTTCTTTGTTCTTCTGTCGGTTCATGACCTTATCCCTCAATTAATCCCAAGGTACTCCTCCACTTAGTTAAGTGTTATAGCTATATATCAAATTCAAAACAACCTAGCCAACTGTAGCTCCATCATGCAGAAGCTAGAAACTGAAATACTGAAATACTGAAATACTGAAATACCAGTCTGCTATTATCTAGTCTGTCTCTTTCTCACTTCCCCAAGTTATTTATCTTCTTAGTTAGACATCTCAATACGGTTTTAAATTCTAATCTAGCCCAACAAAAACCAAGACAACATCTCCCAAACTCCTTTGCAAGGATCTGTAACCTGAAACAGAAACCAGAAACGGGAACTGCTGCATTACTTTCCCCTTGTTTTCTTTCTGTTGCTTTAAGTTGTTAGCTGTGTTTTCCTTCTTTCTAGTCTCCCAGTTCTGTTACACTTAGCCCCTGTTTTAGTAAGCTTCTAGGTTGGTTACTAAGCCAATACAGGATCCGGATTACTTCAGGGGGTTAATGCACAGAAGCATGAAAATTTCAGAAACTGGTATTTAACTCTTGCACTCTTCTGTTGCTTGCTTCTGTTTTAATATGTTGACTGATCTTCCCTTCCTCTACCAGATGAGTTACTAATTAGGTAAGAGTGTTAGCTAGGTGTTAAATATATCATCTAACCCTTACCGCCGTCACATTGCTCCAAAAAAAATAATAGTTATACAGAACACAAACACTCCAGAACTTGATCTGACCTGAGGGGTTGTTCCAACAAACAGGGCCGATCTTTAGAGCAGTGACTTGGGTCCCTGTTACAGTTCAGAATTGGGATGCTTTTGCTCCTGGTTTTCTAGAACTTGAAACTTCACAATGCAGCAAGGGACTAAGGGAATCGCAAGAGCTTGAACCTACTGATACAGAAAGAAATGATGAGAGTGTGGGTTTTTTTTTATCAGGAAAGAAGGGATCAGGAAACAGAAGATTATGAGGGCAATACAGCAGGGTTCGTTGGGATTTACCTGAAACTGATGTTCGACCAGGTTGCTGGTTACTAATCAGTTTGATTTTGGATGAAGCGCAGTGGCGTGCAAGCAAGCTCCTGTTATAAGGAGAGAGTAGAGTTTTTCTTTGATCAGGGGGGAAGGAATCAACAGGAACAAAACACAGCCATGCAGGACTGGCCTTACCTTCACGCGTGGGTATCATACCAGAGGAGAGATTACACAGAAGCTGCTTTCATTTACCTTACTAGTTGCTAGAGTTCTGCACATGCAGGAACCGGCGCTTGCAAGAATGGGGGAAAGGATGGTGGGTAGAATAACTAGTTGAGGCAGTTAGTGCCTACAATTTCCAATGGAGTGGCGTGGTCTCAGGTTTCAAGGGAACGGAGGGCATTGTATGCAAAAGAAATCTGTAGTACCGATTCTGCTGTCCACGGTTATTGTATATATTTTTTTTGTTTGAGTTTGAACATCAGCAATGCTCCTGCTCCAATCTGTTGCATTCTGATTCACGATGCCACAGAGACACGTGAAGGGAAGTTGAGGCAACCAACGGAATAAGGAAATGGTGGGATTGGAATTGGAAGCACGTGATCAAGCATGTTGGTATTGAACTGCTCGAGACTAAAAAGGAATTGTTGCTGTTCGGGGATTTGGGTGCGTCTGATCAGGAAGAAGAACAGCGTGCTGTGATGTTTCTATTTTTTTTTGCAGTTACTTTAAGTAGTCTCATACTAGTTTTAATTCGTGAGTGTCTATTACCGAATTCGAGCGTAGCTCAATCGGTTAAAGCATTCATGAGATATACGAGAGGTACGGGGTTCGAACCTCAGCAACAGCGTTAGCTCTTTTCTTTTTTTTAATAAGCTATTCACATGATTATTTATATATATGTAAGACTAAATACGTTATCGAGTTATTTTTGTTAGATACGGGACCACTCAGTTTTTTTTATTACGTTATACATATACGCCCCTTATGTTGTCACATTTTAATTATATGTGCCCATGCGACGTCATTATTTATTTTCTACAATGTTGTAACACCGTAACGTTACATACATACGTACGTGTATATATATACGTATATATATGTTATATATATGCGTGACTATATTGACGCTTTTGGTTCAGAGATGCGCATATATATTTGAGCTTATATCAGCGTATTATGTACCGATACGCACACACGATGTCATTATTATTCACTATGTCTATATATTTTTTTTGTAGTATGATCATACTTGTTACTCATAGTTTAATTCAACCCTCACGAATTTTAAACGGGTAATTACTCGGGGTATTTCACACATGAAAGGCATCGTGCCAAATCTTGTTTCATGTTAACTATTTTATTTATTCTGTGTCATTTTCGTTATCCATTTTCACGTATTTATTTATTTATTTAATTATAAATATCACGTGAGGCATTGTGCCCGATATTCGTATCACGTAAGGCATCGTGCCAGATATAAATTTTCATTTGAGGCATTGTGCTAGATACAAAAATCATTTGAGGCATTGTGCCAGATTTTATTTATTGCACTACTTTTATTATGTGTTATATGATTTATTTTGTTGCGATATATAACATACTTCATTATTTTATGATTGCTATTTATAATGTTTGCCCCAATATATACGGCATTGCACCTGATAAAATTAATTTTAATATTATTTGAAGAAATAACGGCATTGTGCCTGAAAGTTTTTTATTTTGATATATCATAAACAATATCCAATATTGCCGAACTTGAGCTTACCGCCTTGGACATCACTAAGAAGGGCATCGCGCCTGAAATTCTGACATCAATATACTAAGAAGGGCATCGCGCCTGAAATTTTGACATCAATATGCTAAAAAGGGCATTATGCTTGAAAGTTTAGTTGCCTATGTTATAAAAAGGCATCACACTTGAAAGTGTTAATATGATCAATATAAAGAGCGGTGCCAGATTTTTTTAAATTACGTTTATACAGTATGAGCAAAGAAATTGGCATTGTGCCAGAAACTTTTGAACTTAATATGGTATGGTATTAGCATTGAGCTAGATTATTGACAATATTTTGAAAAATAAATGTATTGATCATATCATTGATCTAAAAAATGGTATAACACCTGGCGAATTCATCCGAAGTATCTATTTTTATGTATGAGATGAACGTTATTTGACGATTCGTGAAAAATCAATGATGGTATTGCACCAGGAGAAATTTGTGAAAATTGTTTGAAGTAATTCTTGGAAAACTACGCAAGTGATATACCATGATGATGAATATTCATATGTCAAGTTTGACCTCTATGATGATGGTATATGCATAATGTCATACAAATAATTCAGTTTGAATGTGATTTTACAAATGATTCTCAATGAATCATAAGTTCATCTTCATTGAGATAGTGCTAAATCACAAAATGAGTGACTCTGGTGAATCATCCAAATATTGTTCATCTATTAAAGAAAACACTTGGCATGACAAATATCGAATGGTTCTTGTTGGATCATTTTTATTCCATGTTTTTCATGAATAGTCAAAAGTCATGACCAGATTGTGAGAGATGATGAGCAGTTATTGACATCACATAAAGTATAATAATTATCATGGTTGGATGTTATTATGATTGCAAGACTTTCAAGGTCTTTGTGGACATAACTCGACTTATTTCAAAGCTAGCTCAACCATTGAAGCTATGCAGATTTTTTAATAAGAAGTTATGTTGAGGATGACAAATTTAAATTTCTAAATATTATTCTATGTTTCTATATATTCTATGTTATTATTGTTGATTGTTTACAATATATACGTATGTTCGTTTACATTTATGAGATTTATTCATTTAAAAACAATTTGTACACCCTAAAAGGGGTCATGAAAGACATATGTCCGGGAAGGCGTATGTTCTGAATGAGATTTATCCATTACACAAAATTTGTACACCTTAAAGGGGTCATGAAAAGCATATGTTCGGGAAGGCATACGTCTTGAGAAACATAGTTAAAGACAATACAACTATAAATAATATTTTTGATAGAGTCAAGAATTAACACTTGCTTGGAATATAGTGCAGTTGTAGCTTGCTACCCTTTCCAAAGGATTATAGTTGACCCATAAGCATGTGTCTTGAAGACAAGGCATTAGTCTCATGTGTGAGAATGATTTTCCATGATTAAAAAAAATCATAAGATAAGGGTCAATAAGCTCTAGAAGAGCAGCTACAAAGCCTACAATACCACATATAGAATGAAATTTTTGTACTGAGAAAGCTTTGTAAATAACAAGTTTTCTCAAAAAGTGGTACTGATATACCTGAGACGGATATCACGTTAAGGCTACAAATAAGAGAATATCAATGTATATTCTCGAAATGATATAAGTCATGATTGTAGTTGCTTGTTTTCTCCTTTGATTTGTATCACATGTGTGTTGGTACAATGGAGAACTTAAGATATAAGATAAAGAAAACAATAAGTTTTCCATTGTTTTTTTTTTGGCATGACTGGTTAGACCATCCTAGTTCAATAATGATGCAAATTGATATCCACTGTACGTGTGAACACTTGCTGAAGAATTATATTCTTCAACCAAATGATTTGTTGCTTGTTTTGAAAAACTTTTTATGAGGCTATCACCAGTTGATATTATGTGTAAATCTGGATCTTTATACGCGTAAATTCAGGTGAGATATGGGGACCATTTTGGGGACCATATCCTGACCAATTTGGACTATTAAGATTTGGTTTAAATTGATGCATCAACCAAATGGTCATTAAAGCTAAAGGTTGTAAGATTGAATAATAAAGTCCATAAGATTGGACAATGCTGGTGAAATGTTAAATGCCTTAATATGCACTTTTACATGTTCATTGGGAAAATTGATGGTTAAGAAGAACCATCGATCAAAGATCTGTGATGAATTGTAAGATCTTTTGGTTTGAGAATCCCAATATGCATTTGGAGACATGTAATTTACATGAAGCAACATTGATTTGCATCAAGCCAAATAGTGTTGATAAATATTCTCCAATCTTTGATGAATTGTAAGATCTTTTGGTTTGAGAATCCAATATGCATTTGGAGACATATAATTTACATGAAGCAACATTGATTTGCATTAAGCCAAATAGTGTTGATGAATTCTCACTCTTATAAAAGACTTCGAGTCAAAAACTAAATATTCTCCAATACAAGGTTTTGTTTGAAAGATTTATATATTATGCTTCAGTGGGTCAATCAATTCCTTGAAGATGTTGGTATTGTATGTTGAGTTCAAATTCTAATAGCTTGAACTAACAGTTGGGGATACCTTTATGACTTGATTGTCATTTAGGCGAGTAATTTTTCCCAACATCAGGGGGAGAAAAGAAGCAATTGGAAGGTGAGATGATATGATATGAAATATATAATTGCATCATCCTCGTCAGTAAGAACTTTTAAGTTCAAAGTACTATTCATCTTCAAAAAGTTGGCAACCCAATTGCTTGATGTTGAGTGAAAAATATGCGCCAACGTCTAATGCTCCTGTATTATAATGTCCCTTAAGGACAAGTGCAAATAAGTCTAACCTGAAGTATGGTAGACTATGTGGTTCCAATGACAAAGCCCTTAAAAGGAGCATATAATTAAAATGGTCATACTACAAAGGGTATAGCTCTAGATGAGCTGCCAGACATGACAAATTACCAGTATATAAGGTAATCAGGTACCTGATGATAATAAAGATCTCGAGATATTATGTCATGTCAATAATATAATGGAACCGATATGAAATCAATGTTGATTATATATATGTATATGCATGCAAATGTATGTAGCGCTACATGTCACAATGATGATGAGGACATTGAATTGATTTGTTAAAAGTACTTGAAAGACGCAAATGAGAAGCAGAATTTCAACACATTCAAGTTGTGAATGTTGCAAACTTGATGTCCACATAATGATGTGAATCCAGCTGGATACAAACAAGTGTCTGTATGAAAATGAAAATGTGTGGTTTAAATTCTTTTAATATACAACCTGTATTGGTGTATACAGATTTTTCAAAAGCCATGCTATTGATTAAAAAAGGCTTTATCCCTAGCCGTTGATTATTTTGAAGATATATGTATGGTTGAAATTATGATTAATTTGTATGGTTATACCGTATACAGGTAGATCACTTTGATAGTGCGTTTATATAAGATTCGAAAGAGATTAACTCCTGGAGGAGTTTAGTGAATTCTGAAAGGGAATACCCCTGTGACCATGTTACTAAATCTTATCATGAACTTCAACGATAAAGGTGATTGTGGAATTACTACCTTAGTGAAAACTATTGAAAAGGTATCTCTCAGATGAGTCTAATTTTATTGGATAATTCATGTTGCTATAGTAGTAGTGTAAGAGTATAATTGGAACTCCTTACGAGTCTCCTGATGGTCGTTGAATCAATGATCATGAAGTTCCATACTTAATGCTATTGCAGCAGAATGATTAATGAGTTATAGTATCTATAGATAAACACATATGAATAACCCCCACCATCCAAGAGATTAATTGAGGGTGTGTTTAATTGAATATGTGGCTTAATACCCAGATGATATAGATGATTACATCTATACTGATTAGAAAATGCATACCACCAAAAGTTCTACTTATAAAAGAGTCATCGATATTAATATAAAGCAAATATGCTAAAGTGCAAAGGTGATGGATGCATGTATTCAACCAAGTGCTTCCCAAGTAACTGGGTGCAGAACCAATTAAAGATTGGGTATGCATACAATCAAAGTAATAAAGTGATGTTTTCATCAGGGGGAACAATAATGATTGTACTCTTTTTCCTTCACCATGGTGTTTTTCCCATTGGGTTTTTTCCAGGTAAGGTTTTAACGAGGCAATCGATGAAAATCATTAAATGGATTAATTGTATGTAAATTTCAAGTGAGAATATCTACGATTGATAGTAATAGCTACGTAAAGTTATTGTAAGACTGTACTCTTTTCCTTTGCCCGAGGTTTTTATACCACAGGATTTTTCCAGGCGAGGTTTTTAACGAGGCAGCATATAACAAGATGTTTCGTCAAAGGGGGAGTGTTATAAATAGATATATTTTATAGTGGACTCCACATATGTAATTAGGGTTTCCCCATTCATTCTCTATAAATAGATGGCTTGTATACTCATATCGTAATAAGAATATCTATTGCCTCCTCATCTCGTGTCTCTCTGTAATCACTTTTTCCTCTCATTTACAACATAGTCCAATTTTTTTTTTTTACAACAAATGATGATTAGTCTAAACAAAACAATCTTTCTACAAATAAACAAATATAGAAAGCACCAGAAGGTTATTACCTTCATTTCTGTATATGCGCCAAAATCCTGGAACCCCAAAGGCCTTCACATCGATCAAAGACGGTAACATTCCGAGCTATGACGCCTAGCACTGCGTCAACCCCGCCTCCACGCTTACTCCATCAATTCCACCGTCCTTCTCACTCAACCCGCCAGGAACGCCTGCCCATTTTCTTTCTCTTTTTGTGCTATTTCTCCCTTTTGTTCACCTCTCCCTCCTTTTTATCAACAATAACATTCCTCTAGATGATCGAGCTCAGCCGAGGAAGCTCTGCCTTTCTGCGATGCCTAAGTAGCTTTTGGATCCCTGGACTATTCGAATTTAGCTCTGAAGCGGTTCGATCTCTGGTACTGAGTTCCTTTCTTTCTCGTTAGAGGGGAATCTCGAGATGGTCGACGGCGGGCCGTCTTCCAAGGGTAAAACCGCCAGAGAACACATCTGCAATGCTGGCGCTGGTGCCGCCGCGGGTATTTTCGCTTTTTTCTTGGCCTCTCTGTCGATCTTTCCTCGTCTTCTCTGGTCGAGCTGCTGTTAGCTGATTCCTAGTTTCGCTTGAGTTGAGATGGGATTAATTCTTCTCCTTTTTGTTTTCTTTTTCTTTCACGACAATTCTGAGTAACTAGGGTTCGCTTTTTTAAGACTGAAGCATCTTAGTTGAAGTTGCAAATACTACCTTTGATTCTCGCTGTAAATTGGTATGAGTTATAGTTTAAACTTGGGTGATTCTTTTTTAATGAAAATCGTATCCCGTGGTGGGCGATATATTTTGCAATCAGGTGCCATTGCTGCCACTTTTATGTGTCCCTTGGACGTGATCAAGACGAGATTGCAGGTTCATGGTCGTCCGGTTTCCGCGAAGAAAGGTATTTTTATGTCAGCCCATACAATTACTGGATTTAATTTCGGCTACTGTTTAGTGGCTTCAAGATTGTCTCTCTTACTGTTTCTGTTGCTTATAAACTTAATTGCTCGTGAAGTAAAAAGAGAAAGATTGGTGATCCTTAGGCAGATTAATAAGACTATTTTCTCTTTTTCCAGTTCTGTTTTTTTCCTCTTTATAAAGTCAATGACTTTGTCGGCTACTGCTTTTATTCGTTTCAACTTGTTACTGCATTGCTTTAGGTAGCATCATCATTACTGGTTTCCAAGATATCGTGAAGAAGGAGGGGTTTAGAGGGTTGTACCGTGGTCTATCACCAACATTATTGGCATTGCTACCAAACTGGGCTGTAAGTGAACCTACTTGATTTATCCGGGTTGAATTTCTGCTATATTGCATTATTAGTGCGGATATCTAATAAACCAGTATATTGATAAGCTTTTTTGATGACCTCTAAGATTCCATAGATGGGATTTCTATATAGCGATAACAGTTTTGTGATGAATTTGTGTAGAAGCTATTAGTTATTCATACTCACATTTATATGACCAGACTTTCATTATATGAAGTAGTTGGTACTCAAATTAGATTGAGGCTGGCAAAAACTATGACTGCTGCATTCCCTTATCAGTTTCTTTCTTGAATCATAGGATTTTTGTAGGAAAACTACATTGTAAAACCTAACTTCTAAGTATCTGGTCAGAAGTTGGAATTTATTGATTGTGAGATGCTCGCAATAGGCGTGCTTTGATCTCTCTTTCATCCTAATTTGGCTGTCATAATGTGGTGAACATATATACTGAGTTGTGATCTTGTACTTGATATTTCTCGAAATGACAGACTTGCTGATTTCATACATAGGTGTACTTCACAGTTTATGAGCGACTGAAAGGCCTCCTCAAGTCACATGGTTTGTTGTGTCTGATATTCCTTCTGCTATTATAATTATAGTCTATATTGGATTCCTCGTACATTGATTTGTAATTCTTCTTTTCTTACTTAAAAAATCGTACTTTTCCCATTTTCTAGAGGATGCTAGAGGTGGTCTTACAATTGGTGCAAACATGATAGCCGCTGCTGGTGCTGGAGCTACTACAGCTATTACAACCAACCCATTGTGGGTTGTCAAGACAAGGCTACAAGTGAGCTCCATTGGTTTTACTTCCTTATAACTTTAGAGCCATGGCTTTGTTAATGATTTTGCAAATAGTGGCTTATTCATCATGCTCACATGTGTATTCGATATTTGTTTCTAGAACACAGGAAAGGAGCTTCTTTGTTCATTCTGTTAGTATGCTTTCCTTAGCTTATGCTGATGGTTTGTTAGATGTTTATAAAATGTGGAACATAGCTTGTGCCGAGCTTTGCCTAACTCATGACTAGGCCAAATCTTACTATGATCTCGCTCCCATGCATCTTTCAACTTATGTCTCCTATATGCAAAGATGGCAATTGTATTGTTGGAATTTGGTTTCTCCAGTTTGCAAGTTTCGAGCTTGTGGTTCAAGACTCCCAGATATATGTGCAAGGGAAAACAAAAGTTTTATTTTGTTTGTTCTTTTTAATTTTTAGCAATTCTACATCAATTATTAATGTTAACTTGGTGTGCTTTTGCTTAATCCTGCTCCTGCAGACTCAGGGCATGCGACCAGGTGTAGTTCCCTATACAAGCATACTTTCGGCATTAACAAGAATTACACGTGAGGAAGGATATCGAGGACTTTATAGGTTAGTTTTGCTTGAAACTTGATTGGTTTCTTTGAAGCACACACCATAGATTTTGATTTACTTGCTTGCCATTTCTTTTCAAGCTCTTTTAAGCAATTTTTGTTGACGTCTCCTTTGTCTGTCTCAACAGTGGCCTTTTACCGTCTTTGGTTGGAATTAGCCATGTCGCCATCCAATTTCCTGCCTATGAGAGGATCAAGCACTATTTGGCGAGGAAAGGTGAGGTCCAAAGTTCTTGGCGCACTTTTCTTCCATTTGGTATATACACATGTGGTTCTAACAATAGATGACTGTCTTTTTAGAACAAACTACAGTTGACAAGTTAAACTCCAGTCAAGTCGCAATTGCATCTTCGCTATCTAAAATAATTGCATCACTGATGACTTACCCTCATGAAGTATGCCAAAAATCTCCCTTTTACTATTCTAATTTTTTGCTGAATTTATACTTTACAATCGAAGGAGGTTAATTCTTAAGTTTTCTCCTGTCAGGTAATACGCTCAAGACTCCAGGAGCAAGGTCTGGTACAGCAAAACAAGTTTCAGTATTCTGGTGTTATTGATTGTGTGAAGAAAGTATACCGAAAAGAAGGCCCAGCTGGGTTTTACCGTGGCTGTGCGACTAACCTACTCAGAACAGTCCCATCTGCTGTTATTACTTTTACCAGCTTTGAGATGATTCATAGGGTTCTTTTGCGCACTCTGGCCCCTGAAGGGCATGAATTGGGGAACTTGGGTAATGATGGTTCAATTGAAGAAAGTGGACCCGGATCAGAGCGGCTATGTGACAACACTAGCAAGAGGTCTAATTCTGATCCTGTGGCGAAGGACCAGTTTACGGCAAGACATTGATAGACATATGAGGTAGGAGGAGAAGACATAGGGGAAGAGTGTAAGTGTAAAAAGGGCCTGAAGAAAGAACAGAAACAATGTAAATTTTCTTCTCCCGTCGGTGGGGTAAAATCTTCTATTCCCCTGTCGAGGGCAGGAAACGAGACCAATCCGCATGTTGAAGGAAACCCTGGCCGGAGGAGATGAAAGTTCCGGTTGATTTTGTTTTTCTCATCTTAGCAATTGTTGTTGTAATTTTCTAGAAAATATCGGCATTGTTTGAGAATAGTGGATAAATTGGTTCCAATTTGTAACCTTGATGATGGGGGCGGATTGTACGTTGCATTTTCTTATCTGTAGCTCTATAGTGATTGTAGTCATCTTTTGACATCCGTTGAGTCTGTTGTAGTGTTATTTATGCGGGTCTGCAGTTAATGGGTGGGTTCATTCTTCCCTGTTTAGGACTGGATTCACAGAACACCTCAACGATATGTACAAGAAAACAGAAAACTAGTATACAATATAGTTACCATTGTTATGCCTTCTTAACTATTGGTACTTGGTGTTGTATTTCCACTCCTCCAGATGTTCATTACAGAATCAGGCGAACTACTTGAAAGATATCGAGCACTCTCAGAAAGGAGCTCAACTACACCGACCTTGTCGTCTGCCAGTAAAGGAAGTGGCCTTATACTTTTTGATTTAGCTAATACTGCCAACTTAACCTTGTCCTCCAGCTCCAACATACTGTAATCGGCATTCTCAATGCTCTGTAAGGTTTCCAGAACCTGGTCCATTGAAGGTCTAAGCTCTTTCTGATGCTGCAGACATTGAAAAGCAAGTTCGGCGACCAACATAGTCATCCTCCTAACCTGAAAATCTGAGTCGTATCCAAGGCCTGAATCAACTAGCTCACTAAAAGCACAACACTTGATTCTATTGATGGCATAGGTTGCCAAGCTAATCTCATGTTTATCCCTTTTCATGTCCAAAGCTGGCAATGATGATAGAAGCTCAATGAGCACCACACCAAAGCTGTACACGTCACTCTTATCCGTCAATTGGAAACATTGGTGATACTCGGGATCAACATATCCAGGCGTACCCTGTGGTGCTGTCGACACATGTGTGACATCCAATGGGAAGAGCCTTGACAGACCAAAATCCGCAACCTTGACGCTGAAATGGTTATCAAGTAGGATGTTATCGGTTTTCACATCACGGTGGACTATATCGCATGCGTGGAGGTAAGACAATGCACTTGCTGTTTCAATTGCGATTTTCATTCGAACTGGCCATGTGAGTTGTGATCTTGAACCCGCCCCTTCTGCTCTGCCCCCGTGCAGGTGATCCGCCACTGTTCCGTTGGGAACGTACTCGTAGACAAGGAGGAGCTCCCTGCTATGTTGAGAAGTGCAACCGTAGAGGGTGACGAGATTCTTGTGGCGTAACGAGGTAAGGAGTCGAATTTCGTTTATGAACTGCTCGATTCGCTTGTAGTTCTTCTCATACAGCCGTTTTACTGCCACTTCTCTCCCATCTTTTAGTTTACCTGAATGAATGCAATGCAAGTAAATAATAATTGATTCTTTTTGTCATTATTATTGAATCTGAGTATTTGAAATACCATTGGGTTTTTCCTTTTTACCTTGATAAACAGTTCCAAAGCCTCCTTCTCCTACCTCTTTAATAGCATCGAAGTGGTTAGTTGCTTCTCTGAGATCATTATAGGAAAAAACTGGAACACCATAGTGCACACTAGTATTTATCTCAAGGTCTGATTCTGAGTAATCCAGAGTCGTATTGGGCTTACTTGTGAACCCTCCTCGCTTTATCATTCGAAGGCGCCACAAAAGTACTATAATGATTACAAACAAGATTGCCGCCACTGAAATATCCAATTTAGGAAGATGGAAGAGTTATTTATCAGTACAGTAGTGAAATCGATGACAATGTTGCTTTCTTTTTAAGCAAATAATCGATGTTGTTAATGACTGAAACCCTTCCATAGATTCATGGTTTTGGATTGTGGCGGCTAACAAAATATATCAAGTATTGATAGAATTATAATAGTGATTCTCGCTACCCCATAATTTAGAGGTGTTCATAACCGGTTGATTGGCTTTTCGGTTAACCGGAAGCCGGTTTTGGTGCGATATTAAACCGGTTAACCGTCGATTTTGATAAGATTTTATTGGATTTGATATAGTTCCTATATAACTGTATATTTATTTATGGTAAATCTAATAATTAACCATATAGTTTTATACTTATACTAAAAAAAAATTAATAAATTAAACGCTTAAACGGTTTTTTCAGTTAACTGGATTCGTCAAAATCAATAACTGGAACCAGAACCGGGAAACTAAACGGTTCGATTAGCAAACGACTTCGATTAACCGGGTTTTGGTTTCGGTTTCTCTGGTTTATGGTTCCGGTTTTTCATGAATACCCCTACATATCACCATGGCACAGTCATGACCACAATTTGACAGCACTAGAATGTATTGGAGAAACCTCAAGTGGCAAGGATCATTCTGAAAAGACAGTATTGGGCTTACCTGAACCGAGAACAATACCCAGCTTACTGCTTCTACCTGCAATTAAAATATACAAGGATCATTAGATCGTATTCAACTGAAACTTTACACCTTATACTTGAGAGAGAATGAAGCTAGCGAAATTCAAACAAGAAGTAACACTTTGCCCATCTAATTCTCCTGTACGCTGTTCAGTATTATGTTGATATGACCAACAACATATAATCATAACTTCCTTACCCTTTTTGGTACACTCAGATATCCTCCTTGTTTTATCGGAACTGTATCCGTCATAACACCAGCCTCCTCGATCAACACACTGTCGACATGACTCCGATAATTGATACTGAACAGATATATTATTGGTTGGTGAAATATAAACAGCCCTACAATCACTACTCGCTGTCTCTGGTGATCCACTCATGTTTGTGTAAGGTCCATAAACAACACTACCGTCTGGGCAGTTCTTTCTGTTTACCTCCTGCTGATTTAGTGGGCTGGAGCCATTTTGACAATTGACGTAGGTTTGGTTGTTCAACACAGAGAAGCTAATCGAGGGAAGGGAGGAAAAATCAGGGGAGATATATGTGTTGCTATTACAGACATCAGATTTGTTTGATGATGGTGAGTTTGTCAGTATGGTCTTGTTTCCTGTGTCGATCTGCACGAGTTGATATGGTGCGGGTAATTCAGGTGAGCAGCTGATATTTGCGGTTTGATCTAATTTGTCGCAGCTTAGTGTGCATAAACCACAACCAGGCAAAGTGGTGTTAGTGAATGGAAAAACGAGTGAGTTGAAGCTGCCGCATTTGAAGGAGATGGAGGATGGGCAAGTGTCCAAGTCGGGAGCTGATGTGACTATAGCTTGAGTAGAGAAAGTAAGTAGCAAGAGATGGGAGATGAAGAAGAACATGATCACTGGAGGAAGATGTGCCATTGGAGAATAATGCATGTATGGTATCTTCAAAGTACCATTTGTGCTCTGCTCCGTTCCGAGATGACAATTGATGTTTCTATATGGTGGTCTTTTCTGGATGGGTCTATACAGTTACACGTATTTGACTTTGAAATTCTAGAGTTTGGAATAGTAGTAGTAATCTGGAGAGCTCTTCCTCTAATATTCTATATGAAAACAGTGTGTTAGGAGTATAAGAAAAATGACGCCAACCTTCGACTTTTTTTCTAATTCTCTGGGTTATTCCTCGTTAGAAATTTCAAAATGACTGCGATGTATTTGGTAATGATTCTGACTCGATCAGTTTTCTTGACTAGCCTTTTCTCAATCCTATCTTACCATTCCTAATTGTCTTGCAAGACAAAACTTTCACAACTGACTCTCTACACTATTTTTTCTTTTACATGCTAGTTTTCTTAATCGAGAGTAACTAAAACCCAAAGATGATTTCATACAGCCGCGTTCCTTCCTAGGGGATTAAGTCCAATAGTAGCGAAGATGCAATTGCGACTTGACTGGAAATGTGACCCGATCCGATTTTGAAAAACCGAATCGATTCAACCCGATCCAAACCTGATTTTAAACCGAATGACGTGATCCGAAAATTCAAATCGAACCAAACCAACACCGAATCCAACCGAAATATGGTACTACCCGAATTGACCCGAAAACTTTGTTAAAAACTAAATGTACTATAGGTGTTCCAACCATAAACAATAATCCAAAAACCAGCAACACATAATGGAACTTTAGACATCCAATAAGTGTTCATTGCTCACCAATGATATATATAATATTGCACATCTACTATCTTCAAACATCTCAAGCCTTGTTGTATTAAAATATTCACAAGCTGTGTTGGGAATGTCCTTATAACAACATCTAGTTTTACAAATACAAACTAATGCGTATCATTACTATTTTATAATACTCTATTAAATTTGATTTTAATAAACTTAGGGTTCTTTATGTTAGGACACGAGACTAGGGAATGGTTTAAATGTTGATGAGGTTTAATTATAAAACCTAAACTTTTCGGTTTATATATATATATATATATATTAACCAAGATTGATGTGTATATGCATACAAAAATTATGCATTAAAATGAGGAAAATAAATGTTCTAAATGGTAAATTATTGTGTATCATTACCATTTTATATTACTCTATACTTTTATAAACTTAGGTTCTTTATGTCTAGGACTTGAGAATGGTTTCGTTGATGAAGTTTCAATTATAAAATCTATAAACTTTTCAATTGTGAATATACTAACCACGATTGATGTGTAGATGCCTAAAGAATAAAGATTTCAAAAGTTACACCTTACTTAAATACCAACTTGGGAATAGTTTGAATGTGTATATATCATCACATCACCACTTAGGTTTCTCATTAATATCGCAAAAAAAAAAAAGATTACAAAACTTACAACCCTAGCCTAGGAGTGAGTGGAGGACACTCACATGAGGCGCGCATGAGATGGTTATGGTCGGCGCGTACACAAGGTCACGGGCGCGAGGTGGTGACGGGCGCATAGGGGTGCAGGCACGAGGCGATGATGGATTGGCACGGGCGTGCAGTACTTAAGCGAGGCGACTGGGGCTGGCATAGAACGCACACAGGGTGACGGGTGCGGGATAGCGGGAGGCAAGGTGTCGGGCGTGGGCGGGGTAGACCGGGCGTCAAGTGCCAAATATTGACACTAATTCATAAAATTTTTTATTTATACTTGGTCGATACAATTAATAAATCTATTGTTAAAAAATCATGTACAACAATTGCCATCCGATTTGACTATGTTTAACTAATACACAATAGCGGTCTTGATCAAGAGTAATACTATATTAAGAGAATTTGAAGCTGAGTATGAAAATTAGTACAAGTTATAAAGGTTGCTTAAATTTGTACTTATCAATTTTTATTTATCAAACCTAACGAGGATAAGTCACCTGAATTTGACCCATAACCCGAAAAAAACCAAATGAACCCGAGGCTAAGCCAAACCGAAAGAACCCAAACCCGAAATCAACCAAACCAAAATCACCCGAATCTAATTTAAACCAGATTAACCCGACCCGACCCGATCCGAACCGAACCGAACATTAAATTCTACAAATTGACCCGACCGGAACCGATCCGAACCCGAACCGAATGACCTGAATTGCCAGGTCCAGTGGTACTGGTGGTTGATGTCAGGTTGGCTGTCATTGTATTGGTGGTGGACGATGATGGATCTGAGCTGGAGAAGAAATTTGGCGGTGTTGGGTTTGAAAGTGCTATAGACTGGCCGTTAAGTGCAGCTACTACGATAGTCATCTTAGGTCTTCTTGGAGTACCTTCTTGGATACACATTAAACCGAGCTGAACACATCTTATAAGTTCTTCACTTGAGTAATATCCACCCAAGCTTGGGTCTGCTAAATCAACAGCTGCTCCTTCATTCCAAAGCTTCCATGCCTGTGCAACATAATGAAGTGCATGATGGCGATTGACCACGAATATAATTAGTGAATTTCATCACAAAATAGAAAGAAGAGCTATCTTTTTTGAAACGTACACGAAAGAGTAACATTTCCTCATCTTCACAACGGTTGTAGAATCTGTTCTTCTGACCGCTAACAATCTCTAAAACTATAATGCCGAAGCTATAAACATCTGACTTTACGGAGTAATGTCCTGTCAACATGTATTCTGGGGCCATGTAGCCACTGCAAACATATATATAATGTATAATCATGATAAGTTAAAAGTTCTATGTGTGTGGTGAATGAAAATCATTTAAACTTTTCAAGGATATGAAAATATATAACTTACTATGTCCCAACGATCCTGTTGGTGTCATCTTGGGTTTGATCAATACCGAAAAGCTTAGCGAGTCCAAAATCCGATATCTTAGGGTTCATATCTTCATCAAGTAGTATGTTACTTGATTTAAGATCTATTGTGATTATAACAGGGTCTTGATAGTCTTTCGTTAAGTCCTCTGGTTAGCCAGTTTGTTAGTTTGTTATTCTGTTTTGTCTTGTAGTCATTCTTCATTCATATAAAAACCTTTTAGTTAGTATTGTTCATTCTGTAAGTAAGAATTCTCCTCTCTCACTGAGAGCGACACACACCATTTGTACTTCAATCTCACATACAGAAGAATGTTCATCGTGAATACTTGATCTCTCGTTTTCTCCTTGAGTTTGCTTCGCTGGAAATCTACATGGTATCAGAGCTACGGCCGTTGATGTGATTCTTTTCTTCGTCTTCGTCTTGCTCTCGGCTATCGTTTCCGATGGCGACGTCAAGATCGTTGGAAGAAATTTTGGAGTCAATCGCAGGAGGAGGAATCGTGAATCTGTCATCGACATGTCAGATCCTCTCTATGTTGCTAATTCCGACCATCCAGGAATGGTTATTGCAGAGAGATTTGGTGGTCTAGGCTTCCAGACTTGGAAGAGGACAGTGTTAATTTCTCTGATGACCAAGAATAAGGTCGGAATCGTTGACGGCACAATCACCAGATCGACGGATGACGAAAAGAAGGCTAAAGCGTGGGATAGATGCAATAGTCTAGTTATGGCGTGGATTCTGAACGCTTTAGAAAAGGATATAAGCGAAACTATTGTCTATCTTCCCACAGCAAGAGAGATGTGGCAGAGTCTTGTTGCTCGTTTCGATCGTGTCGATGGAACGAGAAGATTTAACCTAAAACAAGAATTAGCTGGTCTGAAGCAAGATCGCGACACCGTTAGTATGTATTTCAATAAGTGGAAGAAGTACTGGGATGAACTTGGATCAGTCACCAGTTATTCGCCTTGCAAATGCTGCAAATGCGGTGAAACCGAAAAGTTGAAGAAACTTTTCGAAGAAGACAAGCTTCTGGATTTCCTCATGGGATAAACGAGGAATATATCAATGTTCGAGGGAACATTTTGATGATGGACCCGCTGCCCTCACTTGAAAGCGGTTATGCGCTTGTTTTATCTGAGGAAAGACAGCGAGATAGTAGCAAAAACAGGAAGGAAGAAGCTGGTTCAAGCTCATTTGCTAACTCAGTAGGAGTGAGTTTTAAACCGCAGCAAAAATTGCAGTGGCAGAATGAGAGTAAATCCTCCTCAAGAGTATCCTGCACTTTCTGCGGAAAAATGGGACACAATGTTGAGAGCTGTTACAAAAAGATAGGATATCCTAAAGGATGGAGATTCGGGAAGAACAGAAAAGCTGCTTCTAACAATGTCTCTGTCGAAGCACGTTCACCTGAAGAACCTATTCCAGGGTTGTCTCAAGATCAACTCACCAATCTGATTTCATATCTCCAAAGGTTAGCACAAATGCTAATGAAACAGTGCAAGAGAAAGAGTCCTCTTACTGCAATTTTGCAGGTAAGGATACTGGTCATGTTCGGTTTTGTTTAAATGTTGTTAAACAAGATTTGAAATGGTCTGTATGTAACAAGTGGATCCTAGACAGTGGTGCTACGGATCATCTAACAGGAAATAAAGAACTGTTTATAGGGGTTAAAAATGACAAACATTTTCACACTGTCAATCTCCCTGATGGTACAGTTCAGAAGGTATTAACAGAGGGAAAAGCTAGAATCTCTCATAGCTTATCTGTTGACAACACTCTGTTAGTCCCCAGTTTCAGATTAATCTACTATCTGTTAGTAGATTGGTTAAACAGATGAATTGCAAGCTATCTTTTCTTGAGGATAGTTGTATTATGCAGGACACAACTTCGGGCATTGAAGAAGAAGTAGGGATTGTCAAGGGAGGTCTCTACTTGCTGGATTCTGATGGAATTGATCGTTTTATATGCAGAAGAAAACAAAGACAGGAAAAGGAGAAGGTGTTTTCTTTAAATGTAACGATGAATAATAAGGCTATCTATTGGCATAATAGATTAGGCCATGTTCCATTAGAAAAGTTAGTCAAAATGGATCTGATCAGACATTCTGATGTACCTGCTGTTATTGCTTGTGATGCTTGTCATAAGGCTCGTGGTTGTAGACTGCCTTTTACACATTCAAATAATGAATCTGTTGCTCTTTTGATCTGATTCACTTAGACATTTGGGGACCTTGTTCAACTGTTAATCATGATGGTGCTTTGTATTTTCTGAGTATAGTAGAAGATAAAAGCAGATCGATGTGGGTAAAACTTCTGAAAAGAAATCAGAAGCTATAACAGTCATTAAAGAATTTATTCTTATGATCGAAACACAGTTTGAGAAGAAAATAAAGATGGTGAGATCAGATAATGCCCATGAGTTGGGGCTGTCAAAGGAAGGCAGTGATTTCTTTAAGAGCAAAGGCATTATACATCAGACTTCCTGTCCTCATACGCCTCAACAGAACGGCGTTGTTGAGAGAAAGCACAGGTATTTACTGGAAACTGCACGTGCTATTTTATTCCAGTCTGCTATGCCTTTACATTTCTGGGGTGAATGTGTTCTCTTTGCTACTAGTGTCATCAACAGACTACCAAGTTCAAAGTTCAAGCTTCACGGGTTAACACCTTATGAAGTTCTATACAGCAGAAAACCAGATTATGATTATTTGAAAACCTTGGTTGTTTGTCATATGCGACAGTAACTAGAAAGGAAAGAAGAAATTTGATCCTAGAGCTGATAAGTGTGTCTATCTGGGGCCGAGTTTCTCCAGCAAGGGGCACAGATTACTGAGATTAACAGACATGAAAGTAATAGTCAACAGGGATGTCAAGTTTTTTGAGAGTATTTTCCTTTTACTGATGATGTTGCTGTCTGTGATCAAGTTATGAAAAATAAACAGCCTGTTGAAATGATAGCAGATGATGAGGATGATATTGTTTTTCAACCGTCTCTTACTGCTATTAACCAGGCTCCTGCTCATTCTCTGGTTATTGATGAAAACAGTGATATCACTGATTTTCCCATAAGCACTTCTACATCGGAGGAACCATTCACTACTTCTACAGACTCGAGACATGTTGAGCATGACAATAGTACTAATGAACAGAGAGAAATTGATGCTCCACCTGTTCAAGAATGTCCTGAAAATGTGGGATTGCGAAGGTCTTTGAGACAGCGTTCTACTCCCTCTCATCTAGCTGATTATTTTTTCGGTTTACTGAAACTCATCCTGTTGCTGAAAGTGATTCTTTTTCACAAATCTTGTCAGACAGAATGTCTCGTGATCTCACAAATTCTGTTGTCTTAAATATTGCGACTCTAACAGATATTGCACCAACACACATTATTTCCAAACAATCATCCGCCTTTGGAGCACAAGCTGTTTCTCAGTCAGGTACTGATTTTTCTGAACCTATTTCCTACTACGATGCTTGTAAGTATGATCATGGAGGAAAGCGATGGTTGCAGAAATTCAAGCTTTAGAAGCTAATAAAACATGGGAAATAACTTCTCTTCCAAAAGGAAAGAAGAGTGTTGGTTGCAAATGGGTATATAAGTAAAACTTAGATCCGATGGTTCTCTTGAAAGATATAAAGCTCGATTGGTGGTGAAAGGCTTTACTCAGAAAGAAGGCATTGATTATACCGAGACTTTCTCACCAGTGGTTCGAATGACAACCATTCGAACTCTCTTATCTGTTGCTGTCAAGAGGCATTGGATTATTGACCAGCTAGACGTAAACAATGCGTTTTTGCATGGTCAGCTTGATGAAGAAATATATATGAAGCTGCCGCAAGGATTAATTACAGATCAACCCAATGCTGTTTGCAGATTGAAACGGTCCTTATATGGGCTAAAGCAAGCCTCCCGCCAGTGGTATGCTAGGCTTACCTTTTTCCTCAAACAGCAAGGTTTTGATAATTCTTACAACGATTATTCCCTCTTCTTTAAGAAACAAGCTTCTTCTGTCATCTTCATAGGTGTCTATGTAGATGACTTATTAGTCTGCGGGAATGATGCACAAGGAATTGAGAATCTTAAACTCAGTTTAGACAAGGAGTTAAGATTAAAAATCTTGGAGCATTACACTTTTTCCTTGGACTGGAGTTTCACAGAACAGAACAAGGGTTGCTAATCTGTCAAACAAAATACAGTCTCGATCTTCTAAGGGTTTGATGTTCAGAATACACGGTCTGTTGCCAGTCCTCTAGAAGTGGGTTCAAAACTCCTCCAAGACAGTGGGACGCTTTTGGCTGATCCAGAGCCTTACAGGAGACTTATTGGGAAACTAAATTACTTGACGAACACGAGACCAGATTTATGTTTCAGTGTTCAGCATCTAAGTCAATTTCTCCAAGCTCCTCATGATGCTCATTATCATGCTGCTCTACATACACTTCAGTACGTTAAAGGAACGTGTGGAAGTGGCATCTTCTCAACAGCAAAGCTGATTACAATTTAGTTGGCTTTTGCGATTCGGACTGGGCAGCATGCTCTCTCACCCGAAGATCTGTTAGTGGTTATTACATTTTATTTGGGGGATCTCCTATTTCTTGGAAGTCTAAGAAACAGAGTTGTGTTTCTTTATCTTCGGCTGAAGCCGAGTACAGGGCAATGCGTAATGTTACCTCAGAGTTGGCTTGGCTAAGTCGACTATTGTATGAATTAGGTGTTACTGAAATAACACCAATTCCAGTCAAATGCGATAATAGGTCTGCAGTTTACATTGCAAAAAATCTATTATGCACGAGCGCACTAAGCACGTTGAAGTGGATTGCCACTATGTTAGAGATCAGATCAGGAATGGGCTCATTTGGTTGAGCACATATCTAATTCTTTACAGTTAGCGGATATGCTAACTAAATCTCTACATGGAAAGACTACACCAGTCAGTTCTCGAGGATGGGGATTATTTCTGATTGCAAGACTCAAAGGCACTCTCCTTCTTCGTCTTGAGGGGGGGTATTGTGATTATAACAGGGTCTTGATAGTCTTTTCGTTAAGTCCTCTGGTTAGCCAGTTTGTTAGTTTGTATTCTGTTTTGTCTTGTAGTCATTCTTCATTCATATAAAAACCTTTTAGTTAGTATTGTTCATTCTGTAAGTAAGAATTCTCCTCTCTCACTGAGAGCGACACACACCATTTGTACTTCAATCTCACATACAGAAGAATGTTCATCGTGAATACTTGATCTCTCGTTTTCTCCTTGAGTTTGCTTCGCTGGAAATCTACAAGCACGGTGAATGATTTTCAACCTGGAATCTTCGTGAAGGTAAAGTAATCCTTTAGCTATACCGCATATGATTTGTACCTCGTCGGCCAATCCAAACTCGCTCGTTTCACTGGATCTAAAGTAGTTGATTTATTGTGAATTATAATGCATGCATGGTCAATTAATTAATCTTATCTAAATAAAGACTTTATTTGTACCTGATAGAAATCTGTCTAGACTGGAATTATATAGATTTCATACACAAGAATCTTCTCTTTCTTGACAAACAGAACCCTAGTAATTTGACCAGATTGCGGTGTTGAAGCTTGGCCACAAGAAGCACTTCTGTCTTAAACTCTGACCCGCCTGCCCTGATTTTTCTGATAGTCTTTTCACAGCTACATCTTGCCCATTTTTCAGCTTTCCCTGGACCAATAGAAGCTTACAAACTTATTTGGAGAATAGATCATGGGAAAGATACTAATATGTATATACTATGGAGCATTCGATATATACCTTGTAAACAGCACCAAAACACCTTGTCCGAGGATATTATCGGATGAGAAGTTGTGTGTAGCAGCCCTGATACTGTTGAAGTCAAACTGCAAGGATTCCGCGGACGTAATCTCGTTCATATCTACATCTACCAGTACAACGAAAGCAATATTTTGAATTGTTCTTTATTTTTATGGACAACATGCACGATGTATCTTCTTCATCTCATCATTATTGTATTTCGAAGTCGTAAACGGCTTAAGTGCATAACATATATGCAAAATTAACAGATGATGACATTTAACCTTCTTTAATTAAGTTTTGTCCCAACTAGTGATTAATGTAGTATATCAAGAGGTACAAATGAGGAAACATTACTCTATTGGTTACTGTTTACTACAGTGATGGTGCTTAATAGTAGGTTTCAGTACAAAATAAACAAATACTCTATAAACTAGTTATGTGGGTTTGTTATAATATTTACTTTTGGTTTGGGCTGGCCCATATCCTATGTAACCTTATGTGATCCAAGCGACATAACCGGGAGTTCAAATCGAATCGAATCTTACTGAAGCATGGTCCAGCAGTTATTTAGTCGGTATGTGTCTAGTCTTCTGTGTGTAAGAGTTGAAGTAAGAGGGATTTGTTGGCTACTTTTTCACGGACGAAATGAATGTCTACAGTAACGTGCTTACCTTAAGTGATGAATAGGGTTAACCGCTAATATGTAGCCCCAAATTTGTCACACCAAAAAAGAAGTGAGAGAGAGAAAAAAAACCCGAAATCAGCAAAGAGTTGCTTGCACACACATGAGCGCAAGTGGCATGGGCGAGAGGAGCAATGGGGGGACTGGGATTGGGGAGTGGGAGATTTTGGTTTGATTCTATGCGCGGAATGCGCTGGATCTCCCTAAAGACATAGAAGCCTGGATCTACTAGCATCCTGAGTCAGAGCATCTACATTTCGGAAACACACTAAGGCATTCAGTGCGAGAGACACATGGAATCATCTCAAGTTGATCGAGCGGGTTGGAATCACAAGTGCGGGTAGCATTCAGGCAACGCATTATGCATTTTAATGGCATGCTTTCAAGTGTTATCTGTGGGTTCTACATGTGATGCCATAATTTGATGACTGCAAAGTAATGTGGGGTCTTGTTAGGGTAGATATTGTAAACCCTCAATTAAACTGCAGAACAGGGTTGTGTCAGGAAAGATGGGGTGGTGGGGTAACTGATAGTGAATGTAGAGGTTTTGGGTGTAGAAACTGGTCTAGACTGTGTTAACTTTGCTCGATTAAGAAGTTCAAGGATGTATCTTTCTTGTGACAGATAAAGACCATCGGTGTTTCTCTCAACCTGTATTCCCCAGAAATAGTGAAGAGGTCTGAGGTTAGGAAAGAGAGATGAGAGGCGAGAGATAAAATGAGTGATTATCAGAGATGTGTTTCTCTTAAGTATGATATCATCTACATAGATAAGAGCAAAGAGTGTTTCTGACCCTAACCGATAGATAAAGAAGAAGGAATCAACCTTAGAATCCCTAAACCCCATAGAGATTAGAGTCTCATTAAGCTTAGCAAACCAAGCCCTTGGGGATTGCTTCAAGCCATAGATACTCTTCCTTAGTTGACAGACACAATATGGGTAGAGTGGATGTGTAAAAACCAAGAGGTTGAGTCATTAGAACAAGCTTCTATAAATCACCTCGAAAAAAACATATTTTGAATGTCTATATGATGTATTAGCCTATAATCTATGGTTTCTAGGGATAGAACATTGCGTATGGTGTTAGCTATGACAATAGGATCGAATATCTCGTTGTACTCTAGACCTTATGTTGGACGATATCCTTTAGCAACAAGCAGTTCGGTTCTCCTCTCAATGTTGTCATCTAATTTCTAGTTTGGTTTAAGCACCCACTTGACACTTAAAACAATTTCTTTTTCTGATTTTGAAACTAACTCCCAAATTCTGGTGTTCATAAGAGCTTCAAGCTCTGTCAACATAGCTTGCCTCCAAACAGGGTAATATAGGGCTTAGTTTGAATGTTGGTAATCAGGAACGTCTTCTGATAAGAGCTTGGTAGTATGAGCTTAGGACCAGTGATGTACCATATATCGCACTAATGGTTCTACTGATATGGGACTTATCACAAGTATCCATAGGATGATCATTTTATGGGTTGGGGCTGGGGTGAGGTGATGGCAAGGTGCAGGAGAGGAGATGGAACTAGCTAATGACAGAGGCGGATCCAAAGGCCCAGCCCCCTGAAACTTTTGAAAATTTATAAATGCTCTTATAAAATTTTGAAAACGTACAAAATGATATAATGTTTTAATAAATGAAAGTGCCAAAAAAATTTGCCCCCCCCCCCCCCCCCGAAAAAAAGCTACTAGGTCTGCCACTGGCTAGGATAGGTGGTAAGGTGGTAGGTGTGGGGTTGCTCCCAAACTACAAAGCTTCCATTGAAAGTTAAAAATGTATGACAGTTCGAAACAGACTCGCATTTGATGTGGGCTATGAATGTTTCCTTCTTTTGCAGGGTTAGGTTAAAGTAAACTATAGCATCAATAAGAAGAGAGGAAGAACTAGCTATGATCGTCTTTAACATAAAGATGATTGACGCTCTACATTATGTTGAATATTCTCAAGAATTGATCTATTATCTCAAATTAAGATGGACAAGATTCAAGGAATCTCTTTGAAGACTTAAAATTTTCACTAGGCTTTGAACCCAAGGGTGTAGCGCCTGTTAGCCATGAGATTAATTCAAGGCATTGAAGTTCATGAAGGCGATTAACTATCAAGGTGACTATGCTAATGGGGGGAAGGAGACAGTGCTTTTCGTCGAAAAGCTAGGGTGTGAAGTTTGAAATGTAAGATTAGAACGGTTGATAGATTAAAGGCAACCTATCTATATAGAATCAAAAAAACAATATCTCGAGATGATAATAGGGGAAGAAAGTGAAGAAAGATGAGGTTGTAGGAGTTAAGGAGTCTAGTAAGCAATATATTGACAATAGGAAAGAGAAGGTATAATATAAGAAACCATTTATTGGTTTTTTTAAACACTCGGGAATGCTTAGGAAAGATAGGAGGAAGGGTAGGACACATAGCACTTTAGAGTGATAGAGATATCTTAATTTTGACAAGATGGTCCAATAAGTTGGAAGAATGCAGGCTTGTTGTTCTGATATTTGTTACCAACTTGGCCGGTATTGGCCAATTGCCCCACTTATCACAAAAATAATGGGAACGTAAAGGTTTCAAAGCAGAGAAAAATTTCCACCTCTTGTCACAGAAGAATGAGAAGGAAGGAATAGTTATAAAGAAGGTAATATTTATGCTTTGCTTGTAGCTTAATTACTTTTTACATATTTTTAAGGATTTTCTATTTTGGAAGAGAGAAAACCTTGGATCATCCAAAGTATGTTGTAAATTGTGACAAGTTTATATATATATATATAGCACAATTTTCACCCTTTCTTTTTTTACTTATCTAATAAAGGAAGCTGCTTTGTTGTTTCAACTTTCAAGTATTACTTCCAAAACCTTTTTTTTTAATATTCCAATTAGTTGCGGGTTTAGGTATTGATTTCCCATACTACTGTGGCCGTGGGCCTATATATACCAATCAATATATTGGGGTCATCTATGCTACAACAACAAATGAAGCAGCAACCCCCGCGACCCTCCAAACACGTACGACCCGTTGTCTTCGTCCTCAGCGCCGTCGTCATCAATCCCCCATGCAATTGTGAGATAACTTTCCTAACTGCCCCCAATTCCCAACACTCACTCACCACCGCTGTATGTCATTCATCTTGTATCACTTTAATTATCAAGAATGATAAATTAGAATGCAAATCAGCAGAAAAGAGCTGCTAGCATTTAATGTTCCAACTCCTGTTATCCACATCCAAATCTATACCCTACTACACGACACCAAAGCCGTATGTATTGGTTAGCTTAGCTATAGCGGCATTTAACATAGCGCGCAGAGTATGAATTATGTATGTCGCTTTCTTTCATATACTTGACTCGACATTTGATTCACTATCAGTGCGCATTATGTAACGTCGCTGTATTATATATTTAATTATATTTTGAAATGAACAAATTAGTTTATAAAAGAAGTGGTAATTAAGTAAAGGCTCATTACTTACCGTTTGATGCTAGTAGTAATGCATTCTTCTTCCTGTTGATGGAGATTATAATGCAAATGACAAGTAACAGTACTGCTGCAACAACGACTGAAATGGAGACCACTACTACCCATATGTGTGATCTGTTCTTCTTCTTACCTCTTCTTCTTGTTCAATGTGAATTAAGGAGTACTTAATATTATCATAATGAATTACTATGATAAGTAGATAATGATGTCTGTACTTAATAATTAAAAATACATCTTTCCCCTCATTATAAATGGGTGGTATTTTGAATTATAGTTATCACACATTTAATTTAAAAGAAAATTATAATTTCGCTGACTCTTAAAAATATTACTATCATTTCTTATAATGTAGCACAATATCAACTAGAATCTAATTACATGATTAGTTAGTAGCAATTCCATAATTTAAGATCGTAACAATTTTTCTGCTTGTTAAAATTATTTGTGACCGTTACCCAAAAATTAGCAGAACAAGAACTATGATGAAATGTCAGTAGCAATTTCATTAACTTAGCTTATCTATTTGGTAGTAGCAACTTCTAAGATAGTAGCAATTTAGCTACTAATAATATTTTTCGCTACCGTTTTTTAATAGTAGCACAACAGCTACCATGATTGAATTAGCCACATACATCAATAGCTAATCCCTAATTTAGCTACCAACATCATGGTAGCTAACTTGTTCTTACTAAAAGAACCAAGATGAAATAAAAAATAACTACTACTAATAGTAGCAATCTTGTCAGACGGTAGCGATTTGACTACTGTTTAAAATATTTAGCTACCATTGTCATTGTTATAGAAATAGACGAAATAGACACCACTATTTATGCAGTAGCAAATCATCGATAGCTAAATCAGTTTTTTTTAGTATCCATCGGCAAAAGAGTCTGATTCAACAAGTATGCAACAACATATAATCGTAACTTCCTTACCCTTTTTGGTACACTCAGATATCTTCCTTGATGCACCGGAACTGTATACGTCAAAACACCGGTCACCTCGATAAACACACTGTTGACATGACTCCGAAAATTGATACTGAACAGATATCAAATTGGTTGGTGAAATATAAAACACCCTACAACCACTACTCGCTGTCTCTGGTGACCACTCTTGTTTGTGTAAGGTCCATAAACAACGCTAAACGCTACCGTCTGGGCAGTTCTTTCTGTTTACCTCCTGCTGATTTAGTGGGCTGGAGCCATTTTGACAATTGACGTAGGTTTGGTTGTTCAACACAGAGAAGCTAATCGAGGGAGAGGAAAAATCAGGGGAGATATGTGTTGCTATTACAGACATCAGATTTGTTTGATGATGGTGAGTTTGCCAGTATGGTCTTGTTTCCTGTGTCGATCTGCAGGAGTTGATATGGTGTGGGTGATTGAGATGTGCAGGTGATATTTGCGGTTTGATCTAATTTGTCGCAGCTTAGTGTGCATAAACCAAACCAGGCAAAGTGGTGTTAGTGAATGGAAAAACGAGTGAGTTGAAGCTGCCGCATTGAAGGAGATGGAGGATGGGCAAGTGTCCAAGTCGGGAGCTGATGTGGCTATAGCTTGAGTAGAGAAAGTAAGTAGCAAGAGATGGAGATGAAGAAGAACATGATCACTGGAGGAAGATGTGCCATTGGAGAATAATGCATGTATGGTGTATCTTCAAAGTACCATTTGTGCTCTGCTCCGTTCCGATGATAATTAATGTTTCAATATGGTAGTCTTTCTTGATGGGTCTATACAGTTACACGTATTTGACTTTGAAATTCTAGAGTTTGGAATAGTAGTAGTAATCTGGAGAGCTCTTCCTCTGATATCTATATGAAAACAATGTGTTAGAGTAGGCAGGGTGTTCATGGAAAACGGAACCATCAACCAGGGCGAAGCCATGAATATAAATTGAGGGGTCCAAGACATAATTATAAAAAATTAGGGGTGTTTTTATTACATTTTTCTAAAAAAATTTTTTTACACTACAAATTTATGTAATTTAACAAAGTTAGGGGGTGTTTTGCTCCCTCCAGACAGTGCCTGCCTCCGCCACTGCATCAAACCAGTGAAACCGAAACCCGGAAATCCGTTAAACCGAAGTCTTTTGCCGGTTCGGTTTAACTGAATCGTTTAGTTTCCAGGTTCCGGTTCCGGTTATTGATTTTGATGAATCCAGTTAACCGAAAAAACTGTTTAAGCATTTAATTTATTAAATTTTAAATTTTTTTTAGTATAAGTATAAAACTCTATGGTTAATTATTAGATTTACCAAAAATAAATATACAATTATAAAGTAATGGTTAGAATTATACCCCAAACCAATAAAATCTTATCAAACATCGGCGTTAACCGGTTTAATATCACACCAAAACCAGAAAATCCACATATTGTTTACTATTATAAAGAAAAAAACACATAAATCTACATCATTTCAGTTAACCGTTAAACCGGTAAAACCACACCGAAACCGACGGTTAACCGGTCCCAGTTAACCACTTCTAAATGAACCGGTTACGGTTATCGAATTTGACTACCCGACAATCCGGTTTCCGGGTAACCGAAAAGCCTGTTAACCGGTTATGAACACCCCTAGGAGTAGGGGTGTTTATGGAAAACCGGACCGCTAAACCGAAACTGGAACCGATGAACCGAAAACGGAAACCCTGTTAACCGAAGTGACTTGCGATTCGATTAATCGAACCGTTTAATTTCACGATTCCGGTTATTGATTTTAGGGCATCTAGTTAACCGGAAAAACCGTTTAAGCCTTTTAATTTATTAATTTTTTATTTTTTGAGTATAAGAATAAAATTATACGGTTAGTTATTAGGTTTATCCAAAAATAAGTGTACAATTATATAGTTAATGGTTAGAGTTATACTAAAACCAAAATCGATGGTAAACGTGTTTAATACCCGCACCAAAAACGGTAAAAAAACCACATTGTTTAATAATTTTAAGAAAAAAAACCATAAATCTACATCATTTCGGTTAACTGTTTAAATCATAAAACCGCAAAAGACGCCGACCAGAATTAACTGCTTCTAAATGAATCGGTTACAGTTATCAAATTTGACTAACTGAAAATTCCAATTAACTAAAAAGAGCCAATTAACTGTTATAAACACCTCTAGTTAGGAGTATAAGAAAATTGAAGCCAACCCTTCGACTTTTTTCTAATTCTCTGGGTTATTCCTCGTTAGAAAATTTCAAAATGAGCGATGGTATTTGGTAATGATTCTGACTCGATCAGCTTTATTGACTAGCCTTTTCTCATCCTATCTTACCATTACTAATTGTCTTACTAGACAAAACTTTTACAACCGTCCTCTCTACTATTTTTTCTTTTACATGCTATTTTTTTATACACGAAAGTAGTTACTAAAATCAAAAGGATTCAGATAGCCGTGTTCCTTCCTAGGATTAAGTCCAATAGTAGCCGTTTAATGCATGTTCTTATGCAATTTGAAAGGCACAGATTTTATGGAGATACAAGTTCTGATGGAGGGTAGTGAGTACTCCATTAGCGATGGCAATGGTTCCGCGGGTGGGAAATTTTCCCGGGAACAGCATTTCCCCTCATCTTTCCCATGCCCGGTTGAAATTGTTTGAATTGCCCTGGGACGAGTTTTTTTTTTTGTTGTGTACAGAAGCCGATAACGGCGTAGGGCTTCCGGATGCCGATAACGAGGGTGTCGGCTTCTTCTCTTCACACACTAGTACAAAAACGTCTATTTCGGCGCCCCTATTTCGGCGGTTGTAGATAAAACCGCCGAAATAGAGGCCCGAGATGTTAACAGTATGTAAAGAAGGGGTCTATTTCGGCGGTTCCTAGATATGAACCGCCGAAATAGGCCCTTTTTAAATAATAAAAAAATTAAATAGACCTATTTCGGCGTTCCTTACACGAACCGCCGAAATAGTGTTTCTATTTTCTTTTTTTTTTAAATTTAATCATCTATTTCGGCGGTTCTTTGTTAGGAACCGCCGAAATAGGTCTCTTTAATTTTTTTATTATTAAAAAGGGCTATTTCGGCGGTTCATATCTAGCAACCGCCGAAATAGGTCCTTTTAATTACCCCCCAGACCCCCCCCAGCCCATTCGAAACAATTACGTTTCAATTACAGCTAATTACCTAACCCCTCTTCTCGCTCTCTGTTCCGCGGCGATTCCGAAGCCACCACCGCCACCACAGCCGTATTCGGCCGCCCTCCTCCTCCCTCTCCGTCGCCGGTGTCGCGCCGTCGGTGGTGGTCTTCGTGTGGCGTCGCCGCCTCAATCCGCCACTCAACAGAGGCGAACAGAGGTGAGTGAACACTCACGTTTTTTTTTTATTTTGTTTATTAATTGTTAATTTGTTGTAAATATTGTTAAATTGTTGTTAAATTGTGATTGTGGATGATTAGCTTTATTGTGTGTGTGAAATCTTTGCTAGATTTGGTTGTTAAACTATTAAATTTATGTATGCACACAAGGTGTTCGATGAAATGTCCGAGTGAATTTTTGTGCTGTTTTTTGCCCTTCTTTTAAGTATAGTTAGATTGTTTAAATTCCCGGACTATTGTGAATCGATCTGTCTATTCCCTGTATGGAGTCTTTGTCTCAACATTTCCACTTTGTACAATAGAAGTTTATGGGAGAAACTCCCATTGTTTAGAGTTATATTAGGCGTCCATGAGAGAAACACTTAATGTAAATTAAGAGGTAATGTATATGATAAAGAGGTAATGCATAAAATAGTGCGTTAAATTGTAAAATTATAAATTGAAAGTATATATTACTTAATATAAAAATAGTATAATAATAAATACAAATTTATATTATAAAAAGGCTATCAATATGTATAATCAATTATTTAGTACGAGTGTAAGGAAATTTGTTTATCTAATTTTTAATATAAATTGTAATAACTATAATAAACCATGACATAATTAATAAGTTGTTTATTATCATTTCATATATCTTCATCATATATTATTTAGAATAAATATACGTTAAAATAAGTTTAAACTCCCATTGTAGTTAGTGAATTTAGTTAGTTAAACTCACTCAGTTAATTTAATAATTCGTATTTTATAAATTAGTAGCAAAATGTACGTAAATAAATTAATTTGTTGTAAATATTATTTATATGTTGTCAAAAAAATATTGTTAAGGAATTTAGTTAGTTTTTCGGGCTTAGTTAATTCAATTACTGTGAGTTAAACTTATTTTAAATTCACTACCAACAATGGGAGTTTAAACTCACTTAGTTAATTTAATTCGTATTTTATAAATTAGTATCAAAATGTACGTAAATAAATTAATTTGTTGTAATATTAGAGAAAGTGTTATGAAATGTATATGTACGTACAGTGCTTGTGTGAGCAAGTGAATATGAAAGTTGTAAACGCAAAGTATAAATAATCAAATTTTGTAGTGAGTTTAGAAGAAAGAAATAGTAAAGAAGAAAGAGTGTATAAAGTAATGAGTGAGCAGAATGATGATTATAGTAGATAGAAGTAGTAAAAAAGTGTAAAAATGATAAGTAGAAAAGAGTAGAACCTTTCGTAGTGTATAATTGAATAAGAGCGTGAACAAGCAGTCATAGTAGAAAATATTGTAGTAGGTGAGGTATTAGCCGTTTTAGTAGCGGTTTGAAGTAGAGGTGTGAGAATGTATTTATATATATATATGAGTATGGTATATTCGTTAAGTTTTAATATAAAATTATTATAATTGATCTGAATGTTGTTCAATCTTTATGCGTTGCCTCTGTAGAGATTGGTGTTGCTACACGCGTCTCGCACGCCCGATTGAGAAGAGGGCTGAAAACAATTCATTTATGAACCGGTATTTTTTTTTAATTTAACTCTTCATTCTCTTCATTCACTGTAATATAATCTAACTTATCATTTTTCTCTTTTGTGTCTCTACAGATAAATACTTAAGGAGCTTCTTTACCATTTGATGGTAGATTGAAAGCGGAGCGGAGAGCAATTCATTTTCGAACCGGTAATATAATCTAACATATCATTTTTCTCTTTTGTACTTTGTATTTGATTTCCACAAATTATTGGAATTTCGTTTGATGATGAATTTGGTATATATTAGTTTGGTGAATGATTGAAATTTGTGTTGCTGAATAATTGGTGAATGCTTAATAATAGGCATAGTTGTGTCTTTATTTTACTTTGTATTTATTTCCACAAATTATTAAAATTTTGTTTGATGGATAAAGTTGGTATTAGTTTGATTTGTGATGGAAATTTGTGTTGATGAATGGTTGGTGAATGCTTAATAATAAGCATGGGATAGGTAAAATTATGCAAAAGTCATGCCGTTTTTTTAAAAATCTCTTCGTAATTAATTGTTTGATGTATGTGTATATGTCTAACAATATCTAATTGTTTTTATCAGGTCCGTGAATCACCTCTCTTGTTTCCCGCCTTCTTCCATTACTGTTCCTCTTTCCTCCTCTGTGCACAAGTAAGTAACTAAACCTTATTTTTTGTTTAATAAATGCAATTATGTATTTAAATATAAGTGCTAGTACATAATTTAGCTTCATTCCCTATTTGTTGATGCATTTCTTTTTTAATTTATTTTTTGTTGCTCCCTTGCAGAGACATATCAGAAGTGGTATTGCTGCATCTCTCGCACAGAAGCCTACCTCTCAGGCACCAGTCTCCCCTGTCCATAAATCCTTAAAAACAAGTACGTATTCTAACTCTCGATTCTTTGGTAATCTCTAAACCGGTTTGAGCTTATACAGTGGAGAATTGAAAGCGTTGATTTGATGATCTGAATTTGCAATTGGTTTTCAGCTAGCTAGTAAAGAATTGATTTATTTTAATTGTTGGTTGCTGCCATTGTTGGAATGTTTGTGGTTGTGATGACTTTGGTGAGTGCTGAATAATAAGCACGGGATGTGTACAATTACGCAAAGGTCATGCCAAATTTTTGTAGAAAAAGTATTCGTAATATTGTTTTAAACACCGGTTTCTGTTTTAGAAGTGCAACAATTTCTTAAATTGAAAATGGTAGTTTATTTTGTGTTTGCAACCTTAGAGTTAGGCTAGACTAATTGACAATCATCCCAGTCATGCTCCATTAGGAAAAAAAACATGTACAACTTAATACAGGCCATATTCTACAAAGGATCTAACTCACACCTGTGATCTGTTGCACATGTAGTATGGAGCGTGACTGGATGTATGGTGATAGAGGCGAACATTTTGACAAAATGCTGAAAGAGTTTTGCAAAGCTGCAGTGCAACACAAGGACAGGACAAAGGCGGAGAAAATTCCATGTCCTTGTGTTGATTGTGGTGTGGTTAGACATTATTCAAGCATCACCTCGTACAACTCCATGTGAAGACCCGTGGTTTCATGCCACATTATACAAAATGGATTTTTCATGGAGAACGTGTTGAAGATAATGCTTCATCTTCCTACAGTCACGATCGGTGTAACTCAAGAACCGAGCAGACATTCGATACTACTAACGAGTCAGAACTCCCAAGCGCTTCCGGAGTCAATGTTGACAGTGAGTCGACTTATCATGATGAACAAATTGACGAGATGCTTGGTAACGTTGAGGATAACTTTGTCGACCGGCCGGATGAGTATCAAAGGTTGTTGGACGCATCCAAAACGGCGTTGTATCCTACTTGCACTAAGTACACGAAATTGACAGCTATATTGAATTTGTTCAACCTGAAGGGAAGATATGGATTGAGTGACAAAGGTTTCACGGCATTCCTCGAGCTGATTCATGATATGCTACCGGAGAAGGTCTCCCTACGACCACGTATGAGGCAAAGAAATGGGTGTGTCCAATGGGAGTAGAGTACAAAAAAATTCACGCGTGTCCAAACAACTGTGTGTTGTACAGGGGTGAATACGAAATCAGGACAATTGCCCGAAATGTTCGTTGTCCCGGTATAAGCATAAAGATGTGAGTACTCCTCCTCCGTTCAGAAAAAAGCCCTCCAGCAAACTTGTTTGGTATTTGCCGATTATACCCAGATTCAAACGGTTGTTTGCGAATCCGAAAGATGCAAAGAACTTACGATGGCATGCCGAGGGTAGAAAGAGTGATGAGAAACTAAGACATCCAGCAGATGGGCCTCAGTGGAGAAACATCAATAGACGGTTCAAAGAACATTTCGGACATGAAGATAGGAATCTGAGGCTTGGGTTATGTACTGATGGAATGAACCCGTACGGCACATTGAGTAGTCAACACAGTACATGGCCTGTTCTGCTAGTGATCTACAATTTGCCCTCATGGTTGTGTATGAAACGAAAGTACATCATGTTATCGCTCCTGATATCTGGTCCCAAGCAGCCAGGTAATAGCATTGATGTGTACCTTGCCCCTCTGATCGACGATCTGAAGCTATTGTGGAATGAGGGGACCGTGGTATATGATGCTTATGCAAGAGAGAATTTCACGCTCAAGGCTTTGTTGTTCTGTACCGTCAATGACTTCCCTGCGTATGGGAACTTGTCCGGTTACACGGTTAAAGGAACATTTGCATGTCCCATATGCGAGGAAGACACTTGTTCGGACCGTTTAAAACATTGTGGGAAGAATGTTTATATGTGTCATCGACGTCTTCTCCCGAAGATCACCCTTATCGAGTAACGAAGAGAAAGTTGTTCAATGGTCAAGCCGAAACTCGTGTGGCCCGTCTACCTCTGACCTCTGAGGAAGTGTATGAAAAGGTTAAGGACATTGTAAATGTATTTGGAAACACACATCAAAACCGACGAAAAACATTTGAAAAAGTGTTCTATCTTTTGGGAACTACCTTATTGGCGTCATCTTTCTGTGAGGCACTGCTTAGACATCATGCACATTGTGAAGAACGTTGGTGAGGCAGTGAGTGGGACTTTACTCAATATACCCGGCAAACAAAAGACGGATTGAAAATCAGAAAGGACATGCAAACCATGGGTATACGAAAGGAGTTACACCCACAAGAGAATGGAAAACGAATCTACCTACCTACCTCCTGCATGCTACACGCTCTCAAAGGCTGAAAATTTAGTTTCTGCAAATGTCTGTACTCGGTAAAAGTACCGTCTGGATACTCTTCAACTGGAAGAACATTGTATCGATGAAGGATTTAAAACTTTTAGGCATGAAATCTCACGATTATCGGTAAGTGATATCATTTCATTTTCAGTCAAACTGTTCATTTCTTTGTATATGAACTTATGTTAAACTAATAACTGTATTTGTGTGTTATATTAGGGTGAATTAAGCTCTCAGCTCACCCAGGGCACCTGGACCTCACAGAGGAATGATGATCCTCTTACACGCGCTCTTGGTAAGAAGGATCATCCAGGTCGTGCCATTGGGTTTGGTGGGCACGTTGGTATCCGCCAGGCATTTGGCGCACCCGGGTCCAGAATCAGCCGGGACAGTCGATTAGCTACGAGGAGCACCTGAGAGCGATGTCTGAGATGGAGCAGAGGATTACTCAGAACGTCGACGAGAGGATCGCTCAGGCTATATCAAGGATCAGCCACAGCAGCATGAAAGCCAAGAGGTTTCTCGACCACCGGTAGTGAGAAGTAGTGTCCACTCGGCTGATCCGTTTCCCTATGCATCTCTACAGGTTAGACTTACATTTCAATTGAGTACATGACGATTATGATTTTTAACTTGATCACTAATATCATCATAGAAGAATTCTCAATTTTTATCTAAACAAGTTCCACATAACACTCAGGCACCCACTGAGTGCCATCTGTTTTTACAAATTGGAGTAGAAGAGGTCATGGTTGCATGGGGAAAACTTTTCCCCTCTCGTCCAAGTGATATTCTTGTGCACGGTGAACCACTCGACATTACCATGCACGAGTGCTTGTAGACGAATTTGTTGCAGGCATGCTGACGTCGGTTTACCGGTGCCGGTTCCCACAAAGACCTACGTGCGTTATGCACAGACTGCGACAGTGCAGTGGCCTGCACGATTGGTCGACTCCCTGGGCAGGTATTACTCTTAACCGTTGCTATAAAAACTATTGGTGTGTACCACCTTGCATCCATATACTTAATTAGACTAATATCATAGGATATGACCCCACCGAAGACTGATAAGGGCAAAGGAAAAAGAATTGCCACACCTGTGCAATCAAAGGCTTCCACAAATTTTGTGCTTAGACCTGCTTTGGTGGAGAAGAGAATATTGGCGGCTTGTCGACCAATATGCAGATTCTGCATTCCTCGTTGTTGGTGCTACCACCGGATAGTGATTCCCTCATTGTGGAAGATCCCGAGCGGATATTTCACTATATAGTTCAAGGAGAAGATTATACATCGATTTGGATGTATATGTCCGACTTCGAGGAGTGCTTCAGGAGGGATTGGTTGAATGTGTCGATTATCAAGTCGGCCGCCATGTGAGTGACTTCTACCTTTATATTTTGAATTCATTAATTGGTGATGAATTAGATGTTGAAATAAAGTTAATTACTAATGATATTGCCTCATAGGTGGGTGCATGATAAGGCGATCAATCTCTATCAAGATCAAAGATTTGGATTCCTGTGTCCTGCTATGTGCAATGAAGTCCAGATGACAAGTGATCCGCAAGGCCTTATGCAATATATGACGAATGCCCTCTATGAATGTTCGAAAAAGTCATTTGTTATGCTGCCATATCATTCAGGGTATGATATTTGACTATTTCTATTGGTATTATCTAAAACATATAGTTTGTGTTAGTTGCTTAATGATTTCAACACATTGTGTAATTTGTGGACAGTCGACATTGGTCATTGCTTGTGCTGGTGATGGGGGAAGCACCCACGAATCTTGCAATTTGACTCACTTGGTGCGGGTGCCAAGAGACCGAAGATCTCCACCGCAATACAGGGGTAATTATTTTGTTATCGTAAACAACAATTATTTTACATAACATTAACTGTTTCATAATTTGCTACTGATGCTTAAAACTATATATATTGCTGATGTATATAGTTCCATGAAGCTGCATTAAGATGCCTGGGTATAACAATGAAGAATAGCATCCTTGGAACATGTCAAGGTACCATGATAATAATTAAATTATAATCATATGTGTATATATATGAAAATCTTGTTTATTAAACTTGTTGTAACTTTCAATATGTGTGTTTGTATAGTGTCCGGTGCAGCCTGGGGGGTCGAATGTGGATACTATGTCATGAGATTCATGAGTGACATAGTAGGAGCGGCGAACTTTTACCAGAGCACTCGTTAGACATGGTAACATTCTTTGAAAGTTTCAGTTATGCTCTTTACATTGTTGTAGACTTGTACGTTTTAGATTAATGTTCATTTTTTTCCAGGCTTACGAACAAGTGTTCAAAGATGGTCAGTATGATGATGCTCAAATTGTTGAGATGCTTGAGGAATGGTCGGAGTTCGTCTGCACAAGTTTAATGAATTGATGATCATGAAGATGTTTTGCTAACTTTTTCGAATATGTAAATATAACTCTGTACACTTGTGGATGGTGTAATGGTAGATTGAATTGTAATGGGTTTTTTATTTGTATTGAAAGTGTGAAAGTAAGTGTAATTGCATTGGTTTTGTTAACTCTCAAATTGTGGTGCGTCGTTGGTATTAATTGGGAGCTTTTATAACTTTTTAAATGTGTGCTGGAGTCCCTGTATGGATGAAGCATTATTACAGGTCTGATGAATGAATGTGGTGAATATATATATATATAAGCTGGATGGAAAAACAAAAAAAAAAATAACCTATCTCGGCGGTTCTTAGAGAACAACCGCCGAGATAGGCCCCTGGGATTGACCGTGTGTGAGATTGACCATGGTCTATCTCGGCGGTTGTTCTCTAAGAACCGCCGAGATAGACTCATGGTCAATCTCACAACGGTCAATCCCAGGGGCCTATCTCGGCGGTTGTTCTCTACGAACCGCCGAGATGAGATAGGTCTATTCGGCGGTTTACAAACCGCCGAAATAGGTGCTCACACCTATTTCGGCGGTTGCTCATTTCGGCGTTCACAACCGCCGAAATAGGCCTATTGAAACCGCCGCCGAAATAGGCTTTTTTCTACTTAGTGGATCGACACAGATGCCGATATCACCGATATCGGCTTCTTTGCATTTCCTCCCATTACCGAAATCTATAAACTAACACACATGCCGATACTCCCACTACCTCATTCCCATTTCTTAAAATTTCACTTTCTCCCACCCTTTCTAAACCAACAAATCCTCTCTTTTCCCCTGGAGCAAAAATGAGCAGAGACGAATACCAGATTAGCCAACAAGGTCCATTGGAGTCGACGCCTTTCAGCCTGCAGACGACCCATATATCTGCAGCATATGAATCAAATGATCCGGTTAGTACATTCAATAATTATAAACTTGTACATTGCTTTATTAATGTTAATATTAGTAGTAATAATTGTACAGTCGACGGTTAGGCTAGGTTAGTTAGTAATAGTTTTTTTGTACTATAAATCTTAGTAATTATTATATTGAAAAGTTTAGTCATTTGTGAATGGTTTATTTATAACACATAGATTTGGTACATTATTTAATTAATAGTTGTTCAACCAAATGTTAATTACGGTAGGAAGATTTAGGGTAATTAGTCAATTTTATTTTAAGTTATGTAACACCTAATATATATACATAATTTTTGTAGGTAATATTTGTTAAACTAACCGTCACTTGTTGCACATTAACAAATCTTTGTAATTATTATATGCAAAGTTTATTCATTTGTAAATTGTTTATTTATAACACATAGATTTGGTAAATTATTTAATTAATAGTTGTCTAACTATTACGGTAGGAAGATTTAGGGTAATTAGTCAATTTTTTTTTAAGTTATGTAACACACAATATATATACATTATGCAATGGGTAATATTTGTTAAAGTAACCGTCACTTCTTGCACATTAATAAATCTTTGTAATTATTATATGCAAAGTTTAGTCATTTGCAAATGGTTTATTTATAACAGATATATTTGGTAGATTATTTAATTATAGTTGTGTAACTAATTGTTAATCACCGTAGGATGATTTATGGTAATTAGTTTATTTTATTTTTAAGTTATGTAACACACAATATATACATTATTAATAAAATGCTATATTTTAATAGATGATTGTGCTACGTTTAATTTATTATTAATATCCACCGATTGTTTTATGATTATCTTATAGTCCTTGTCAACTTTGCAAATGTAGTTGAATTAGTTATTTATAGTATTAATAACGGTAACACTTAGTTATTTATAGTATTACTTAATGTAGAATGTATGTGTATGAAATGTATGAGAGATATGCACAGTACAAAAATAGGATCTTGAAAACCAGATCTTGTTGGAAGGGTGCGACACAGCTTCATGATTCTATCTTACCATATGTTGTTAGAGCTGGTTTCTTTGGTCCAGCGAATCTGAGGTTGAACAACTGCACGGGTATCATTAGTGCCTTGGTTGATAGATGGCGTCCTGAGACGCATACCTTTTTGATGCCCTTTGGAGAGGTCAGCATTACGTTGGAGGATGTGAATGTGTTATTTGGGCTCTCTACCGATGGGATCCCCGTTTGTGCATCTACTAGTGCTGTGGACGTGGATGCTGTATGTATGCAGCTTCTGGGTGATGCCCCCCCCTTCTCGGAAGGGGAACCAGATACCTATGGCTGGCTAGCTGAGAGATTCGTAGAGACAGATGCTGATTTTGGTCAGCGAGATGAGATCATACATCAGCAGCATGCCAGAGCGTACATTCTCAGACTCATTGAGGGCTACTTCCCCAACTCTAATGGGGATAAAGTCGATGTCTCCTATTTGAGGCTGCTACAGGACTTCGACTACAGCGGTTCCCTGAGCTGGGGGTCTGCACTACTTGCACATTTCTATAGGGAGATGTGCAATGCTACGAAATTTGATACGAAATATCTAAATGGTTGTAGTAAGCTGCTTACAGTGTGGGGCGTATGAGCGGTTTCCTGCGTTCAGACCACGACTCTCCCAAGATAGAATTAATCTGTCACCCCACCTTTCTCTTGCCCACAGGTAACAATAATGTGTCTTATGGTATATAATTTTAAAATTTGTTGAACTGTGGTACAAACCTCACCTGAATTGTGTTACAGATACAATGGTAAGCTGAATACCATTTCTGCATTAATGGCTCGACAAACGCTGGATTCAATTAGCATTTCTCCCACTGATGGAGAGGTAAGTTGCCACTAAAGTTTATTACAATTTCATTTTTCATAATTTGTATTCTAAATTTTATTATTTATTTGGAATATATGTAGTGGATATGGCAGCCATATGGTGATCGATCACCAAACCCTTAGCCCTTCGTTGTAGTGGTATTTATAATCCACTTCAACGTGATCGAGGGACATCAACCGGACCGTGTACTTCGCCAGTTTGGGGTCGATCAGCCCATCCCTGCCCCACCACTCGACTGTGACATGCTGCATGTAGTCACAAGAACTGCAGGATAGATGCATCATGGTGTGAGATTTTTCGTGACCACATCCAGATGTGGAATAACAAACACTTGTACCAGATCCAAATCTCACAATTACCAAGAAGGGTTCCCCTGTACAGGATGAGTGCATATATGGTATGGTACCTGCAGCATACTGTGTTATGGTTCACCGAGCAGAGCAGGAGGAATGTTATTGTGGTAAGCACATTCTAATTTCGTTTTCTGTATTTGTTTGATATATAATATTTGTTTTACTTTATTTAATCTCTTCTTTCATTTGGTTTATCAGGGTGTCAGGCTTGGAGCAGCTTCAACGGATTCCGGTGATCAGGGTGTGAGAGAATATGCCTCACAGCTGTCTCAGACGATATATGCAGATGATTACCATCAAACTGGGCATTTCTCCCAAGACTTCTCACAGCAGGCGCCTGAAAGGGTAGAGTTAGAGTTGCAGTACCCTCATTATGTGATCAACGACAACCCTGCTCCAAGAGCAGCCAGAAACCGGCCGTACAGTCAGAGACGAAGAGGGTCGCGTGACTGTGCACCCCCACCACCCTCAAACAAATCAAGCTTCATCACAAGCTACTTTTGCGCTGGTTCCTTTTACTGCAGCTGAACAGCGTGGACAGTAACCACATGGTACATTTCCTGAGTTCCAGCATTCTACATTTGGTCAGGTACCACAGGATTTTGGTACACAGTTCGATGTAGGTTCTGGTTCTTCAAACCCTATACTGTTACAGCTCCTTCACATGCTACACCTCCTTCACCTTATAGACCTTCTTTTGAGCCTGCTCCTACTAGATCACTGACTGATCAGGAAAATCAGGAGCTGCTTGATTTATGCAATCAAATAGTATACGACGATGGTCTCCTTGGGGAGTGGCATGGGAAACGCTAGCTGGTACCTCCTCACAACAAGTGCAAACTGCTACTGCCCCATCATTTGATCCATCATCTTTGATCGAGGTTGCTCCTTCAGCTCCGTTGCAGCAGGCTACCCCCGCCATCTACACCAGTGGATGCAAGTACAGATGCTGATCCACAGAATGATGAGGTTAGGGGTATATGGCTGAGAGGATCAAACTCCCGATATAGGAACCGTAGGATTTACAACCCGGATTTCACCAGTCCTTAGTCTGTGAACCATTGTTACATTTATGTAGTCGGTTTTATGTTATGGTTATTTTGTTGTTGAACTATGGTTCTGTGGTAAGTACTTTGGTAGAAAATGGATGTCATTCGGCAGTTTTTTATTACGTAGTTTTTTGCTTTTGTTTTGGACTTCCACCATTTTATTGATTAGGTTGCTGCTGTCCGTTGGCCACCATTTTTGGACACAATGTTGTGTGTATGTAATACTACATACACACCAAATTTGGCGCACAACGTGAATCGTTTGCTAGTCCAAACTTTAAGCGCAAAGTAGCACCGTAGTGCAGTTTTTAAATATGCAGTTTTTTCCGGTTGGCTACTTTAGCCATTTTATTGATTAGGTTGCTGCTGTCCGTTGGCCACCATTTTTGGACACAATGTTGTGTGTATGTAATACTACATACACACCAAATTTGGCGCACAACGTGAATCGTTTGCTAGTCCAAACTTTAAGCGCAAAGTAGCACCGTAGTGCAGTTTTTAAATATGCAGTTTTTTCCCGGTTGGCTACTTTAGCCACTTTATTGATTAGGTTGCTGCTGTCCGTTGGCCACCATTTTTGGACACAATGTTTGTGTATGTAATACTACATACACACCAAATTTGGCGCACAACGTGAATCGTTTGCTAGTCCAAACTTTAAGCGCAAAGTAGCACCGTAGTGCAGTTTTTAAATATGCAGTTTTTTCCGGTTGGGTACTTTAGCCACTTTATTGATTAGGTTCTGCTGTCCGTTGGCCACCATTTTTGGACACAATGTTGTGTGTATGTAATACTACATACACACCAAATTTGGGCACAACGTGAATCGTTTGCTAGTCCAAACTTTAAGCGCAAAGTAGCACCGTAGTGCAGTTTTTAAATATGCAGTTTTTCCCGGTTGGCTACTTTAGCCATTTTATTGATTAGGTTGCTGCTGTCCGTTGGCCACAATTTTTGGACACATGTTGTGTGTATGTAACACTACATACACACCAAATTTGGCGCACAACGTGAATCGTTTGCTAGTCCAAACTTAAGCGCAAAGTAGCACCGTAGTGCAGTTTTTAAATATGCAGTTTTTTCCGGTTGGCTACTTTAGCCATTTTATTGATTAGGTTGCTGCTGTCCGTTGGCCACCATTTTTGGACACAATGTTGTGTGTATGTAACACTACATACACACCAAATTTGGCGCACAACGTGAATCGTTTGCTAGTCCAAACTTTAAGCGCAAAGTAGCACCGTAGTAGCAGTTTTTAAATATGCAGTTTTTTCCGGTTGGCTACTTTAGCCACTTTATTGATTAGGTTTCTGCTGTCCGTTGGCCACCTTTTGGACACAATGTTGTGTGTATGTAATACTACATACACACCAAATTTGGCGCACAATGTGAATCGTTTGCTAGTCCAAACTTTAAGCGCAAAGTAGCACCGTAGTGCAGTTTTTTAAATATGCAGTTTTTTCCCGGTTGGATACTTTAGCCATTTTATTGATTAGGTTGCTGCTGTCCGTTGGCCACCATTTTTGGACACAATGTTGTGTGTATGTAACACTAATAACCACCAAATTGGCGCACAACGTGAATCGTTTGCTAGTCCAAACTTTAAGCGCAAAGTAGCACCGTAGTGCAGTTTTTAAATATGCAGTTTTTTTCCCGGTTGGCTACTTTAGCCACTTTATTGATTAGGTTGTTGTTGTCTGTTGAACTAGCCGTTGGACTAGCCGTTGGACTATCCGTTGATGTACCTGTTACGCGTTCATGTAGCCGTTTACCTAGCCGTTCAACTAGCCGTTGAGTTAGCAGCTTTAACTAGCCGTTGCTCTATCTGTTTTAGTAACCGTTAACCAGTATTATAAAACAGAGTACTGGTTTCAAACCCAAGCATACCTCACAACACACTCTTCTACAAAAATCAAATGGAGTTTCCTTTCAGTTTGCACGTTAATTATGTCGCTACTTTCGGCCGTCATGGAGCGTAGTTTGATCGAAGGATGGGGCATAGACGAATAGAAATAAATATGCCGTATCCTAATAATCTTCAGGATCTACATCAACGAGTACTTCGTGCTCTGCGGCCTATCCTTGGCAGAATAAACATAGCAACAATGGTTTATTTGGGGTTGGAGGGCGACTACGAGTGGAATTTTACACACGTACGCAATGATGCATCTGTTCAGCGAATGATGGAAAACTACATGGAGTACAATGATTTCATGGAACATATTCCATTACTAGTTATCTACGATCCTATTGAACCAGACGATGATGATTTCCAGATGCAGGAGTCAATATACGAGATGCGACGTAACGTAATAGCACAACAACTTGACAGGCAAAGGTCGGGGAACAATTAGGTTTTACGTAACTGTGTAACAACAATCTGAATCGGGTGGGTAGATTTTATTTTTCTATAAGAGTATGTGGTGATGCGCTGCTCCACTAAAAACGTTTAATATTCAAACGTTGAAGCATTAGATGCAGATGATGGCAGACAGGATTTTACGCTGATTCAAACGTTGTTTATATTCGCCACCCTGCCCATCCAAGTTATACTAACCACCACAACTTCGCCATCATCACTCCAAGTGATGTTGTTTACCTGGTAGACATTACAGTAGTGGTTGACAAGAACTCCTTCCGTAGAGCAAGTCAGATGAAGGTTAGTAGCCTTACTAATTACCACAACTTCTACACCATTTCTGAGCATGATGTCATTGACCAAGTACACATTAAGAAAGTGTTTAAGGATAATATCATCTCCTCGGTACAAGGCCATCCACATTTTCGTCGAAGACATCACTCTGATTTATGGTTCACCAGTTGCGGAGCTGTTAGGAAATGTAATATGAATTGAATATCGTGGAACAGTCGAGGAAAGGAGAGGTGACGACATTAGTACACCGTGTAGCGCTTTTATAATTGAATTTTTAATGCTACATTGCAAAAGAATACAATTCCTTATCTTGGAATATTGTCTTTGCCAAAAAAATGAAGCTTTAATTATTCCTTGCATGTGGACTATCGTGTGGAATACCAACTGCGGTTTTTCAAAGCAATCTTTATTCTCAATGCATAAATTCTCACTTATCTTATGGATATAAATACAGCAGGCGTTTTACTTTCAACTACACGAATAACTACATACAACCATTGTTAGTACTATTTTTCATAAGTAATCCATATCTCTTGCTGCACTTCATCGACGCATTTCATCAATGGAGATCCCTTGCACTATCTTGCTTGACATTGAGCCAATCACCAACGATTCAGGTTTGTATTTTGCCAGAACATATTCCACTGAACATTTCGATTTGGATATCGAAATGGAATTACGTACGCCGAGTTTGCAAATGTTGTAGAGACTAAGTTGAAAGAGCGTTACGGTTACCATGGTGTGGTTGAATCGATACTTCATCGATTACTGCTGTGCGCCCAGCCACGCCCTGTATGGGGGCCATTGCAAATAAACCGAGATGTTGACGTTGGAACAATGATTGAACGGTTTGTTTATAATCAACAATTTTACACTCGATTAGAATTCTATGTGGTATATGCATTTAGGGAAGTTACCCCACACCACGTGATAATTTTGCGAGCCTATCCTTGGCACAAGAGTATAATGAAGATTACAGTACAGATGATAGCGAAAGCGATGGTTAATATGTAGGTGGATGATGATACATATCTCGTCCATTGTAAGGTATCAACAGAAGTGATATGTGGCTACTCCTATGATAGACGTTCTTGTATACAACAAGCACATACAAGAAGATGATTAAGTACTACTGTGTAGGTATGTAATAAAACAATGATGGATGTCATTGAATCGATCTATGTATTTGGACTATTTCCTTTGCCAATAGAATGGTGTATCAACTCAATCTTTAGTCCTTGCATATTAACAAATACAAGTTAAAGACAATTCATTACAACAGACAATGGATAAATTACATTTTTTTGGTGTGCTTGCTAAAGGCACGACCTGTCTGAGCAGGAGCATAATTGGCTAATGCAATAACATACAATTACACTGGGGAATTAACTGTAACTTGCATTCGGGCATCTTGTCCTAACATGACCGCGTTGCCGACATAGCCCACAATGTCTTGTTTCTCGCTCATAATTCTCATCCATCTCGTTATGAATGCGGGAGAATGTTGGCCGGCCTCTGACATTACGCATCATAGCTGGATCTGGAATAATTGCAAGCCCACCATATGTAGGCCACTTCCCTTGATTTCTAGTGGCACAAACTTGTTCTCGCTATAAGCCGTTATCATCGTTTCAAGTCTGTAAACTTGATGAACATAATTCCTCCAATCTAGGGTGCAAGTAGAGCACACGGCCATGACATGTGAGCATGGATACTTAAACGCCTTCCATTCACCACATTCACACTCCCTTGAGTTGATTTGGACAGTAAACTTACCTTTGTCTCGCCGTAGGTTTGCATCCCCATTATCAACCACCTCAAACACCAAATCCATAGCATCAATAACAACCACACGGTGGTAGTTGGCAAGGGTTTGATTTTCAGCTACTTTGTCTAGAGGTGCTTGGTAAAAAATAACCCACTATTCCTTTATGCATTATAGGTTTCTAGGTTATCTCGAAAGTAGTCAATTAACTTATACAAAGTGCTTTCAACAATAGCCGTTACCGGTAGGAGACGGACCCTCTTCAGCACACCATTCATGCATTCCACCAGGTTAGTTGTCATATGACCCCACCTTTTCCATCATCATGCGCACGTGAGCATTTCTCGGGGGGTAGCTCATTGAAAAAAGGAGCAATTGATGGGTGAAGAGCAAGTAAGTGATTTAATCTTTCTTGAACTTTATCCCTTCTAAAATAGTAACCTGCACAAGTAATAACTTCAGATTAGATACCTACCCAATATAATAAAAGACGACTACATACAACTCTCTTTGTTACCTGTGTTGATGAGGTACTTTTTCCACTCCTTGTTTCCAAATCTTGTCTGAAAGTTTGAAGCAATATGACGCATACACAAGAAATGTTGGGCATAAGGTGGACGCCAGTACTGTTCTTCCCTCATGATCGACATTATAGCTCCAGCCCGATCCGTAATCACTGCCACATCATTCCTAGCTCCAATGACTACGGTACGAACACGGTCAAGAAAATATTTCTAGTCATCCCTTGACTCGCTAGCAACGATACCAAAGGCCATTGGTATTATCTTGTTGTTACCATCTTGGGCAACAGCAACCAATAGTTTACCTTTGTACTTACCGTACAGGTGAGTAGCATCTATTTGTAGTAGAGGCTTCATATACTTGAAGGCATTAATGCAAGGCCCAAATGCCCAGAAACATCGCTTAAACCGCCTAACTTGAGTAGTCTGTGTTTCATCTTGAAACACAACAGTAGAATCTAGGTCGATATACGAATTAGGTATAAAATGTTTGATACTAATGAGATACCTGGGTAATTCAGTAAATGACTGTTCCCAATCACGTAGACCCTTCTTATCGCTTCAGCACGGCCTAACCAAGCTTTCTTGTAGCTGATCTTCCTTTTATATTCTGAACGGATAAGTTGAATCACGGTCTTCACTTGTAGTGCGGGGTTCTCCTTGACCCTTGGTATCATGACTTCAGCAATGATGAATTGTAAGTCAAGAAACGATCATTACCCTCATCTAGGACTGGAGCGCATGTGTGAGGACTGAATTTCCGTATGCGCCATTCAATGGAATTCTTCAACAGCGCAGCTCGAAATCTGAAACTGCACCTTGTCGGCACCTTAGGGTGTAAATTCTCCTGTTATTCTCGGGGGCAACGAAATCTACGTTTCTCTCCAAGTGATACTGTTTTACTGCAGTCACAAGAACATTTTTATCAGCAAATTCTTGCCCCACGACGAACTCCTGACCTGGCCTCCAGTATGGCAAACCACGTCGATCAATGTCTGATGGTATCTGGCTTATGGCCTGTAAATCCACTTGCGATGAGTACGCTGAAGGAGTGTACGGTGTGGAGGGCCCAGCTTCATCAACTATGTCATCGTCATCCGGTAAATCTTCAGGCTCCATCTCAGAATCATCATCCGAACTCTGTAGATTTTCATCTTCGGCTTGTTGATGCTCGGAAAAATCATCATCGGTTTCATTGTCTTCCTCCGGAGAAGGTGTAGTTGCATGCTCGAACTCAATTAGCACAGCCACATTGTTCAGCAAATCTGAATTCTTGATGAAGTTTGATATCATCAGCTTCACCCGAGAATCGCTATTAATTTTGAGTGGAAGGTAGGAACAGGATGGAAATTTATTCTGCAACTTCCTGTAAACCATGTCGGTGATAACATAATCTCCCCCAAACTCCAAGTCGACAAGATTTTTGACACTATCTTTGAAGGATTGAAATGTGGAATGCTCGGAAATTTGTGTGTCGATGAATCTAGACCAATGAGGATGAATATGAAAATATATACCATCTGGATTGTTATTTGAGCTCTGCATTGAGATAAAGAGTACATGGAATATCCATTTCATAACCACAGGAAAGAGTGTATAGTGTGAAATTGTGTGGACTGAAGAACAAATTTTGATTCAGCTAGAGAAGAAAATGGGAAGCAACAATCAAATTTTAGGACAAAATAACTTATTTGTAGTCAATACAACACTAGCCGTTACAAATTTCGACCGTTGGAGTACTTGCAAAGAAGCCGATAATGTTATCGGCTTCTGGAAGCCGATACCAGTATTATGGTCTTTGCAAGTACTCCAACGGTCGAAATTGATTTGTGAAGAAGCCGATAGTCTCGTTATCGGCATCTGGAAGCCGGTATAGCCGTTATCGGCATCTGTACACAACAAAAAAAAACTCGTTCTCGGTCAATTCAAACAATATCAACCGTGATCGGGAAATGAAGAGAGGATTCGCACGCGGACGGGAATTTTCCGTCCGCGGGTACCCATTTTATCCGGGTGACGGGTGAAATGGGTGCGGGTGCGGGTCTGGTGACAGGTGGACATTTTTCACCCATCATCCGACCCATTCACCCGATCCGCTCACCCACATAAAATATATATATATTTTATATATTATTATTATATTATTATTATTATTATTATTTATTATATATTATTATTATTATTATATGTTAGGTTGTTAACTAATCTTCATTCTCCTTCACTCACGTTAACTTTGCAACCCTAACTAGTGAACAAGGAACATTCATACTCTACGTGACTGCGCCATTCTTCATTCTCATCACTTTTGATAATTTTGCAGCCCTAACATACATGTTCTACGCAGTTTTTAATTCTTTTCACTTAAGGTAATTGCAACCCTAACTCACGAACATGGAACTTAGATGCTTTGCGCTTCTATTTTCTCTTGTCACTGAATTTCACAATCCTAACCGGCGAACATGGAACATACATGCTCTGCGCCTCTATTTTCTCTCTTCACTCTCATGGTAATTTTGCAACAGTAACTGGAGAACATGTAACATACATGCTCTCTGCAGTTTTTCATTTATGAAGTAATTTTACAAACCTAACCAGCGAACATGGAACATACATGCTTTGCGCCTCTATTTTCTCCACTCACAATAATTTGTAAACCTAACTGGCAAACAAGGAAAAGAAAATAACGGGTAAATGGGTTCACCCGTTTTACCCGTCACCCGCGGGTGTGAAACGGGTGATGGGTGATACATAACAGGTGACGGGTCGGGTATGGGTGGAGCGGGTGGGTGAAGTCGGGTGACGGGTGCGGGTGATAGTCCACCCGACCAAACCTGACCCATTGCCATCCCTGTACTCCATAAATGGCACTTTTGTCCTTTTCAAGCTGTTTGAGTCTAAACTAACAAAAATCTAAAGAAGAAAAGAATATTTGAACCTGTAAGTGGAGGCGTCAAGACGACGGGAACTAATGAGCTTCTCCTTTAATGTGATGTGCTCATGGTTTGACTTGAAAGAAAGGGACTTATTTTATTTGTGAAGGGGAAATGAAATGTAGAGAAATCTCATAATTTGCCTGTCAATTTTGTTTTGGGGAAGGATTAATGAATCAGTCATCGGATAATAATTACTACCGACCAATACTCATTGGTCATCGCTTATGAATACTGAGGAAAATGAATTACATATTTTGCGAGGTGAAACATATGATCTCTTTCTAGAAAATTGAATACTAGTGATTAAACAAATATCAATCCCTTTTCTTATTTCTCTAAACAAACGTATCCGTACGATGTATGCAGACGGGAGCGCCCTGGAGCCGTCACCATTGACATTGGTGATGAGACATGGCGCTGATTAAGGCTTGGTTGGGATTAAAGGTACCGAGTTCTTAATCTCTTTCTTTAATCAGTATACAGTTAGATGTTTGTGTTGGATCCCCTAAGATTATACATTCTTTCTTATTCAAAATGTAAGCTGCTAAGAATTTTTTACCGTAGTTCTTTCTTATTCAGGTTTTTTTTTCTCGTCCCTGTCTTTTATTTTTGTTTTTTTTTTAATTTTTTTTCTTTATCATAAAACTTTAAATTGTTGTAACTTTTAATATATAAGTCCAAAATGAAAAAAAATTATATCATTGTTCACCTAAATTCAAGCTTTACAAAACAAGACCAGTCATGATTATATTTTAACAACTTTTTTAAAAAAATTTACATGTATGGAGCGTAAAATATAAAAGAAAACTTGTACAGATGGTCATACAAATCTGTACAAATGTTCACTAAAACATGTACATCCTCACATGAAGACATGTACATTCTCGCATTAAAAACATATAAATAGTCATATAAACCTGTACAAATTATTAAATATGTACATCCTTAAATTAAAACATGTATATATAAGGAAGAACACTTGTACAGACGGTCATACAGACATGTATATATGACCATACAAACATGTACAAATGTTCATTAAAGAACATGTACATTCTCACATTTAAACATGTACATCATCACATTAAAACATGTACATTCTCACATTAAAATATGTACATACATCCTCACATTAAAAATCATGGTATACATGTAAAAATAATTTTTTTAAAAGTTGTCAAATATATTCTGATCTTGTTTTGAAGAGCTCAAATTTAACAAATAATGATATAAGTTTTTTTTATTTTAGACTTATATATAAAATTCTAATAATTTAAAGATTTTATAATAATATAAAAAAAATGAAAAAGTCACACAGAGATTACATAACACACGCCTAACACACACAAAAAAAAACCATGTAAAGCGCTACATGGATGTAGCCATCTCCGTCGTAGATCCACTTGTAGTCAAGTAATTGCGGATTTTTTATTTTCATATATACGTTACTGTCTAGAATAAGTAAAAAACAATCTTTTTTAAACTGATAATATTTTTAAAGGTATTACTAAATTTTGAATAAGTTTTTCACTAAAAATCATGTTACAAAAATTTTATAATAAAAAACGCTAAAAAAAAGCAAGCAAAAGATTATCCTCTTCCCTTCCGCGGAGAGTTTTGCCTTTCCCTTCCTTCCTCCTTGGTGGGTGAGAATGCTTCTTCGCTCTGTTTATCATTGTTCCCGCTTTATTCTGCATTCCTATTTCTCCCCTCTCTATTTTAAGGCTAGGATTCTACACTAGTTTCTAGTAAATTAGTGGTAGCTCGACAACATGGAAGTGTTCTCCTTGTACTTTCTGCCTGTCAATGTTCTTATCTATCTTTCAAGGTAAAGCCGTACTTTTGCTTGCATATGTGGTTTCATTTCATTTGAATCTCTTTTCATGTCTTTTTGGGTCATTTAGTCAGAAGTTTAATATATCTCCGTCCTGTTTGTATCAAGTGTCTGGTTACTTTTTGACACTTTTTCCACTTCAATATTAAATATATAAAATAAATAATTTTTAAAAATTAAGTCATAATATATAATTTTTTACATAAGATTCTATTGTAAAAAATAAATTTATAAAAATATATTATCTCTTACAGGTTAAATATTGAAGTCAAACGACTCATCCAAATAGTAAAGTGGACGTCAACTTGGGACGAGGGGTGAGTAGTACTTCCATATTGTGGGCCCCTTGTCCTCTTTGTATTGTTGCTACTACCTCCATCCCGTCATAAGTGTCTCATTTTTTTTTGGCACGACGCTTTTCACTTCATATAAATATATAAGATAAAATAATTTTAAAAAAAATAATTTTTACAACATATAATTTTTCACATAAGAATTCCATTATAAAAAAAAAATTATAAAAATTATATTATCTTACATGTTAAATATTATATGTGGATATGGTTATACTTTTAGCCATCAACTCCGTTCTTGGGAGAGATGAAAGTTTGCAGCTGTAGATTATTGTTAGTCGATGCCCACCAAATAGATGATGGAGATTCATCTGCTGGATTTGGATTTCTCACTCTCTGTACGGTGGTTTATGTTGGAAGCGTTAATGTTTTATACTCTCCGTTTTGAATTGACCGTCCTGTTTATTATTAGATATGTCGTTTGACTTCAATTTTTAACGTATAAGATAAATTAATTTTAAAAATTTAAGTTTTACATTGAATCCTTACATGATAAACTATATGTTATAAAATTGAGTTTATAAAAATTATTTTATCATATATACTTAATATTGAAGTGGAAAAACGTGCCATAAAACAAACATGACGATCGGAGGGAGGATATCCGAGTAGCTTCTGCGCCTCACCAGCGATTTCGGAAGTGGGAACAAAGATAACAGTGACGGAGGAAACCCACTCCATCTCTCCGTTCGGTTGCCTCTCCCGCCTTGATTTTGGTTATGCGCCTATGCGGCTCCAGTTCCAAAGTGCAAGATAAGGCGAAAACAGATTTTACTTTCGCATCTTGCCAATTTCATTTGTCTGTAAACAACAGGAATCTTCAACCTCCATCGCTGCTGCTCATGTCCTCCTGGTCTGCTCGAAATATAAATTTATTAAATATAATAAAAATAAATCTTATCTAATAATTAAATTTTTAGGTTTTATGTATTTTTTATCCAAATATTCATTAATCTTGCTAATCAATTAAAAATAGTCTCCCCAGAAAAAAAGGAAAAATAAATAATAAGATCTCCAATCTTACACCCCTCACGCGCTCCGCTCATATCCCATCTACACTAGCTAAGTGTGTAGGGTCGTCGATTATTGCTTGGTCGGACTAAAAAAAGAGAATGGTGTGCCCGTCGCTTTTGTGCGTTCCCTTGTATCCGGAAAGTTTCTGGTACGTGGGATGTCACCAATTTGTCATACTACCATGCAACATAGATTATTGAGAAAATGAAGAAGGTATTTTATTGGGAGTTCCCACTATTGGGTGGGGAAGGAGGTTAAAACGCTTTTGTGATCGGCTCCGATATTTCATTACCTTGCATGTTTCTTCGTCTGCTGATTCTGGTTTTGCATGTCTTCTTCCCCCAATTTTGCACACTGTCCGTGTTGCTTGATTATCATTTGCCTGATCCTCCACGCCTCTGCTTGTTGATTTGAGTCACGCATGGAAGCCGCTGTGTTTGAGTGATCTGCATGCGAGATGTGGGGTGTGAGGATGATGTTGAATCAGATGACATAGAAAGCAATGAAGCACATTTTTGCATGACTGCAATCCAACGATCTCATATTGACACTGCCAAATATGATGAGACTATGTGTTTGATGGTTGGAGATAAGGTACTACTCCAATCTCTCATAAGGGATCAGGTAAGTTCACAGAGCTTGAATGATTTTTATGATAATTTCTACGTCTCAAGTGTTTGATATGTTGAAAATGCTTTTTCAAAAATTATGGATTTGGAAGTGAAATAGGAACATAACACTAAGTCTCATACGGGTGATTTAATAAACTACAAGAAGAGATGGTTGTTTTGAAAGAACAAAATAAGGAGTTAACATCTCAGTTAGTCTTAAACTCAGCTAAGGTTGTTCAATCCAAGTTTATTACACCCGTCAGTACTAAACTGAGTTCTATTCATGAGTGGGCAAAAAAAAGAAATTCAATATCTCAAAGCTGATAATGAGTGATATGTCAGGATAATGCTGATCTACAAAGGCAGTGTGATGCACTTAGCATTAGACATTATGACTTTGGAAAATCCCTTTTGGTATAAAGGAAAAGCTAAACTTAATGAAATGGTAGGTCGACCTAATCAAGGACGTGTTGGTCTAGGCAGGGGCGGACCCAAGTGGGTGCACCGGGGTCACGTGACCCCATGACTTTTGTGACAAAAATTAATTATAGTAAGTTAGTAAGTTCTAATGTAGTTTTTTTTTATTATATGTTAGATATTTTATGTGTTAGTGACCCCATAAATTTTAGAAAAAAGTAACTATAGTAAATTTATTTATCAATGACCCCACAACTTTCAATCTCTGGGTCCGCCCCTGGGTCTAGGGTTTCATAGACTACTTCATCAACGTCTAATGTTTTACCTCAGAAACAAAATTCACAGACTAGGACTGATCCTACAATATATCCTAGAGTAGTAGTATTAATCCACGAACTTCATATGCTACTGTTGTGAATGTTTGCTTCACATGTAAGGGTGTAGTGTAGTTATTGTCATATACATGATCACCATATTCATTCATATTGGAAGAAGGCATCGATTCCTTTTCGGCTCTCTAGACATTTTGCTAGAATGTGGGAATGGGAATTAAGAGCTAATGTGGGAATTGAGCTTTTTAGTAGCTAGAAGGCTTAATAACACTTAATTGAACAAGAAAATACTAGTAATAAGACAGAAGAATAGTATGATGAGTTATGTGGTGAGAATGATCATAAAAATGGTGTATTTATAGGGATTTTGGGGCAAACTAGCCGCTTTTTTAGCCGTTTGGAGCCATTAGAGACAAGGAAAAAAAAGAGCTGCTGGGATTTTTGGACGGTGCCGGTTCCAACAGCCCTTTTGCCAGAAGAGCGTGCACCCCGGCCAAAACAACGTCGTTTTTACCCATTGACCAACGCTAGTTTAACTGGTTCCGGGGCGGTTCTGGTTCCACTAGTTCTGGTTCTACCGGTTCCAGTTCTGCGGTTCGAAATCCAATGGAGGTTCCAAATCCAACAGCGGTTCCAGGCGGTTCCGGTTCCGGGCCCAGTTCATTCTCGAATCCCAAAACCTGTATTTTGTATTCGCTTCGTTCGCCCGCGGTTCCGGTTCCGAACCGGTTCTGGTTCCGATCGGTTTCGGTTCTATTCGCGGTTTTGGATCTATTCAGAACTGATGGCCAGCATTAGTCACTGCCTCTGATTCTTTATAGTATACCAAAAGAACAGTGGACATTGTATATGGTAGTGGGAGATATTGTGGACAATGGCATTCAATAGACATATTGTGTTCGCCACATTAGAATGTTGTTTTTGTTTCAAATTGTGGAAGTTGATTTTTAGTGTTATTTCACTAATTTTATTTTTATCTATGAACTTATTATTTTTTCATTAGATTTGTAGTTGGATTTATTTGTGAAACTTGGATATTGATATTTTTCATTGAATATTAAGACAATGATTGTTCTCTTTTTTGTTTAAATTCAATCCTTAATATATTTAAATATTTGTTATTATATATTCAGCCACATATAGATCCTGTTTCACCATTGGGCTCTATTCTTAGACATCAGCGTAGTCATAGATCCATGACTGTGTGGAATGGGAATGAGTATGAAGTGTTACATTGTCGTTGGTTTGAGGCCAGTGTATGACGAAACACGCACGTGTTGTATAATGTCAGGATGCAGCCATATTTGGAGGCATCTGGTTTTTCTGGTGTTGCCAGTCTGGAATTTATTTTGTTGGATTGGCATCTGATCACCACGTTGGTAGAGAGGTGGCGCAGAGAGACACACATGTGTCCATATGCCGTCGAGGGAGACTACAATCACACTAGACAACATAGCTATACTATAGGGGTTGCCTATAGACGGACTCCTAGTGACTGGTGGTATGCATAGGGATTGGAGAGCATTGTGCGATAATCTTCTCGGAGCTCATCCCGCAGATCTTGGCCGCCACAGAAGGATTAAGCTCACTTGGTTAGGCGCCATGTTTTGACATCTACCTGCTGATGCGGATGAGCAGACAATCATGAGGCCCACCAAAGCGTATATACTCATGCTTCTCAGTGGCACTATTTTTGTTGACCGGCAAGACAACCAGGTCCACCTGATGTTCTTGCAGCTGCTAGAGAATTTCGATGTGGCTGGTCAGTATATAGATGGGGTTCCGTATGTCTCACGTGGTTGTACCAACAACTATGTCTGGTGTCTGATGTTAGTGAAAATGGCATCGGTGGGGCACTAGTTATACTACATATATGGGCGTGGGATAGATTTCCATACATTGCCCCTATCTGTCACCCTATTCGGCACACACAACCATCTGCACCATCTTGACTTGCCGCTCATTGGAATGTGGAGTTTGATGTGACCATCCACGCACGCACGTGCTCAAATTACAGGGAAGACACCAAACCAGGTTAATATCTTTCTATTCAAAAATTCATTATTGTACTCACATGCTTTTGTTAATATTCATTCTAACATTTTTTCTCTTCTTTCAGATTGTATGGCAGCCGTACATGGAGGAGATGCTCCAGTCCTTGCCGACATACTTTTTGGTTGGTCGTTACATTGCACGAACTTGCGTGCCGCTTATTTGTTTTCATATAGTTGAGTGACATCTCCTAGATCTTGTGATGCACTAGTTTAGTGGGATCCAGGTGCCACCGGCTGGTCCCAGTACAGACGGGGAGGATCATAAGGTAGACCTTCACGACATAGACTTGAGAGGGCCGCACAAATTTGAACTTGGGCACTCACCATTTAAAACTACATCGTCATGTGGAACCAGCACAATGCATAAGAGATGGTGGTTGAGCTTCAACATAATGATACTGGTGACACATACAATGAGTGGTTCAGTTGGAACACCAGACGGTATATTGGTCGCATTGGAACTTTACTGGGGTACATGATAAGTAAACAATACTTTAGTAGTTTGTTATAATTTATTGTCAATTAATCATTGGGATATCTTTTATATTATCATCTGACAAAAAATTATGAAGTAGAGGGAAACCATAAATGAGGTCATCTGGCATGCTTGAGACGATGCAAGTCAACGACGCTCTTACCAGACTATGAGTGATGAGGGATGAGTACAACAACACGTACTGCGTCCTCCCACTGCCACAACAGGACCTTGGTAACATCCTTGGCAATCAAGATATTGACCATGAGCCAGAGGAACAAGATCAGGGTGGAAGACAAGGGCGTGGTCGTCATGTGAGTGGTTGAGGAAGAGGACGTGCACGTGGTCGAGCTGCTGAGCCAGGCCATCATCAAGAGGGTGATGCATTCGACATCGCCCCGTAGCATGCCCATATCTCAGGTCGACAATACTCCTACGTTGCAGGTTGACACAACTGGGTTTGCTTACTATGGGAGCAACTCAAACGTTCACACGACATCATCTTCTGGTGTTCGCACAAGTATGGATGTCGACTATTTGACGCCAGCGGCAGACCTTGGCTTGTGTTACACTTCTACCTTTGGAGCCCCTCTTAGAGATAGAGATCCCTCACCCAACATCACCACGATGTATGTAAGATCTTAGTGTTATGTGCTTGATAATAGTCTCGCACCAGCGGTCGAGAATCCTGAACCAAGTGGGACTAGGACGTATGTCCGCTGTAGATGACATAGCTTTGTATTTTGTTACATTTTGTAAACTAGTTAAGGATTGTATAATTATCATTTAAGTATTTCATTTTTAAATAATTATCATTGATGTATGTTTCAATTATTTCATTAGTTATGTTTGTGTGGTGAAGTTGTAGATGATTGACAGGACTCAACAAAATTATAGTATGAAAGTTGGTAATATAGTACAGGTGGTGTGTATTGTTCAATATGGGCGTTAACACTTGGAATATAATGTGAAATTGTCTCTAGTAGAGATGATTTTATAACGTTTTCTATACAAATAGAAATCCTCACTTCAAGAGATGTATAATGAAGATACAGCCATGGGTTAGATTTACACTTAACCATTTCTTCCGAAGACGATTTTGAATAAGGGGAATATTTTTTGAGAGAGTACTTATTTCAGATTTTTTTTGGGAATATGAACCTCCATACAAGAAGATACATTTGCCGCCAAAACGTGTAAAAATGACTTCCTCTAACGTGTACCTCCGTTCGCTGCCGATTATCTTTCCCATATCTTAGCCTTCTCCGTAGAATGTAGATGCAGTCGCTCGACCAGTACAGTAACCTTCTTTATATCCACCTTCCGTTGCTCCGCTGAGCGCTGCCTTGAAATCTCCACGTCCATGGTCGGCAGCGTCTATTCCGAAAGCTATACGCAGCAGCGGGAGAGATATCAGTGTGGCGGAACCCTTGGAGTTGGACTTGATTATTGTCAACGCGTGGCCTGGTGCTTAGACTTCGACACTGTTCCCGTATTTACATTGCGCTCTCTCTGCTTCCCTGACGGTTGTTTTTATGATTGTAAAATGTTAATCTGATCAAAAGTTGAAACCAGTTCAGATTTCAAGGGCCTCCTTACTTTTCTGGATATCTCGATCATCGCGTGGCAGATGGAAAATCTGATTCGATGCATGTAGGTTGAAAGTAGGGCAGATGATCGATTAGATGTCCGAATCGGTGTCCTTGAACAAGTTTTCACATACCTCATAATCGGTCGGGCAAATCTTAATATTCTCGAGTGTACGAGCTGTAGACCAATCTGACATCTGAAATCCTTGCAGACAGCTGGTAACTATAATTAAACTGATCCTGAAACATGAACATCGGAATATTCAATTTCCCTGAAGAAGAATCGATGCAAAATTTGATCAAATTCATTCCATGTATGTTATAACGAGCTTAAATTTTAAAAATGGAAAAGAAGTTGATCTCAACTACCAATGTACATTGTATTTTGAGCATTCAAACACGCTCCATAATGTACAATTGAAATCTTGCTCTATTGATCTACAAAAACCTTAGGGTATGTTCACTTCACGCGACGGAAACGGAATGGAATCAGGAAAGGGAATGGAGGGGAAAGGAAAGGGATTCCCTTTGATTAAAAAGTTTGTTTGGTTTAACAGAAGAAACGACATAGAATTATGCATATTCCCTTTGTTGTTGTGTTGGTTTTGAAATAAGGGAATCACAATCTTCTTCAAAAAAAATTTATACTTAGTAATAATTTTAGTTTCCAAATCTCAAAATGATCATCCATGTTCATTCATTTCATAAACATATTGATAATTAAACAAAATATAAATTAGAAATAATCTTAATATATATTCAATAAAAATATAAACAATTTAATCAAAATAAAAAATTATTAATAATTATTCAAAAGTATGTTATAATTCAAAATATTTGCAATATATTATAGATTTTATCTAATACATACATTCATAATGTTTAATATTTTAAGAATAAGTTTTATGTAATATCTTGTTTTATATTTCTCAATATCTTTTGGTATTGGCGTAAAATTTTAGTTCAAATTAATTATGTAATATTTTGTTACTTATTAATATTCAATAATATAAGGTTATTAAAAATAAAATAATAACATTTTTATTAAAGTGAACTGGTTATGATAATGAAATAATTAATAATGACTTACTTAATTTTTAGTACTTACTACCTCCGTCCCATTTTGACCTTCTTGTTTACTTTTTGGCACGGTTTTCCACTTCAATATTAAACATTAAAATACAAGTTTTATGAAATTAAGTTTTGCATTATGTCGTTTATTCACATAAAGAATCAATAATTAAAACTTAGATTTGTGAAAATTTTATTATCTTATATGTTAAATATTGAAGTCAAACGACATGCCCAAATAGTAAATAAGACGGTCAACACGGGACAGAGGGAGTAAATCAGTCATTTATTTCATATAGTAAGTTTTTTAAAAGTTTTTATGTATAATTTAAATCCAAAGTTTTTTAAAAAGTTGTTTTTGAATATTATTATATGTAGTATTTATATATATATATATATATATATATCTATTAAATAGAAATATTTAGTATATAAGAAAAATAACTAATGATCATTGTTAAATATTTTTATTTAAGATACATCATCTAACATATGGTCATACATATAATTGTTTACTTTGATGTTTATTTAAGTACAGTAAGCATACTTAATTTGTAGATTAACTATTTATTATTAATATTATAATTGAAACTTGATAGTCAATTTCATATTTATATATTTTAATTCTTAAAACATTATTTAAATTAACATTGCTTGAAATAACGATGATGAGGTACGTAGGTGGAGAGGAATATGGAAAAAGGAAGGAAAGGGAATACTATTCCCCATGATTTTAGGGGGAATGGGAAAGAAAAGGGAATTGGGGGTTTTCAACTGAAAAGTGGGACAGGTATCATTAAAAATTAAAAACAAAACACATCACAAAGACAATGATTCCCTTTCCCTTTCCCAAATACCCCAAGTGAACACCCTAATTACTTGTATTTGGTGTGGTACTCCTACTCGTCCACTTATCCATTACGGTATCTGGTGAACCTGGCGCTTGGTGAGCTTTTCTCAGAAGTCCAACATCATCATGGGCCCACGACCGGGGACAGAGGTGGCTTTGAACTTCCAGATGATCCTCCTCCTAGCCCTGCTTTAGTCTCCTTCTCCTCTGCCTCTAACACATCATAATCTGCACTGTCGATTCTCTTCAGTGTCTCCAAGACTTCTTCCATTGAAGGTCTAAGCTCCCTCTCATGTTGCAAACATTGAAAAGCTAACTCTGCCACCATTGTAGTCATTCTTTTGATCTTGAAATCTGATTCAAATCCAAGATTCGGGTCTACCAGTTCACCAAAAGCACAACAATGGATCCTATTCATTGCATAGTTTGACAAGTTAATCTCATGCCTAGGTCTCTCTGTGTCCACTGCAGGCAAAGATGATAAGAGCTCGGTAAGTACCACACCAAAGCTGTACACATCGCTCTTATTTGTCAAATGGTAGCACTGGTAGTACTCAGGGTCAACATATCCAGGTGTGCCCTGTGGAGCAGTAGAAACATGGGTCACATCTGATGGGAAAAGCCTTGAGAGCCCAAAATCTGCAACCTTCACATTGAATTCATTGTCGAGAAGGATGTTGTTGGTTTTCACATCACGGTGTATTATATCTGATGCGTGGAGGTAAGATAATGCAGCTGCTGTTTCAATTGCGATCTTCATTCGAATCGCCCAAGTGAGTAATTTTGCATCATGCAGGTGATCTGCCACTGTTTTGTTGGGAATGTACTCGTAGACTAGGACAAGCTCTCTACTGTGGCGTGATGTGCAACCATAGAGTGTGACCAGATTCTTGTGGCGCAATGAGGTAAGGATCTGGATTTCGTTTATGAACTGCTCGATTCGCTTGAAGTTCTTCTCATATAGGCGTTTTACTGCCACTTCTCTTCCATCTTTTAGTATACCTGAGTGCATAGCAAACCATAAGCTTACATAATAGTTCTAACTTAAATTCCACATTTCATGCTCGTGGCCGTGCTTCAGTGTGACTTTGGGGAATGGAACGGTTGAGAATTGCAAATTCAAATTAATATTTGGTTGTCATGCTTACCGTGATATACAACTCCAAAGCCTCCTTCTCCTAGTTCTTTGGCAGTATCAAAGTTGTTAGTGGCATCCTTTAGATCATCATATAAAAATACTGGAACTCCATAGTTGCTACTATTGCTCATCTCGAGATTTGATCCTGTGCGATCAAGATTCCTTGGATTGTGTTTGAACAGACCTTGTTTGATTTTTCTATGGCACCAGAAGAAGATTACGTGCATGATCACAAGTAAGAGGATAGCCCCTGAAATGGCTAATTTAGGGAAAACAAAAGCAAATGATAAGGAGACCTTGTTCAAGATCAGAACAACAAATTCATGTAACAGAAACATACTGGAGGTATCTTAATCAAGAGGCAAGGATTCTTCTTAAACTATTACCTGAACTAATAGTGATAATCAACTTCTTCCTTTTACCTGCAAAGAGAAGTCTCCAGTTCGTCAATTAAGAAAATTAGATAGTTGGTTGGGTCTGTAAGTCTGTGACAATGAACAAAATCTTAAAATTTCCCTTCTAATTGCCACTGAGCAATATATGCAGGTTAGTTAGGGTTAATGAGTTGCTAGCGAAATCTGTTCTAGATGGCCTGTTCAAAATGTAGACAGTGATACTTTTCTCCCGCTGAAGTTCTTTAACAGGCCATCAGCCAAAGGGGAGTGGAATTAGAGCAGCTAACATTGAACTGAAAAAAACCCTCCAAACTTGATTAAAACAATATTTAACTCATATTAGGTAGAAAAGTAAGGGAAAATTTAGAGTAGCCTTAGCTTTTCGAGCATCCCTTGGCTGATACAAAGTTCAGTTAGTGAGTGAACTGGCAGTTTACAGAGAGATAGAGCATAAAAGTATGTTAGAGAAAAAAAGAAACAGATTGATTACTTTCTTTTTTTTTAGCATGAAAGATACCTGATACTTGATATGGGTGAAAGTGGAGCGAAGTCCCAATTTTGTGTTGGCTATGGCGGATGAAAAAAGAGGAAGATCTGGATGATTGATGATGTGCTCTCTAGTCTCCCATCTTTACTTCCATTTATAATTATGAAGAATGGGCTTAAAGAAAGATAGGTATAAAAAGAAAAGATTATATCTACCCTACTCTTCATTGACCATCATCAGCCATCAGCCATAAGCCATCCGCAAGCACATCGCATGGCTACACAGGCTATAGACCAGAGATGTTTAAGGTTTTTTCTTTGAATACCTATCAGAATTGATGGATCAGTTTTTCCAGATCCGTAGATGGCTTTGAGCCTTTCGTTGAAAAAATGGAATCCCCCGACCCTGTTTTTTGAAAGGAGAGCAACTGCATTTCTCGATTGAGTGGGCATATTACGTCTGTTTCAAGCAAGCTTATTATTTCATTTCAGCTTCTATTAAGATAATTTAGGCTCTTTAGTTTCAATACTATCTTGAATAGTTTTATCCCCATAAGGTCGCTTATACTGGTTTAATTACAATCTTATGTTTGTGTAGTTACAATATGTAAACTAATCTTGCATACTGGATGCAACTTGCAAGATGTGTCCTGATGTAGCCTTAACTTCTTAAAACATTTTTGAAGTCCTGAATGAAAATGTAGTAGATAGATGCAGTGTAAGTTCCCAGTTTCATAGTAAGTTTGAAATCCCATTATAAGTTACATCCGAATAAGATTTCATGCCTCTTTTCATACTACCTATTCTGTCTTCGCACCGCACTGTTTGACCATTTTATACACTCAAAATCAATGCAAATGCTCAAATCAAAGATGTATCTTAGGGTATCTTTACGACTACTATACCTTACCCATGCACTCACATGCCCCAATTCTCAGCAGCTTTCCCCAAAAAGCGTGTTTGATGGCTCCGACTGACTTTTTAAATTCGGTCTACGCCAGGACCAGGTCAACTTTTGTGAATCTATTCCAGGATGGCAGACCAGTTAAAGACTTTTTTTAGACTAGGTTGAATAAGTTAAAGAGATCTCAAAACTTGGATTAGACTGCTACCTAATATTCTTCAAAAGTGATGATCCCATATACTTCAATTCGAAAACTATTACTTACGACTTTTTATTTTTCGAGAAACACTTGGCTCAGGATAGCCTAAAGGTTATAGGGATTTAGAATCAATGTGGTCCACATTGAATCATAGCAATCGGTCTAACAAATTAGTGATAGGACATAGGAGTATATCAATGACTGATCTAAAGTCGGTGTAAAAAGCAATCGAGTACTACTATATTTCAAAATCAGGACCCAACCGATCTAAAGTCGTGAAAAGCAACTAAGGTCTACTAAGCTGAATCAAGGTGATGATTTTCTAGGGTAGAGCAGTTAGCTCCTCCCCACCATGCTATACTGGACATTCAAAAGGATCAGTGCCTAGCTGAGCTCTGGGTGGTTCGAAGAAGTACCATTTATAAGAAATTGATCAATTTTCTTCTTCTTAGGGCGGGGCCGCTAGCTGGCTGGCTGGCTGGCTGGGGTCCTGTTTCTGTATATGATGGTAGGAATTTAATGGGTGGGGTACGGTAGTATGGTCACGAGAGGAAAGCATCTAAAGTGGGAAGTGATTGTATTGTAGTGGGCTAGTCGGTCGATGGGAGTCCATCTTGATGGGCGCAACTTGCACCCCTTCGCCATCATCACTATCATCATCATCATCATACGGAAGATGATTGAATCTTATTGGGTGAGGTGAGGCAACTGGGAGCCACAAACAAGCTCAGTGGGAATAGTAAAATGTCCTAAAGCTACAACAACCCACACTGGATAATTTATTTTTTCACAGCCCCACTCCACACGTTGGTTTTGATTATAATCGCGAGCAATTTGTTTGTCAGTTAGTGGGCTACTATTAATAAGCAAGCCAGTGGCTGCAACTGGAAGAACTGGGGCTATAATATTGCGCAGGTAGCTGCATTAAGGCGTGAACAATAGGGACTGAGCACTGGCACAGATTAAGATTTAACTATATAACCATTGATTTAACTCCTCCGACCCACCAAGGTCAACTCAACTGACTCTAGTTTCTTATTAAGTAGTATTACGAATAGGATGAATCAGTCAATTAGCTAGCGTTTGCTTCACACCTCACTGATCGATTGATACTTTTAGACCAATCAATCAGGTTCGCTGAACTGAATCGTAAATTAAGCTTGGTAACCAATTCAAGGTTTTCTGTTACTGAAAATTAAAAATAATCAATCAAACTGAAGGCAAAACGAAAGAAAGAGAGAGTGATCAAAGATAGGTAGGAAATACTTACTGGAATTGTTATGACCTGCTGGGTCATCCATTTTACAGGAACCGCTATGAGGCCTGTCAGGGCAAAAGCATTTGAACTCGGAAGTGTTAGTATACCCACAACTCCCGCCACTTTCCTCGCACCTCGTACAATTATTAGCGATCCATTTCAGATTGATCCCTCTTCTTAGGTCATCTGCAATACTACGAGTAGTCGCGGATGATGACGACGCAGCATCATCGTACCGCACAGAGATAACTCCTCCACAAGCCTTTAAATCTGCACCCTGTTTCAAATCCTTCGCGTAGACGGTCAAACTCACTTTATTACTTGAACTACTGTTACGACAGTTGAGCAGATCACGCCGGGGACACAATTCGATTATACACATCATTGGTGCAGTTCTGGAGGAGTAGAATCTCACTTGTGTTTGCCATCATGTCGAGATAGTTCAAGAATTTGCCGCTGTTTGTTGAGGTTAAGTTGTGGATTGAAGAAGTTGGACATGATGATTTGGGGTTCAAAATTAGGGCTGAATTGATGATGTGAAAGATTTGCTGTTTGTAGGAGATGTTGGTGATGAGGTACGAATCTCCTGAAAGATTGATGAAGGGTTGATGCTTGTTTTTGCAGGTGATCTTCAATGGGTAGTACTGGTTGCCTATGGTGCCACAGTAAGATGGCTGATGTTGATCGACATAGAAAGGGAAGGTGATGTTTAGATTTCCGCATTGAAAGGGTCGACAGCTTGTGTAGTAAGGATCGACTGCGCAGGGAGAGTGCTCTGACAGGAGGAGGATAATCATTAGAAGAAGGATGATTTTGGTTTTGCTCATCTTTCTGCGAACTTTGGTAGAGGATGTCAGGAGGGAGGATGATGCAGAGGATGGGTTTCTAATGCTAAGAGAAGCGGAAGATATTCGGGGCGGGCGGGTCTGGAGTTGAGGTCAGTGTAGCTCTGCTTTTTAGTCTCATGTTTGTTCTTTTTGTTAAATTCTATTCTGTTTATATACATAAGGATGAGTTTCAGTCTTCTAATTTTGTGTTTTTTTCTGACTTTGAAATTTCGGATTCTTTTTCCTTATTCTGCTTCTGACTTTGATCGGGAAGAGCTTCCACCACTCCAGTGGACAGTTTCTTGATTTCCAAAATTAGGAAGCTTTCACCAAACATCTGAAACTAACAGCTAATAATTTCTGCAAAATCATCAGTTGACAGTTTTTCAATTTTTAATAGCAGGATCCAACAACTGTCTTTGTTTTTTAAAACCATCAACAGGTGTTCCACCAAACATCAAAACTAACAACTGACAGCTTCTACAAAACTATCAACAGACAACTTCTCAATTTCCACCAGCAGGAGTCAACAGCAACCCAGCAACTGTCCCAAACGAACCCTTTACCTACGCTACTATCATACAACACAGTGACGTCCGCTTTGAATTGTAATATATTTTTTTCAATCCTCCGAGATTCTTTATGTTTTAAAAAATACAAATATACATTTTGATGGTTTGTTTCTATATGTTTTCAAAAAAAAAATTCCATTGATTATATGCCGTTTCTGTTAGTATATGAAGATCTGTTTTGTTTGTGAGCCTTATTAAAAGAAGGTGCAGTTTTATAATTCTTTTGCTTCTTATATTTTAAATAAGGGAAAAAGAATAGATTCTCTGTACACTCTTCCGTTTTAATTGTGGAAGACTTTGCAGTCGATCTTCTGAGGAAGATCGTTACATTTTGAAGTCCAATTTTTTTTTCTTTTTGAGAAAAGACTTTGAAGTCTAATTATTATTTCGAAAAAAAAATTAACACTTACATCACCTTATCACAATACATAAGTCGTAGTTCTTTTGTAATATTATGAAAATATATACATCAGTTAAGTGGCCGTTGAATGCTCCGTTTCGTTATAAGTGTCATGTTACTTTTGACACGTTTTTCCACTTTAATTTTAAACATATAAGATAAAATAATTTTTATAAAATAAATTATACAATATATAGTTTTTCATATAAGGATTCCATTATAATATATAGATTTATAAAAACATATTATCTTATATATTAAATATTGAAGTCAAACGACACATTCAAATACTGAAGGTGGTAGTTGAAAGCTCAGAGAGCAGCAGCAATAGAACAGTAAAGAGAGGAATGTAAAATATCTGGATTGTATTCAATCGTGGTGAATATCTGTACAGTGTTAACTGTATTATATACAGCTGTAACATTCTAGAGTCTACTACATGTAAAAGAACTCTGTAACATGAAAGGCCTAGTAGAGAGACTTGGGCCAGACTGTAAACTAACGCCCAAACACGTTATGATCCACTAGCCTCCCGCGATCCCAGTTTGCTCTCAACGAGAGATAATTGGGAGCGAAGAAAAGAATGACGCCCTCGATCTAGGGTTTTGGTTAGGATATCTGCGATTTGTGCATCGGTTGGAAGAAATTCGACATGGAGGCTGTGATTGCGGATGAGCTCTCGAACGAAAAAGAAGTCGACCACAATATGTTTAGCACGACTGTGAAACACCGGGTTGGTGGCCAGGTAATTTGCTCCAATATTGTCGCAGTGCAAGATTGGCTTTTTATGTAGCGCTACCCCTAACTCTGTGAGAAGCTTTTGAATCCAGAGCGCTTCGGCAGTAGCAGTGGCCAAAGACTTGAATTCGGCTTCAGTGGAGGACCTGGCTACCGTCCTTTGCTTGCGGGAGCTCCAAGAAACAAGGCTGTCCCCGAGAAAGATGAGGAAACCTATGGTGCTGCGGCGATCGGCAAGAGAGCCTGCCCAGTCGGCATCCGAGAAGATCCGGAGATCACCCAGGGCGCAGCAGAGAAGAAAAGCCCCAAATCGATGGTGGCTTTAAGGTACCGCAAAACTCTCTTTGTTGCTGCCCAGTGTACCTCCTTTGGCTTATGCATATGTTGACTTAACCTGTTGACTGCGTAGCTGATATCTGGCCTAGTAAAGGCCAGATATTGTAAACTGCCAATAGTGCTGCGAAATTGTGTGACATCTGTGTAGTCAGGTGAATCTGTTGAGTCAAGATTGTGATTATGGGACATTGGGGTAGAAAGGGGTTTTGACTGGTGTAGTTTGGTTCGGGTGAGTAGATCCTGGATATAGTGACTCTGTGAGAGTAGGAGTCCAGAGGTAGAGGTACGAGTAGCAGTAACTCCTAGGAAATAGGACAAATCACCAAGGTCCTTCATGGGAAATTCAGAGGAGAGGGACCGTGTAAGCTGGTTAATCAGAGTGGTATTGGAAGCTGTGACTAGTATATCATCCACATAGACTAGTAGATATACTATATCAGGGCCACGAATGTAGGTAAAAAGAGAAGGATCTGATTGTGAAGCTTGGAAACCAATGTGAATGAGGAAAGAACTGAGGCGCGAGAACCAAGCCCTTCGTGATTGCTTCAATCCATATAGGGCTTTTTTAACTGGCAAACATAGGGGGTATTGAGGGTTAACAAAACCTGTAGGCTGCTGTAAGTAAACATCTTCCTCCAAATCCCCGTGTAGAAAGGCATTATCTACATCCAACTGCCTAATAGGCCAGCAATAGTCAAAAACCACTCTGATGGAGGAAACCTTAATCACCGGACTGAATGTTGCATAGTAGTCAATGCCATGTGTTTGACCAAAACCCTGAGCTACAAGTCGAGTTTTCCTTCTCTCTATACTACCATCTGCATGTCTCTTGGTTTTCAAAACCCATTTTGTCCCTAGGACATTCATATGTGACTGAAAAGGGACAAGTTCCCAAGTTTTGTTTCTGGTCAAAGCATCATATTCTGCATTCATAGTAGAGATCCACTTAGGATATTTTGTAGCTTGTTTGTATGTGGGTTGTTCTGGGATTGGTGGGTTGGGGGAGGATAGATTTGTGGAGTTGAGCCAAGGGATGGTCCCATCTGTGCAAACCTTTGGCTTTAAAACTGTTTGATTTTGTTCTGGTGATCATAGGGGGTGTGAAACAGGTTCAGGGGGAAGATGTGGTGCTGATATAGGTAAGGGGAGGTTGGATGGGTTTTCTGAAGTGTTGGAAGAATTTGTGTCTGTAGCAGGAGATGGTGAAGGGGAAGATTCAATAGTAGGAGATGGTGAAGGGGGAAACCCCAGTGGCAGGAGATGGGGAAAGGGAAATTGAGGGACGGGTAGTGGTTGTGGTAGTAGTGACAGGTAGGAGTAAGTGAGTGATTTCACTATTAGAGGATGGTGGGGCAGAGGGGTGGGCTTCTGTATTTTTAGTGGTAAAAGGGTAGTTGCTTTCCTGGAAGACCACATCCCTTGATATGTACAGCCGATGAGTATTAACATCAAGACATAAGTATCCTGTAGAATAATTTTCAGAGTATCCCAGAAACACACATTCTGTAGATCTGTAGGTAGGATAGTTGTGATCATTATAAGGCCTGAGGTTAGGCCAGCAGCTACACCCAAAAACTTTCAAATGAGTGTATGAGGGTTGCTTCTTGTGTAGAGTGTAAAAAGGTGTAGAAAAATCCAGGGCCTTAGTTGGTGTGCGGTTCATTAGATACACAGATGTTATGAAGGCATAAGACCAGAAGACATAGGGTAGAGAGGCCTGAGAGAGAAGGCATAAGCCCTTATCCACAACAACGGATCTTGCTCTCAACAGATCCATTCTGTTGATGAGAGTGTAGGCAAGTGTATCTGTGTGTAATTCCTTGTTTTTGCAAGTATGGTTCTAACCCCTGAAACTCACCACCCTTATCTGTTTGGACTTTCTGTATAGTGGCTTGAAATTGGGTTTTAACCATATTACAGAAAACGAGAAAAATCAAGGCCACATCTGATTTATGCTTCAGTGTAAAAATCCACATATATCGAGAATGATCATCAACAATTAACATAAAAAACCTCTGATTATCATCAGAAAGGCAGTAGGCTGGACCCCATAGATCAATAAACAGCAGTTCAAAACATCTAGTAGAAACAGATTCAAGGGTAATGGGGAAGGGCATGAAGTTTGCCTTTAAACAATCAGTACAAATCTCTTTATTGATATAACTAGAAGCTGGTAAATGAACATTTTGAGATGACTGTTGGTGATGGTGGAGCTGGGATGTCCAAGGCGGGCATGCCAGATTGTGGAGGGCGCCTTTGTGGTGTAGTTTAGCTGAGGTGTGGTGAGGGTGTTGGGAGGGAAACATAGACTCCATCCTTAGCAATCCCCTTGAGTAGAATAGCTTGTGTTTGTGTGTCCTTCAAAGAAAATGATGAGGATGGAATTCAAAGAAGGTATTATTATCCAAACAAAACTTGTTAACTGAAAGGAGCTGTTTATTTAACTGGGGAACATGCAAAACATTGGTGAGAGCATATGGTTTATCAGCAATAACCAAAGAACCAGAGCCTTGATGTGTAATACCTAGAGAGGACACATCACCAAGAGCAACTGTGTCTGTTCCATTGTAGTCAGTGGCAGTGAGATTCATTTTGGAGAGATCCCCAACAAAATGATGTGATGCCGCAGTGTCAGGCATCCATTCCAATGATTGAGTTTTTCCTGTAGCATTAGCCTGCATAGACTGAGGGGGTTGTGGCTGGTAAGAGAAATTATATCGATGGTAACAAGCATCAGCCTCGTGTCCCCTCTTTTTGCAGATTTGGCAAGTAGGTCTAGTATCAGGTTTGCCTGTGAAGTTAACAGAATTGGAGTACTGGTTGCCTGAAGATGAATAGGTAGATCTGCCCCTGCCTCTGTTAGATCTACCCCTATTTGTGTAGGTGGACTTACCCTACCCTCAGTAGAAGAGGTAGAGTAGGAAGTGGCATTCACGGTCACAGAGGTAGCAGTGGCAGATTGTTGCTGTTGAAGCCAACTCTCATTAGATAGCATGAACTGATATAGCTGAGCAGGTGAGCAAGGATCTGTGCGGGTCAAAATATTGGAGATCATGGCATGATAATCAGATGGCAAACCATTTAGAATGCTACTCTGAAACTGCATCGGACTGACCATGTGTCCTGTTAGAGCTAAGGAATCAACTAGGGCTTTAGCTCTGTTATAATACGTGGTGATGTTCTCTGAGGGCAATTTTTTGAGAGCAGAAAGTTGTAAATGTAAATTTCCAACTTGAGCATTAGTCTGAGAGGCAAAAGTCTCATGTAAATAACACCAAGCTTGAGCAGATGTCTGCATCCCAACAACTTGACTTATGATAGCATCACTTAGAGAGGCAAAATAACAGACAAAACAAGTTGATCCATCTGGATCCATCGCAAATAAGCAGGATTCACAGCCTCATTTAGAATTGGTAAGGGACAAACAAAACTTCCATCAACATACTTGTATATATCATTTCCACGTAGGAAGGTGGTCATGACTCCATTCCAGATCCGAAAGTTCTCTGGTTTTAATTTGATGAGATTTGCTGCTGCAGATACTATTGATTGTGATGTTGTATGGATCTGTTGTGTAGGGACTTAAGGAACCTGATGCGATTGCCCAGATCCAACACCAGTGTGACTGCTAAGAAGAGGATCTCGAGTAGTGTTGCCGCCGAGAGGAGGATCGCCCCCAGTGTTGCCACCAGAGAGGGAACCGTCATTGCTGCCGTCGGTGGATGATTCGTCTGGTGGGAGAGTCGTCATGTGTGGAAGAGAAAAAAAAGAAAGAACCCAGGCTATAGCTGCTTTGATACCATAGTTGAAAGCTCAGAGAGCCATATAACAGTAAAGAGAGAATGTAAAATATCTGGATTGTATTCAATCGTGGTGAATATCTGTACAGTGTTAACTGTATTTATATACAACTGTAACATTCTAGAGTCTACTACATGTAAAAGGACTCTGTAACATGAAAGGCCTAGTAGAGAGACTTGGGCCAGACTGTAAACTAAAGCCCAACACGTTATGATCCACTAGGTGGGACGGAGGGAGTATTACTCAATGCAGGCAAGTACTGATTACTTTTCTAGAAAGAACACAACAGCAATGTGTCGACATAGTATGACCAAAAGTCGTATCGACCTTGAGTTGGGGTACACCTTCATTTTAATATTGTTTGGTCGCAAACGGATTAGTAAGGAGATCTGTAATCTGCTCCTGGCTTTTGAGATACGAAACCCTGCTGGCAACACTTTCCTCAACAAAGTAGATATCTGGGAGACGTGTTTGGTTTTATAGTGCAGTACCGAATTTGGTGTTATATATGTTGCTTGCTTTTATAGTGTAGGGCCGAATTTGCTGTTATACATGCTGCTTCGAGATTGTCACACTAAAGGACAGGAGCTGCAGGAAAGAAATTTGGAAGATTTTGAAACAGATATTGAAACTAAATTAGTTCAACAGTATATAAGGACCGACAATGTACTCAACTTTAGTGGAGAACCTTGGCACTGTATCTTGTTTTTGTGGGCAAGATACCAAGAAGAACCACGATAAGTGGCATAGGTAAAAAAGTCTACTGATGTTGCACTCAGCCTGACAGAGGAGCTGGAGCATAGCTGCAGTAGAATTCTTTGGTACCATTAAGGTATCTTTTTAAGGCTTCCCAATGTTGATGAGTAGGTGACTACCCCTTTCCCGATTTATGCTTCGTATGATGAATGGACTGTTGTATTTAAGGGTGGATTCTAGTGCAACTTTAGGCACTTTCCCGATTTATGCTTCGTATGATGAATGGACTGTTGTATTTAAGGGTGGATTCTAGTGCAACTTTAGGCACTAGTACGGGTTTTCCTAAAATCCGAGGTTATCGAATTCAAAGAGTTAGGGGGTTGTTTTTCTTAGTGAAAGTTGGTTGATTGATTAAGAACTTAAAGTTGATTAAGAATGTTCGAGTCATTAATATAGGGAGGAAACAACTTTCACCATTCATAGATTACTATTGATTTTGTCTTTTTTTATCAATTAGGGAAACACTTTAGTCTTTAACCAACTCTTGTGCAATTAAAATAGTACTAATTAAGGTGAGGAGAATCTTTCATTATTTTTTGATAGTTAGACGAGAAAAATGGAGTTAGGAGGATTCAAACTCCAAACCTTCAGTCTCCTACTCTTTATCTCCACGACTCAGATGTCCAAGTCTAGACAGGAGAATCTTTCATTATGAAGAATGAATTAACCCAACTACACTATAGCCTAGTTGTAACAAGTCATTTTAGTCTTTCGATCTGACGTTCTTGCTACAACTTGGTACTCACAATTTCAAATTGTTCGGGTTAACAAAAAAACGTGCTGTTTGGGTTGTAGAGTATGACTTTTCCTCAGAACTGCAACCACCGTCCAAGGTGCAGAATTATTTTTCTTAACGATAAGTTTATAATTTCCTAATAACTTGCAGGACATAAATATAATAGGATCTTTCTTGAAAAAAAAAAAGAATAATCGAGGTTATTTATACGCTTTGAAATTGGCCCCCGGGCCCTAATCAGTCCCAAAATGCCTTGGATCCAACTATACTGCACATATTAGTTGCTATAAAAGTGCTCCAGATCGGCGGATCCAACCAAACCAATCCTTGCCCTCGTGCACGCACTTTTCTGTACATGTAAGCAGACCCGACAAAGTCTAAATGCAATCTAATGTTACTAATTTTGGAACAATAAGTACTTTTGCTTTAGATTGTACCATCAATATGTGAAAATTATATGTAGGTTATCAAACTGTTAGGAAAGAAAGGAAAGAATGTCCTTCCTCTTCTGAACATTTTTTGGATGAACCTCTTATACACATCATTTTGGAAAAAGTATCCTCTTCTTCCGGGCCTTTAGCTGATGATTCCATCAACAACTCTCCTTATTCATCTTTACTTTGCTCATACTAATGTCGTTGATCTTCTTAAGGCTAAGCTTTTTATTAATTTAACTCAAATCCAGCAATAAACCCAATTCTTTGTGGATTATGTATGACAAAACATGCATGTAAGCCAAAATTAATGAGGCTAGTGCTAAGAGTAACCAATACCATTCTTTGCCGCCGATTATGAGGCCTTGTTACAAAGATTGAGGATTACAATCAGTATTCCAAATTTACATTACAAGAGTGAGCTTCTAAGTTTTTTTGCTGATAAGCGGGGAATTTATCTATATTTTGTGTTTTTTTATTAGTTTAGAGATATTGTGTTAAGTTTCTACACTTTAGTGCTTTATTTTGTTAAAAATGAAGAACACCCTATACACGTGGTTTTGTCCTTCAGTAGGATAAAATGCTCACGGAAAGGTTTGAAGTGCGTTAATGTGCTAAATGCTTGATGTGTTGGGTTAAGATGGGAAATAAATAATATTAGAAAAGAGAGAAAGTAGGGAATTGATATTAAATTTAATAACTTTATTGTCTTCTTGGTTTGTGCAGGGAAAGTAAGAAATGATCACCAGTCAACGAGTGTTGGTCACAAGTTAATGGGTCGGCCAACAATCAATAGTCACTAATCTTCGTGTTTAAATAAGGAAAAGAAGAGAAACAAAACTTATCTTTTAACCTACTAAAACCAGCAAGCGCTCCTGATGCGTCCCCGACGTGTCGTGGACGTATCGTGGACTCTAATAAAACTTGATAGTTTAGGAATGGATGCGAGATAAACTTAAACTGGAAAACACATTTCAATTGAGAATTTACACACATGAAATTCACTCAACCTCCCTTGCCCACACACGGACTCCCGTGACAGTTTCAACTTTACCCCTAAAGTCGTCAACCCTCTCCTGACTATCGGCCTACGATTCACCGACCGTTCCCCGACCTGTCGTTCTATCAAATACCCAATGTATTGATATTATAACCCAGTCCTCTCTAGCTCACCAACTCTCTATCACTTACACACACTCCTAAGTCTAATCCACACTTGCCCAGATTATCTCTTTCTTTTCTCTCGTACATGCCTGCTTACATATGGAATCAATGCAAGTATATATACACGGTTGTTAGGATGTAACTACCGTCTTATTAATCCCTAGACTTCTAGGAGTCGACTACAACTTTGATTATTCACATAGCAACCACACTAGACTTGCAGAGATTCTTCAACTTGATTTGGAGGCTTGAACCACGTGTCGCCTCATGGTTGGTCAAGTTGGCGGTAGCCCTCATGATAGGTCGATCACCACTTGTGTGCCCCACTTGTCTGATTGTGTTTGGCTCATTAAATGCTCATAAATGTTCTCTTCTGAATTCATTACGGCTATGTAATGATGTTCATTTATAGCTTTGTTATCTTGTGCATTAATGAACTTCTCCTTTTGTCGTGAGCTTGTCGTAAACAAGTTGCCTAAGTGGATTTATGTTCTTATCTGAATGTGTTGATCCCTTGCAGTCTTCTGTCTTTGATTTTCATCTTTAAGCATGAGAGATATCTTCGCGCGATGTCTGACTGGTTGTCTGTGCTAGAATTCCTCCGGAGCTCTACAGACAGGTGCCCGACTGGTTGGGCACATGTTGTGGATTGAACACGCTTGCAACCTTGCGTGCTAAGCCACTCATGACTTAAGTGCGCTTGCACCTTGCATGCTAAGCCATTTATTCACCTGTCTATCTAAATCATGAATCTTGACAAACGCATTAGATAGACAATACAAGGTTTGCTATCATCAAAACTAAAGGATCTTATCTTAACAATTTCCCCCTTTTTGATGATGACAACCTATACACTTATATGTACTTGGCAATTCAAAAATTGAGAGATTCCCCCTGAGAGAGATTCCCCCTGAGTTTGTTAAGGGTTTTAAGAATGAAAAACTTTAACGAATGATAGCAATAAGTGACAGCTTTTATGCACAATAAGTGACAGCTTTTATGTTATACTATGACCAAAGTAGATAAAGTTTTCATTTAGATGATACATAATACAAGGATGATAGACATTGTTTCACAAGTACTCTCACGAGTACATATACTTTTCTTTCCCCCTTTTCCATATAGCAAAATAGGGAGAAACTACACAACGTAAGATATTATAAAGGCCATGACATTCCATAGATTATAAACTACAAAACATGATCAAGATAATCTAGATGGAGTGACGTAGTGGGTATCCCATTCATAATCTTCTGAGCCAAAAGGCTCCTCCTCCGAAAAACCGGCTTTGATCCAAGAAGGTTTGGCTTTGGTATGATTGATCAAAGGTGATTCAGCTGTGGTAGAAAGGTCGGACTCATCAGACTCTATGGTGAACTCCATGCAGTGTAGGGAACGTGTATGTGATAGAGTGACACTTGAGGTGATAGACTAGGCTGTAAGGGAGTCAGAGTCTTGTTGAACATAGCTTTGGGCGACGTATTTCTTTGGATGTTTAGTGGCCATAAACTTGTGAATGGTGGAGTGAATAGTTTGCTTATTTGAGCTAGATGAGCTTTGTGATGTTTGAGCCATTTCGTGAGATGTGTATGACTGAGTGTAAGTGACGGACGGGGTAAGCAAGTTTTTATAGACAGTTTGGATATGCTCAACACTGGTTGGTGAGTGACATTTAATGAGGTGCTACGTCTTGTGGGCTATGTTTGTAGGCGTTTTAGGTGTCAAGGTCCGAGATTGGATTAGTGGAATGGATGAGACTAAATATCTCAGATCATTTTGTAATTTTTAATCAAGGAAGAAGCAGCCAAGACAATAAATTATTTCGTATCCATCATAAGCATTCAAGTATACAAAAACCAGTTACATTTTCATTGATATCAAAAGGTACTTTGAAACAGATATTCAACGGCAAGATGAAACATTTGATGGAAAAGAAAAATCTAATCCTAAATCTAACTCTCACGGTTTCACTCAAGTCTCTAGGAGACAAAGAACGCTCAGGCTATGTGAGAATCTATAAAATATATTGCTCCTTGAACCATATGATGAACACTTGGTTCAATGGAGACAGCCTGCACAGTGGTAAGAGAGATTCTTACTCACTGAAGAATGTCCCAAGTTAAAGTATCCAGACTGGTCCCCGACCTGTTGTGGACCGGTGAGAGACTTCTTTTTCTCTTGAGTCCTGAAGCTCGTGCTGTTAGTCGAGGTTCTGATCGTGCTTCCTCACTCTTTGTGGGCTTCTGGATGGCAACGAGCTTATCTCCCTTAGTCTTTATCCCCATCTTGGATAGCATCTTAGAGCATATGCAGTCCTAAGTGGTGCGCGCACACTCGTGGAACCTGTCGGTGTCCACTTCACTCTGTAGAAGTGTCGTGGTGACCACTCCCCCGTGCACCAGAACCTTGGTTCACTTGACAACTCTCATCTAGGGTGAGGAGAATCATGGTTTGTAGATCGGTTTTCTCCTTGGTCTTGAGTGCGAACAACAGCCTCACATCCCGTGCATTGACTATGTTAGTGCACTGGTTCCTTGGGGTGATGTTGTGGGTGACTAAGTTGAAGAGGACTTTGTTTGTGATGGACCTGTCCACGGCATTGAAGTTTTACATCGTTGCTCCTTTGTTGAGCATGTTGACTATCTTCCCTCCTTGGTGTCCTAGGTCATTCCAAGTTGTTTCCTTGGGGATGACCAGACCTTCTAGCTCTAGATTGAAAGTCATGCAAATCTAAGACTTGAAGATGGTAATTTGAGTCGTTTGGACTGTCGAGAGGAGGTGGTCATCATCTTCATCACTCTGGAGTGGTCCAAGATGTCTCATATGCTCCTTAAGCAGCTCGGTGTAGACAGGGATAGGCTCCTGGAAGAAGTCTACCCATCCTTGGAACTCCAACAGCTCTATGATCTCTCTTAGACCCATCTTCTTCATCCACTCCATGTCCATCGTCTTTGGTAAGACGGGACAGGATCGGCCGTTGACATTCTCGGCTTTGATCAAGGGAAGCTCTATCTCCTTGAGCTTCTTTAGTCGCATCAGGGACTGTGGAGGTTGAGACTTGGCAACTGATTTTTCAGCGTGAACAAGCTCCTCGACCTTTTGAATACTCGGGAAGAGCCTATCTTTGTTTTCCCCTTAGCCTTCTTCAATTGCTCATGCTCCTCGAGCGTGTGGATGATAGGAGATTGCGATTCTGTGTCAGTATCCCTATCTATGTATTGTCGTTGTGGTGTCGGGGACCTGTCGATGACTGGTTCCCCAAAGGCAGCGATAAGGTTTGCCTCTTCCTCTGAATCAGCTTCTATCTCGTGGTGTATCTCCTCTATTGAAGCATCTTTTTGCGCTGGTTCATCGTGTTGAACCTCCTCTTCTTCTAGTTGTTGTACAATTGCTTCAATTTCAGCTGAGATAGTCGTTTTTTCTTCATTGGAGAAGTGTAGTCGTCGTGTGGCCTTTTCTGGGGTAGAGTGAGATTTTTATGGTGTTGATAGCTTTTGAGTACACTTTGATGGCGTGTCACGCGACCAGTTATAGCGGTGGAATGGCTCTTGGATTTTCTGGATTACTGTATGGAGATTTTGGTGGTTTTTGGTGAAGGAGCGGGAGAAGACATTTGTGGATTTTCTGTGGGAGCAGGGTTAGGAAGAATAGTAGGTTTGAAGGTGCCAGATCCAATGAGGTGGTAGGTTTTAGGAATATGGGTTCTTATGTACTCTACCTCATTCGCTTGTAGTTCTCCTTCTTGTACTACTTTGACCACGAGTTGATCTTCTTCTTCTTTGGTCAGAAGAGCTAAGGATTTGGTCAGCTGTATGTCGGCCACTTGTGTTGAGGAAACTTCCTTGAGTCTGGCTTTTGCTGTTGATCGGAGAGCAGTCTTGGGTGCCATTTTTAGTGTAGAGGATTTTGTACTGGAATTTAGAACTTTTAGCTTGGGTGTTCTTTAACGGCTGTGAGGCAAGGGATTTTTGCACTTAAGCTCACAAGAGTGTTGTAAGAGAGAAGAGAAAATGTTCACAGTGCTTAGAGAGATTAGAGAGTGAGGGCAATAGTGTGACAAGAGAGGAACTCTCGTCTCCCTTTTATAGATGTCGAGTAATGGTCGGCGACCGCTCCTCGTCCGCTCACTGACATGTCCTAACGGTACTATTCATAACAGGCAGCGGTCGTGACAGTCTATCATCGATCGTTTGGTGATTTTCCCGTTTCTAACCGTTGAACTATCTCTAGCCTAATCTCGCTTTGTGGAAAATGACATATCTGTTTCAAGTAGTCATTTGACATAATTTGTATGCATTAGATTGATCGTTTACTACTGAACGACAATATAATAGGTGTTGCTCACATGTCGGTGATATATCATGGGAAATAAAAGACAGTTTAATTGTGATCAATGAATATCATTCCAAGATCATGAACAATCTTAGTAGACTTTTCTCTACTTAATGGCTTAGTAAAGATGTCAGCTAGTTGGTCCTCAGTAGAAATATACTTTAAACCAACTAATTCTTTTTCACAACAATCTCTAAGAAAGTGATGTCTAATGTCAATATGTTTGGTACGAGAATGATGCACATGATTTTTGGAAATAGAGATGGCACTTGTATTGTCATACATAATTGGTAATGTACCTGTTTTGACGCCATAATCACCGATTTGTTGTTTAAGCCATAGGAGTTGAGTACAACAACTTGCCGCAGCAATGTATTCAGATTCAGCTGTTGAGATTGTAACACTTTGTTGTTTCTTTGATCCCCATGCAATCAGACATGACCCAACAAAGAATGTTGTTCCTGAAGTGCTCTTTCTATCTGTGATAGATCCTCCATAGTCTGCATCTGAAAATCCTACAACGTTACAGTTAGTGAACTTAGGATAAAAGAGACCAAGATTCATGGTTCCTTTTAAGTAACACATGATTCTTTTTACAGCTGTGAGGTGACTTTCTCTTGGATTTGCTTGAAACCTTACACATAAGCAAACGCTATACATAATGTCAGGTCTACTAGCAGTTAAATATAGAAGAGAACCAATCATCTCTCTGTATGATCACTGGTCGACCGGTCGGTCACCAGTCATGATGCCCATCTTGGTGCTAACTGCCATTGGTGTGTCAAACGTCTTATATTCCTTCATTCCAAATCTCTTTAGCAAATCCTTTACATACTTCTCTTGGGATATGATAGTCCCTTCGTCATTTTGCTTGACTTGAAGTCCTAGAAAGAACTTCAATTCTCCCAGATCACTCATCTCAAATTCCTTTTTCATCAATACTTCAAACTTTTTACAATATTTTTCATCAGAGGCTCCAAAGATTATATCATCAACATATACTTGCACAATTAGGAAATCTCTTTTGTTGTTGTAAGCAAATAGAGTTTTGTCTACTTTACCTCTTTTGAAGTGGTTTTCCAATAGATAGGAAGATAGGCGAGCATACCATGATCTTGGTGCTTGTTTGAGCCCGTAAAGAGCTTTGTCAAGTTTAAGTACCATGTCTTTTCCTTCTTGTGTCTCAAAACGTGAAGGTTGCTCAACATATACTTCCTCTTTGACTTACCCATTTAGGAAGGCACTTTTGATGTCAAGTTGGAAGAGTTTGATTCCTTTGTGTGCAGCTAATACTATTAGTAATCTGATAGACTCCATCCTTGCTACTGGAGCGAAGGTTTCTTGGAAGTCTATTCCTTCTTGTTGATGATATCCTTAAGCTACCAGACGAGCTTTGTTTCTGACAACTTCTCCCATTTCATTCAGCTTGTTTCTAAAGACCCATTTTGTGCCAAGTAGTCCTTGATGAGTAGGTAGAGGCACAAGATGCCAGACTTTGCATCTTTCGAACTAGTTTAGTTCTTCTTGCATTGCATTGATCCAGTCTGAGTCTCGAAGAGCTTCCTTGACGTTCTTGGGCTCGATGGGTGAGACTGTCGTTGAGAAGGCTAGTAGATCTCAAGTCTATGCTCTTGTCTGAGTTCCTTTGGATATGTTTGATATGATATTCTCCAATGGATGATTTTTATACAAAGAACATGATTGATGAATGGTTGATGGTGATAGGGGATCCTCGACATCATTGTTTCCTTCGTTGACCTGTTGTTGACCTATCGCTGACTTGTCGGGCAAGTTTTCTTCAGTCAATGATTCACCTTTGGGATTATCTGTGAGATCCTGATCAACTAGATCAAATCCAAGTTCTTCATCTCTATTAGATTTCCTGATCTTGAGTATGTCAGCCTCATCAAAGACAATGTGCACACTTTCTTCCACCTTCAGGGTCCTTTTATTGTATACCTTGTATGCTCGGCTTCTTTCAGAGTATCCAAGGAAGATGGCCACATCACTTCTGGCATCAAACTTTCTAAGGAGACTATTTTCATTGTTGTGGACATAGCATTTGCAACCGAAGGTCCTGAAGTGACTTATGTTTGGTTTTCTTCCTTGATTAACTCATAGGGAGTTTTGTTGAGGATAGGTCGTATGAGCGTTCTATTTGTGATGTAGCATGCAGTTGCCACTGCTTCTGCCCAGAAGACCTGAGGGATATTGCTTCATAATAGCATGGCCCTGGCTACTTCTTGTAGTGTTCTATTCTTTCGCTCAACTACCCCATTCTGTTGGGGTGTTCTTGGTGCTGAATATGTGTGATTAATCTCTTGTTGTTTACATATATCCATGAATTGTTGATTCTCAAACTCTGACCCATGATCAGACCGAAGAGTCTTGATCTTGAGGTTAAGTTGTATTTGGACTTTTTCTTCAAAGGCTTGAAATTTCTCAAAGACTTCGTCTTTGGAAGCAATAAAGAGTGTCCAAGTGAATCGTGAGTAATCATCAACAATTACAAACACATACCAATTTCCTCCAAAACTTTTGATTCTCATGGGTCCACATAAGTCCATGTGAAGTAATTCAAGTGGCTTGGATGTACTAACTAAGTTCTTTGACTTAAAAGAAATCTTAGTTTGTTTGCATCTAACACAAGTATCACAAAGATTGGTCTCAGATTTCTTGATCTCAGGAAGACCTTTAACCAATTGTTTCTTGACAGGTTTCTTTAACAAGGAAGTGCTAACATGCCCTAGTCTTTTGTGCCATAGTGTATAGTCATCTATTGAAGCAGTCAAGCATGGAAGATTAGGATTGTCAATATCCTCCAAACTAGTTACATAAACATTTTTTCCACCTTTTTTCCTTTAACAACTTTTTGCCATTGTTCTGACTTACTATACTACAATGTGTAGGATATAAGTGAACTGAATTGCCTTTATCACAAATTTGAGAAACACTAAGCAAGTTGAATTTTAAACCATGAACTAGATTTACACTATCTATGAAATAATCAGATGTAATACCAACCTTACCTACACCAATGATTTTTCCTTTCTTGTTGTCGCCAAAGGAGACGGTTCCTTGGCTCCCTAGTTCAAGTGAGAAGAACTTCTTTTTGTCTCATGTCATGTATTTAGAGAACCCACTGTCAATGTACCAGTAGGGGTCCATTCTCACTCGATTCTGCACTTAACACGTTAATGGTGTGGGGTTAGGGTCCATAGAAAGGTTGGACCCATTTCCACCATTAAATGTTCTAAGCTCATTTTTTACTATCCATTTTAGTCCTAGTTTCTTGAGTTGCCAATGCCTCATAAAACACGTTTTATAGCAATTGGATTCATGATGACCAGGTTGTCTGCATAAGCTGCAGACATCTCTACGACTGGTCTTTGACTGGTATCTGACATGTCGTTTGCTTCTCTTCATGGGTGTCTTAGAAACAACATCTATCTTAGAATATTTTTCTTTGATGGTAACTAGTTCCTTTTCTTTAGTGTTAAGAGCAACAACCAATTCATCGATTTCAGGCTATTTTTCATGCTTCAATTTTTCATGAGCGGAGAGAATCTCACTATAATCGCTTTTTAATTTCATGAGTGCCCTTATGAGATTGTATACCTTGCTTTTATCTGAGGTTTTTCTCAATTTTCATTTTCTTCCAAAAGTTCATCGTTTTCGGTTTCTAATGCCTCCAGGTGATCAACTAATGTAAGAGAAAACTTTCTAAGTCCTAGAAGTTCAGCCTTTTGAATTCTCCTTCTAAGTTTAGAATAGTTTACCTTATGTTGTTGTTCTTCTTCTTCTGATTCTGAGACATCATTGTCTTGTGCCATCAAGCACACTTTTTCAAGGCATAGGTGAGCCTTCTCATCTTCTGAGATGTCGCTGTCTGAGGTTTGATTGTCAATGCTTTGTTCAGAATCTCCCCATGCAGCAACGAAGGCTTCCTTCTTTGGTCCTTTGTTGAATGATCGTCGGACAGGCCTCTTGACCCTGTTGTTGTCCTCTCGGGATCGTTGAGGATAGTCTTTGATATGATGTCCGTGTTTTGAACACCCAAAACACTTGTCATTGTTTTTCTTTTAATCATCCGACTCCTTGGACTCCTTGCCTTTCCTCGTTTTATTTCTTATGAACTTTTGAACGTACCTCTTAGCATAGAGGACTATTTCATCATTGTCGTCTCCTGACTCGGATCTTTCATTATCAGCTACTTGAAGGGATATGCCTTTCCCTCTATCTCTAGATGATCTTTATGAATTCCTGTGTTATAGTTTTAACTCAAAAGCCATTAGAGATCCTAGCATGTCTGCCAGAGACATCTTGGAGAGATCATGCACTTCTTGCATGGCATTGACTTTGCTGTCAAAGGAGGCAGGAAGAGATCTGAGGAACTTCCGAATTTGATCCTCGTTAGAGATAGTTCTTCCAAGCACCAACATTTTGTTGATCAGCTTAGTGAACCTTGTATGCATTTCAGAAATGCTCCCCTTTTCTTCCTTCTTGAATAGCTCACAATGAGTGAGTAGCAACTCAATTCGAGTCTTTTTTGTCTCATCATTCCCTTCATAAGTGACCTCAAAAGTTTTCCAAATCTCTTGGCTGTTTTAGCTGAAGCAATCTTGGAGTATTACTCGGGTAGTAGTCCACAATGAAGTATTCTTACAGCTCGAGCATTGAATACCAGCTTCTTGATTTGATCATCTGTCATGCTGTCGATAGATATGTCTTGTCCTTGAGTGTTCTGGAAGGTATACTCTCCATGTGTTATCACCCTTCACATTCTTGGATCGTCAGACTTGATATGAAATTCCATCTTATTCTTCCAGTGAGTGTAGCTGTCTCCATTGAAAGGTGGTGGTCGATTTGGTGCGAACCTTCTTCTGTTGCTAGAATGCTTGCATGAGACATCTTGATCATCTTCCAAAGCAGTTAGCTTTCTAGAAGAGACCCGCTCTGATACCAATTGAAACCAGCAAGCGCTCCTGATACGTCCCCGACGTGTCGTGGATGTATCATGGACTCTAATAAAACTTGATAGTTTAGGAATAGACACGAGATAAACTTAAACTGGAAAACACATTTTGATTGAGAATTTACACACACGAAATTCACTCAACCTCCCTTGCCCCACACACGGACTCCTGAGACAGTTTCGACTTTACCCCTAAAGTCATCAACCCTCTCCAGACTATCGGCCTATGGTTCACCGACCGTTCCCCGACCTGTCGTTCTATCAAATACCCAATGTATTGATACTCTATCGCAGTCCTCTCTAGCTCACCAACTCTCTAGCACTTACACACACTCCTAAGTCTGATCCACACTTGCCCAGATTATCTCTTTCTTTCTCTCGTACAGGCCTGCTTACATATGGAATCAATGCAAGTATATATACACGGTTGTTAGGATGTAACTACCATTCTATTAATCGCTAGACTTCTAGGACTCGACTACAAATTCGATTATTCACATAGCAACCACACTAGAATTGCAGAGATTCTTCAACTTGATCTAGAGGCTTGAACCTCGTGCCGCCTCATGGTTGGTCAAGTTGGCGGCAACCCTCTTGATAGGTGGATCACCACTTGTGTGCCCCACTTGTCTGATTCTGTGTTGTTCATTAAATGCTCATAAATGCTTTCTTCTGAATTCATTACAGCTATGTAATGATGTTCATTTATAGCTTTGTTATCTTGTGCATTAATGAACTTCTCATTTTGTCGTGAGCTTGTCGTGAACAAGTTGCCTATGTGGATGTATGTGCTTTATCTGAATGTGTCGATCCCTTGCAGTCTTTTGTCTTTGATTTTCATCTTTAAGCATGAGAGATATCTTCGTGCGGTGTCTGACTGGTTGTCTGTGCTAGAATTCCTCCGGAGCTCTCGTAGACAGGTGCCTAACTGGTTAGGCACATGTCATGGATTAAGCGCGCTTGCAACCTTGCGTGCTAAGACACTCATGACTTAAGTGCGCTTGCAACCTTACGTGCTAAGCCATTTATTCACCTGTCTATCTGAATCATGAATCTTGACAAACACATTAGATATATAATACAATGTTTGCTATCATCAAAACTAAAGGATCTTGTCTTAACATAGAACTCTCCTTAAAATTATTCAATATTTTCCTTCCTTCTTTAAAGTAGATTATTATTTATTTAATAAATAGTATTCTTCTTTATTTCACATATTGTTTCTATTTAAAACGTCAATTTTCTTCATTTTCTCTTCATCCTCAACGTATCGTCATGACGCTCCTTCACTTCCAACTTTCTAATTCACGCTCTTGTTCCTAACGTTGTGAAATCGCTTCCTGGTGTCGGATAGGATTACGTTGGGTAAAGTGTTCTACTTAGATAGTTTATAAAATATTTAATTATGATTAGTAGTTCCTGATTGTTGATTATATATATATTTAGACTCCGATTACGTCGACGAGTGCTACCTGTAGTCCTATGGAGTTGATCTCCTGAAGTGATATGATTATTCAGGTAAATCTCTATGCTCATGTTGTTTGTCTTCATGTTTTGCAAATCAAAGGAAAAGGTTTTGGTTATTTGGATGGAAGATTATTGATTCTCAGATTGTGGTTTCATAAATTGGGGTAATTCCCCACATATTAGAAATGGAGGAATTGGAATATTTCTGGTAATGGTTTAGTCAAGGTTTTTGGGAGACTTTCACGGGAATGGTTATTATGTTTTGGAGCCCACATGTGCTCCTCATTATGATTATTTAGGTAGCACAAAATGTTGTAGTTAAGCTCTATGATCTACTCTATGTTACTGCTATTTCATAAGGGGTGTGCACACTTAAGGACTTAGGGTGAGGTGGTTATTTGATGTCCCATAGGTGATTGTCTTGGATTATTGTTTAAGGTCCCATAGGTGACCCCGTGTTTGGAATTATGGTGGGCTCCTGTTGAAAGCTCCCTACTTATTTGCTGGTTATTGTGGATTCTGGAAAAATTATTCAATTGTTCAAACCTCCCTCTTCTCTGATTGATAAATGGTAAATGAACTTCAAAATGTATTTTACACATTGAGGTAGGGTTTACTCAGTTTTTCTGATTTGTGCGATCCCTTTTGCTTTTGTCTATTGTTTTCTGATCGTAGGTATTAATGGCTGAATTGGGGAATTGGGAACGCGCTACCACATAGTCTATGAAGGATGGCTATTGTTCTGAATTATTGAGTAAGATTATGTTGGTTTGAAACACTTTCATAAAATTATGTTGTTCATAAAATATTCTTGAGTTTGTTTTGAGATGATTTAAGCCTGAGCACTCAACGGGTGTTGAGTGTGGCGGTAATACCCTGGAGAATTGATTCCGCTGCTATTTTGAAGTTATACTTGATTTTGATGTTCAGAATAACCTTTCTCGGTATTTTTATAGATTGTAGTGAAATGTTCTTATGATTTTGAATATTGCTTTCATTGCGTTTATGTGGTACCAGTTGCTAACAATGTTTACTAAAATGTTTCTCTACTTGATGATATTAATTTCATTAGTGTTTTGGTGCTTTTCTAACTCTGATTTCGTACAGAAATTTGCATTTCAGGACCTGTCCGGACATCCGTCTGGACATCAATGTTCGGACAGGCCCCGAGAGTTCACTTTGTTTTTGCTGATTTGTGTATGTCCGAACATCTGTCCGGGCTTCAAAGTTCAGACAGTATGCAAGGATGAATCCACTTGCAAGTTTCGACTTATGTCCAAACTTGCAAGCTCAGACCAACATTCGGAAATCCATGGTTTTAATTCTTGACTTGTGTTCGAACTTCTAATGTCTGGACACAAGTTCGGACTTATTCTGTTTCTAATCTCGACCTGTGTCCGAACTTCCAATGTCTGGACACAAGTTCGGACAATTGGATTTTTCACAGTTTATTTCTTCTCGGCTTGTGCCCGTCTGGCAACGTCTGACACAAGTCACAAGTCTTGTTTTTCACTTTTATGACTCGTTTGGAGTCCGTTCTTGATCCTGTTTGCACCGTTAGATTCGTATTTCCATAAGCTTTCTTTTAAGGTAAAATCTAGGGTGTTACATGTGTACCTCTCTGGCAAGGGATTGTTATGGCATCTTCATTGAGGAAAGAAACAAACTGAAGCATCTTTTGGGTAAGTTAAATTATAGGGTGTGTCTTTGTTGGGCAAAATAGTGATTAAACTATTCTGCTAACTATGGGTAGTGAACCTAATTGTTATAGCTCAACAAGGTTGTATCCACAGGGACTTCGTAACTATCTAATCAATTATAAGATTAGTGAAAATGGAAGAATGTAAATAAAAGAGCATAGATGTAAAATGGGGTTTTTGGGGTTTTGGGGATTTTTGGTTGATAATCGGAAATCAAGGAAAACATTAAACCTAAACTAACTAAGCTAAGATAGGTGCACTCCGGGATGAAGGGAATCGCCCAAATATACCTTAATGTACTCATAAACATACCTCACTTTAGTTGTATATTAAAACTAATGTAAAGATTCTTCAAATCTTGGACTAATCAAATCTTAACTAATTAATCACACCCCTTAATCCAAAAAGGCTAGAGTCACTATATAGCATTCACTTTAAGCTCCTAACAATAGCCTTAAAGTTTCACTCCCTAATTTAAAGAAATAAAAGTTAGGGTTTATCCCTAATTTGTCTAATTCTAAGCTCAAGGCATAATTTTGCAAGGAACCACAAATAATGCAATACAAAGCGATCATGAAGCATTAGAGAGATAAAATCAACTATTAAAAAAGATAAGTATTACAAGCAACATTTAGGGATTTGGGGTCAAACCCTCTAACCTAGAGCACATATGAGTCTATACAACCATTAGAGAGTAAATGAGGGAGAAATATTCAAGCTTTTCCTTCTCTTCTTCTCCTATTTTCTTTTCTCTTATTTCCCCCTCTATTTTTGCCTCTTATCTCATGGTTTAGAGCTGGGGTCGAGTTTGTGAATGAATGGGAAGAAATGCCACAAAATTCTCATTTTTAAAACGCTGAACTGGGAAAAAATTCATGCTGATCGACCCTATGGGGCGGTCGACTGGGGAGGTCCGTAACAGAGAAGAAAATTCAACTTCGACCGACCCATAGGGGCGGCCACCTAGGTAGACTAGACTTCAAAATGCTTCCTCTAGTTTTGTGTTTTATCAATGCGTACGTCTCTGCGTCTACTTTATTCCTAGCTATGTTATTCCTCCTGTTTTAGCAATACTTCTGTAAAACACCAATAAAACACAAAACTAGAGGAAACGAGCTAGAGTGGAGATATGAGCATGAAAAGTGTTGATAAAACCTACTAAATACACCCCTAAAATATGCTCATTTGGAGACTCATCAGTCTTACAATTGATATGTGGACTTCCGGACTACTTTTGAGCTACATGTGTCTAACAACTCATTTTATTTATGATGATTAGAAGTTGAACAAAAGGATCATTAAATTTTGCCCTGTGGCTGGTCATTCAGTGGGGTTTACTAAGAGTTGTGAAAAGAGTTGTGAAAAGATTTGGGTGTGGACTTGGATTGAAAAATATTTTGACCATGACAGTGGACAACACCAGTTCAAATGATTTGGCAATTCGATACTTGAAGACATGCATGGATCACTGGGATAACAATGTTTTGGATGGTAAATATTTTCATATGAGATGTGTTGCACACGTCCTTAACTTAGTTGTTAAGGAAGGATTGAAAGGTCTTGATGCATCCATCTCAAGGGTTCGCAACATTATCATGTGTGTGAGGTCTTCTCCTATAAAACTTATATCATTTAAGACATATGTAGAAGAAGAGAGATAACAAACAATGGACTTGTTTGTTTGGATGTTGACACACTAATACAAAATAGACCTATTGCGGCGGTTGTTTTGGACCTATTTTGGCGGCTCTGAACCACTGAAATGGAGACTACCAAAATAGGTGTGTGATCCTATTTTGGCGGTTGTTAGCTAGGAACCGCCGAATTAGACGTGTTTTTACAACAACAAAAACACACCTATTTTGACGGTTCCTAGCTAATAACCACCGAAATAGGTGTAATTTAAAATATATATTGTTATTGTTGCCCTGTTTTCAACCTTGCCAGTTGTTAGACATATAAGTCCGTATATTTATTCCCTTATATATAAGTTATAGCCGTTGTACATTTATGTATAAATACTCTCTCGGCTTTCCTCTCTATAATATAACATACTACAATATTAATAAAGATATCTCTTTCCGGTTCTCTAAATCTCTCATGGTATCAGAAGTTCAAGAAATTAGAGTAACCCACAAAACAAGATTTCTTCTTCCTCGATGGCCGACGACGAAGAAAATCCCAACAACGATGGCGTCCAAAACCCTAACACACCCAAAATCTCCAACACCCCAGAATCAGGATCTACTTCTGGCAACAAAGATAAAATTCTTTACCTTCACCCATCCGATAGTCCCGGTACCCTGTTTGCTCACAAATTCGACGGCAAAGGCTTCGCTACCTGGAAGCGCGCCTTCATAGTCGGTCTTTCCACCAAAGGCAAGGTTGGATTTCTCACCGGCGACGTCAAGCGAACCAATTACGACGCCGCAAAGCAACACGACTGGGATAAGGCGAATAATATGGTCCTCGCCTGGTTGTTTACCGCTCTCAGCGACTCATTAAAGGAAAGTGTCATTTATTATCCCACAGCCGCTCAAGCTTGGGCGAATCTTTGCAAATGATGGGACGATCCTGCGGGCACCAGACTGTACACCCTCCGTCAAGAATCCCAACACCTTGAACAAGGCCGTGACACCGTCAACGACTATTATACACGATGGATCAAGATTTGGAATGAACAAAACGAACTCATCAATATATCTCCTTGCACTTGCGGTTCAGCTGTAGATCTCCAGAAACAACGCGAGAATGAACGAGTCTTCGATTTTCTTATGGGTCTCAATGACTCTTACAAATCCATTCGAAGCAATATTCTCATGCTTATTCCCTTACCTTCTCTTGAACAAGTTTATTCCACGCTTCGCCAAGAAGAAAACCATCGAAATTCACGAAAAACAAGAAAAGGTGACTCAGATGACGGACTCGCATTTGCCGCTACAAACCCTAGTTTCCCAAATCGACGGTCCCCCGATACTCGCAACCCTCAACCTCGAACCGACACAAAGAAAGTTAAGTGCTCCCATTGCAAAAAGATGGGACATTCTTACAATGACTGTTATTGGGTAAAGGGCACTTTTCCAAGTTATTGGCGCAACAAGCCGAAGAATCCAGTTTCTGCTGCTGTCACTGATGATGTTTCCCCACCTTCCTCGAATGAATCACCGGTCCCAGGCTTCACCAATGACCAACTTCAAGCGCTTACAGCCCACATTAAGGATAAACAGACACCTGTTCCTGGCATCAACCCACGGCAATTGGCATCATTAAGCGCCTATCTCGACCAGAATATTCAAGATCGCATAGAAAACAGAACTGATTTTTTTAATCAGTTCGCAGGTACAATTATCTCTTCCTCGAACACAAAATACATGAATAATTTACAAAACTCTTGGGTGATCGATTCCGGTGCTACAGATCACATCTGTGGTAATATACACTTATTTATTGATGCCTGATTTTACTGTCTGCCAAAAATTGTGAATATGCCTGATGGTCACTGTGGTAACATTAAGGGTTTTGGTACAATTCGTCTCACAAATCAGTTTCTGCTGCATAATGTTTTATATGTTCCCAGTTTTAAATTTCATTTACTCTCTGCTCGCAAGTTTTTACAACAGATAAAAGCTAGCATGATACACATGACAATGTATGTGCCTTGCAGGACCATAAGACAAACGTTTCTGTCAATTTTGCATTTTAGAAAAATGGTTTATATGTTTTGGACCCTGCTTCTCTGGATGGTTTCTTATCCAAACGGAACCGATATTGTACTGCTCCGCTTACATCTGCTTGTAATGATACTTCCATAGACTCTGCTAAAGTTGTGAATATGAATAACAATGCTCTGTCTTCACTTGTTCCAAATGATGTGACATTATGGCATTTACGTTTGGGTCATACTCCCTTAAGCACACTAGCAAAACTCAAACTAATTAAACATACAGATGTGATAAAAGATTTTCTATGCGATAGTTGCAATAGAGCCAAGAACCACCGCCTTCCTTTTCCACATTCTGTTACAACTAGTGATGACATTTTTGATTTAATTCACATCGATATTTGTGGCCCCTTTAGACAGGCTAGCCACAACACAAGAAACATTTTTTAAGCATTGTAGATGACAAAAGCAGAGCCCTCTGGATTAAACTACTTCAAACTAAATCCGAAGCTTTTTCATTCATCAAGTCATTTATAATTTATGCAGAAAGACAATTTAACAAGAAAGTCAAATGCATTAGATCTGATAATGCACTTGAACTAGGTAGTTCAAATGAGGGGAAACAATTCCTCAATTCCTTAGGAATCATTCACCAAACATCCTGCCCATACACTCCTCAACAGAACGGAATTGTAGAACGCAAACATAGATATCTAATGGAAACAGCTAGAGCTTTATATCACCAATCTAAGATTCCAATAGATTATTGGAGTGAATGTCTTCTAACTGCCACAGACATTATAAATAAATTACCTTCCTCTTCTTTACAAGGAAAAACTCCATATGAAATTCTTTACAACAAACAAATAGATTATACAAATTTAAAGGCCATAGGATGCTTAGCTTATGCTCTTATTCTCGGCCCAAGACAAGGGAAATTCAGTTCCAAATCAACCCCTTGTGTTCATTTAGGTTTAGCTGAGCAACATAAAGGATATAAATTATTAAATTAGAGGATTACACCATAATCACATCTAGGGATGTCTTATTTCACGAATCTGTATATCCTTTCCACCCCACCTCCCCCATTCCTCCCTTCCCACTCCACCAATTCTGTTACACCTACAGAACCAAAACCTATAGTATATGTTTCTGATGATGATCTCCCTTCCTCTCCCAATCCACCACTTGTCCAGCCCACCACTGAAATACCCCAAACCTTAATGAGTTGTTTAAATATTAAATAATAAATTGTTAAGACTAAAAAGAGTCTTAGTAACATTAGTAAACAATTTAAAAGACAGTAAATATAATAAAATGCCTTAAAGGCAATAAGGGCAAAATATGCTCTAAGCTTGGGATAATCTTGGTTAAGACTTAAGGAAATTACCAAGACCTTATTTATATATTAATGAACCTATTAAATCAATTACCAAAGAAAACCAAGCTTGAAAACAAGTAAAACACAAAATGTGCTTAAAGGAGTCTTAAAGCACGTCTTTGAGAAACTGTTTTGTAAATGAGTTTTGAATGGCTTATGTCCATCATTACTCTTTAATTAATATGTGTACTACTTAGTATCACATTTAGAAGTTTAAAACAATGGGAAATCAAAGATTTCACTGTTGTGTGCCTTGTTTTAGTGAATAGTAACTAAAATAAGCTAGTTTGTAACATATGTCAACATAAGTAATTTAATTGATCAATTAAGACTGGGTAATCCCTTATAACATATGGGGGCCGGTTTTATTGTGTGTGGTGAGTCACCACCCTTGTCAATCAACCAGCAAATAAATGAGTAATTAAGAGAGAGAGCACTATTTGCTTTATTTAACGACTACCCACTCAAGGCTTTTGCAATCAATCATTCTCTTCATCTCCCTCATTCTCGCGTATCCCATCTCCTTCCTGCTCTCTTTCACGGTTGAAGCAGCACAGCACCAGACACCACCTTCAAATCCTTGTAACTTCTAGCTCACTTGGCCAAATTAAAAACTAAGACCACCAATCTCTTAGTCTCATCAAGCTCTTCAACTTGGTCCTTTCAAATCTTCAAGAGCTCCATTTTGGTGCCAAGGGGAATCTCCATGGAAGGAGCTTGAGCTCATCTTTTCACGTATTATTGTTCTCCTTTGCTTCAAGGTAAGGAAACTCAAGAAAAATGATGTTCCTCCATGTTTTGTGCTGTCCGAAAATTACCTTAAATGGTGTCCTTATGTTGCCTTGTTCTAGCTTCATTCCAACCATTCAAGGACTGGGTGGAGTCCTCTCTTGACAAGTATCCAAACTCTCTCCAAGATCTAAGATTTCTGAAACAAGAAAGAACTTGTGAGGAAAGGAGGTAATTATACTAATCTAAAATAGCTTATAATGCTTTAGGAAAATGAGCTAATATTGTTTATTGAAACTACCTAAAGAGCCAATGGTAAATGACTTAGAAAAATGTTCTCAAAGAGACTAGTAAAAGGACATATGTATTGTTGTGTGTATTTGCAGGTCAAAAGGCAAATATATTGAGGAAATTCAGTGTTTAAGATTTATGCATTTTAAGAGCCTAAGTGCTATGCAATTTTAATTGTGCACTATGTCGTAATGTGGTGTATATTTGGTGAAGTTTTGTGTATAAGAGTGTTCTTGATGGATATTAGTGTTCTAGTAAGTTAATGGTGAAAACAATGTGTTATGGCTTAGCAATATTCTAGGAGAGTCCATGTCGAAATTTTGGAAATGTTAGTGAATAACCAAGTGTTTTACAGGAGAAGAAATAATGCTTAAGTGTTGATGGATCTGATAAGAAGATTGTGTAACAAGTGAAACATGGATTTAGGTGTGTTTAAAATGATATTTAGACATTAGAATATACCTAGGAACATTTGGTAAAGTTATACAATTAATGGAGTTGGAGAACTAAGGTAACAACACTTGAAAAATGACATTTTACCAATTCTGTAGGTTAGGTCCGGGACATAGGTTATGGTTCAAGTCCAGGACCGTATATCAAAAACGGGCCGAGAGTTTCTAAGACTATGTGGTCCGGGACTTGGGTCTTGTACAAGGACCCGGACCACCCTCCTTAAATCACCCGAGAGTTTTTGCCTAGAATGGTCCGGGACTTAGGACCTGTATGAAGTCCCGGACCACCCCATTAAAAGAGGCCGAGAGATTTGTTAAGTGTAGGTCCGGGACCTAAGTTAGGGACCAAGTCCCGGACCACTATAAAACTTGGTTTTTGGGTATTTAAACGATGTCTAATGATAGGAATAAGTTAGTAATGATGTTATAAGGTTATATAAGACATGTTAGGAGTGTTATAATGACATTTCAAAAGATGAGGAGTTAAGACAAATGTGGAAATGAGATAACTAGAAATGTGAAGCAGTAATGTTAACAGTGGACTAGTGCGTTAATTGATCGACGTTACTAAATGTGTTTAGGATTCTCTCAAGGTGGGAACCAGTCGAGGCAAGGGCCAAGGTATGGTTTTCTTGCAGTCTGTTGCCTACCGGTTTACACCGGCTTGTGTGCTGTTTGTTTTCTGTGTGTTTATGACCTTGTAAGACTTAAGTCATGTAATGAGTTTACAGTTGTTATATTATTATGTTGTTGAGATGCGACTCATTTCCCTTGTGTGTGTCTAACAAGACTTAATCACTTGATTGTGATCTGCGTATTGTGTTGCAATGTTGTACTACTAACAAGTGCTATCGGGGAAGTGAGGAGTCCGGTAGTTCCGGCCACGCGTGTGAGTATGGGAGTCGATGTCATTTACCGGTTCGATTCTCTCTGTATGTTTAGGCTGTTTTCCAATTTGGTTTCAACCTTCCCTTTAGCTTATCCAAGGCTATTTTACTGACTCACGTCGGGCCACAGGGGCATACTACATGTTTATTCGGCGTGCTCGGGATCACTATATCCGACACACCTGGTGATTAAGTTATCCGTTCAATTTTAAAGTGACGGTGACGAGTTATGTAACGAGCTTGGCATGAGTTTGGCAACAATCTCTAGGCTCTCGAAGTGATCTAACTTTGTTGGTTCGTTTCCTAAAAGGGATTCGTTCTTGTGTGTTATGTGTGAAGTTGTCTGCTATGCAATATCCTTGCTATGCTAATGTATATATGTTGTTGTTGTGTAAAATGAATGCCATGTTATCATGACAAATGGTTGCACGTATCCCGGTAGCCGATGGGCTGCGCGTTAGCCATACCAGCAAAGGGTTGCTGACCCCCTTTGGGGGCTATGTTTATTTGCAGGATGAGGATCGAAGAAGCGGAGTGGCTGTAAATCTAGGCTAAGAAATACTTAGGCCAAATCTTGGATATCGGGCCCGGGATGCGCCTGTGCTCCCGTGGCAATATGTATTTCAGTTGTAGACAGTATGCAATGGGAGTTTGTAGTGACAGTGTATAATTATGGGTGTAAGCTAGATACTCGGTAATATGAACATGTACTTATGGTTTTAGTTTCTATGCTCGGGAGTCTGATCATCAGACCGATACAATTTGTATTTATTCAGCCTTGTTAACCACGTGGGTGGTTGACGGCGTTGTAGCACCAATCGTTTAGTTATAATTTAGTTGTTCAATTTCCGTTGCGTTCCAGTTATTATTAAGTGCGTAGTAGGGGTGTTACAAAAAGTGGTATCAGAGCGAAGTGTCGCTCTGATGACAAGAATACCGAGCTTAGGTATATACCGAGTTAGGGAAGCTAGCGATAGTTACCAAGTAAACAGTTATGGATAGGTTAATCACTAACTAAGTGTGGAAATACCTTTAAGTCGGGTAAGCGTACAACCGTTGGACCGATAAGTGTATAAGCATGTTGCTAATAAATGTTTGTGTGAATTCAGATGTCAGGTAGACCACGTGGTAGAGGCCGCGGACGCGGTACGGATGAAACTGGGGACCAGGGAGAGAACCCTACGGCGCAAGTTATGGCCGATGCTGTTGCGGCCGCCGTAACCCAGATGGTCCCACAGTTAGTAGCTGCGGTGCAGCAGGGGCAACAGCCCGGAGTTCAACCACCACCACCGCCACCGCCAAGAGAGACCAACTGGGTCAAGGCGTTGGCCGATTTGAGACCACCGTCATTCGGAGGGGAGACCGACCCTAGTAAGCTGGAGGCGTACATCTCTGAGATGGAGACCGCCTACGAGACCTTGAATGTGCCTGAGGAGGTCAAGGTTCGTCTTGCCGCTTACTACCTGAAGGGTTCGGCACAGACCTGGTGGAAGCTAGTAAGGGAGGGCAGAATTGCTGATCCGAACTTTCAGTGGAGGGAGTACACGGCTCTACTGCGAGCCAAGTATTACCCGATACATGTGCAAGAGGCTAAGCGCCTAGAGCTGGACAATCTAAGGCAAGGGGATAAGATGACGGTAGATGAGTACTACTCAGCCTTCATCGGACTTATCCACCTACTACCGGATCTGGGTTACTCAGACCAAATCCTAGTGAACCGTTTCTACAACGGATTGAGCTACCGCCTACGCTATGGCATGGGGCCTAGTGGATATACTACTTTGCAGGTAATAGAACTACAGTGCGATGTGAATAAGTATGTACAATGTGTTAATGTGATTGTGAGTTTATTTTTGCGGGGCATAACTGACACCCTGAATGATAGGAGTGCTATCATGCCGCTGCTATTGTAGAGATCACCGTCCGTCTGAGGGACGAGGAAAATGCGCTTAAGCGCAAGGCCACGAGCGAGGGTCAAGGCACGCAAGGGTCCGGGGGTGGAAAGAAGAAAAAGCAATACCCTCAGCCCCAGAAAGGACAGCAACAGGGTGGCAAGGGCCAGGCCCAGACCACCACTGCTGAGGAGCCGTTGCAGCTCACCACTTATGCATATGTAACACCCCTATAATAATAGAACAACAGCGGAAAATAAACTAAAGGTGCTACAGACCATCGGGCTCCAAACACCCGGTACCAACCTCACCAATTACAACCATTACAATTAACTAAGTTACGGTCTGAACTTCGAGAAAACTTAAAATTAACATAACAATAATAAAATACATTCACTCTCCATAAACCTAGTCCCATCCCAATCACTCATGCTCTTCGTGGCCACCTGTAATTCAATTTGTACCTGCAAGATGAAACCAAGCAGCCCACCCCAAAAGGGGCGGGTCAGTTCCCTGGAATGGAACTGGTACAATTCTCCAAAAACAAACTTATAAAACATAACTCTTCAAAATAAATAGTAACATGAAACAAACTCTTAAAAGTAAAACAGAGATAAAGCACTTCAAACAATCAAGTTAAAGAGAAAAGAAAACAAGACAAAGATAGAGATAGAGAACTTCCAAAACAAGTCATCCACTTAAGTAGTCACACCCCATAGTTAGCAAGCATCCATTGTTGATGTTAGAACCAATTCCCGTTAGGAGTAGAAAAACTCAGATAGTCACAAAGGACTAGGAATGATGAAGTAGATCCAAGAACCAAGAACTCGAGAGTGGAATAATTCAACTGGGAGAGATGGCCCCCACCGCCAATATCAATGTCCATATGGACGAGGGATATACAGCCCCCTGCTGTCATAATTTCAATGTCCTAGTGGACGAGGGATATACAGCCCCCTGCTGTCAAATATCAATGCCCCTATGGGCGAGGGATATACAGCCCCTGCTGTCATAATTTCAATGTCCTAGTGGACGAGGGATATACAGCCCCCTGCTGTCAAATATCAATGCCCCTATGGGCGAGGGATATACAGCCCCCTGCTGTTACCATTAAAGACGCGCGCACGTCGAAAGAAGGATTTCCAAGATTGACCTTTTCCAAAAATCCCGCTAGATCACCAACTACCCAGAGCAATACCAAAACACTCAGTCCTACAGAGTGCAGAAGCGTAAACCCTAAGCAGCCAATGTCTAACGGGCAACCAAGTAGAAGAAACCAATACCCAAGTGAGTTCCACATCCAAGGCTCAGTTAGTCACACAAGCTGAGTCAGTCACACAACCATTTCTTATGTTTAGAAGTTCCTCTTAAAGTCAGTTAGCGTTTCCAAAACATTCCACAAGTCAACCAGCAAAAATATCGTAGTACGAGAAATCGTACAAAACATTCCATAAAGTCCAAAACACGTCAAGCTGAGTACGAGAAATCGTACAAAACATTCCATAAGGTCCAAAACACATCAAGCTGAGTACGAGAAATCGTACCTGGATAACGCTGTAGCATCTCTAGACAACTTGCGTAAACAATCAACAGTACTCTGAAGAATATTAAAGGTAATCTATCATCAACAACTTATGCCCTAAGTCAAACTTAAATAGATTCCTCACTCTTATCCACTACTATACTTAACCGTAGTTCTCACATTAATACCTTTATATCTTAAGTGTATTTATATTACTCAGTTAGTCTTAGAATCTCAATAATCACCCTTAAGCTTAATACCTTTATTCCCCTAAATGTTTTATTTTTACACCACATACTCTCTATAAACTATGTATATCCTTTTGTACTAAACTTCAATAACTTAAGCCTTAATACGTTTTAAATTGTTTTACAAAACCTAAGGTTTCAAAGGAATAACCTAATAAATTAATTTCCTTTATTGTATCTAGGATGAACATATATCTACATAGAGTAGAATTTATCAAAGAATTAAATTCTAGTTCATAAGAAAAATTGTTAATTATTTAATAAGATAATCTATTATGAAAATTCTCATATTTATATTCAAATAAAACCCATCATTACTTCCCATCACCGTAAAGTAGTATATAAATCTTATGTAACCTAGTTTCATCTAATTAAAGGTTCAATGATTTTAAGTATCAAATTTCTATTTGCAAACCTTTTTGTAAATCTTTAACTATTATGTACATCACTTATTTATAAACTCACATCCTAAGTATTGGTAACAACGTTACAAATGTATTTCATATGGCTTATCTAATGCCAAGAAACTTAAGGATTATTATTTAGATAAATTCCCAATCATAGTTTAATATAGTTTATATCATAATCCTTTTAATGATTCTATCTTAAAATATTAAGTTATTACTCAATACTATAAATATTAAGAAATAATTAAATCTAGACTTATTTATCCTCTTCACATTTAGATGTCAAAGTAACTCATTTATTTTATTATTTTTATATAATAAGAACATTTAAATGTAAAAGTTTCATTCATTTTTATTAATTATATAATAAGATCTATTTGTGTAACACTTTATGTAAACTAATTCCAAATACTCCTAAATTTCAACTTATTAATTCCTTAACCAAATTATAAATTTACATTGTGGTTATTGACTAAATAAATACATGTGTTTAAATACGGTTTATAAATCTTAGGAACTCAAAGATAACAAAAACTCAACCTATAACCATAAATTAATACCAACTCATATAATATTCTTTATTAGTATCATGTAGAGGTTTAGTTTAACTCATTAATTCCTTCATATTATATTTTCTATAAGGTATTTTATTCCTTTTATTTATTTATTTATCGTATATATATATATATCCTTCTTATTACATTTCTCACAAGGAATGTTATTTCCTTTATCTATTTTTATTGTTTATATACATATATATATATATCCACATATATCAAGATTTATCCAGAACATTCTTTAAGAAATTATATTGTACTTAATTATATCTAATATCTTTTAGACATATCCAAAACTGATTTGTGGTTTATAAAATAAAGTACTTCCCTTAGTTTTAGTTAAACATATTAGCTTCCATATTATATAATAAATAAAATGTAGTTTAGTTAAATTCCTTGATTTAATATAAGTTTCTATTTATTTCTCTCATATAAATATATAATATATGTAACAATTTTTACTTCACTTAAAGTTAATACCCAAAATATTTATAAACATACTGTATTAAATGTTAATTAGTCTTATTATATTTCCCCAACCTATAAAGTTCATTAATCAACTATACTTTAATTTTGTTTACATAAAAAACTATATATTATAAGTTATTCTTATGAAAAACTCACAAACACAATTTTTAAAACCTTTTCCCATTGCCCAAAAATTCCCAAACTTAATATACAGTAACTATAACATTTTAGACATATTATAAAATTTTTGTTTCATAAAAATATCTTTTTAATATGGCCAAATAATTCCAGAAAACCCGTAACTTGTAAAAATCATAACTTACGTTTAAAAACTCCAAACCCTTAATAATTTATATCAAAATAAACTACATAAAATAAGGAATCTATGGTTAAAATTTCAAGTCAAAATACATTCGGGAAGATATTTAAATTAACCAAACAAGTTACGACTATTTACTGAGTTTTTATAGAGACATTAACAACTTAAAATCACCAGATCTAATCTTGGCCGTCCAATCTCTTAGAACAAGATCGGACGGCAGCTGTACCGCGAGTTCATCAGCGAACCTCTCAAACAGATCGAGTAAATCGACGATTCCTCACAATCTACAGAACGAAATCGCGTGATTCTTGTTTCTATGGATTCGTAATCAAATTTCGGTTCCAATGATGCTAATTTCCCCAATTTTAATACAGTATACACCATGATTCGAATTCGAATTCGAGAGTTAGGGTTCTTAAGGTTACCGAATCGATTTCGAGTACAAATCGTACCAATTCTCCTAATCTAACACGTAATTGATGAAATTGAGACATGGGTTAGGTCGAAAACGAAATATAGATTAGTAAAAACTGAAGAATTTGAGGAAAAACTCACCAGATTGAGCGAATTTGGTGAATCCCAAATCGGAAACTGGAAAAGACTCGAACTTTAATCGGTTCGTGGTGCCGACTTTTCGGATCTATAACTAGCAGTATAAAACGAGTTAGATACTGAGTAAGGGCTCATTGGAAAGAAGAATTGTAGATCTACACAATGATAGCAAGCACTAATCCTAACTCGCATCACACAGAAAGAAATCGAAGCCAGAAGTTGCGAGTTTACCTTACGTTTTCTGGAAAGAAAACTGTGATTTTATGCTGTGATGAATTCGAAACTTTAGACACCTCTCTCTTACAAACGGTTTGGAATTGGCTTTGGTCATCAACATGAAAGTTATAGAGAGATTAGAGCTCTTCAAAACGAGCTAAATAACATGGAATTTGGCTGAGAAACGAAGAAGTTATGGCTAGTCGAAGTTACCTGAATTCGAAGAGAAACTGGAAAACTGCAGTTTCGGTTTTGCAAGATGGCTACTTTGGATCGAATTTCCGGCTGATGTATAATGAGTTAGGGTATGTGTGAGTAATGGTTGGAAAGAGGAATTGTAGGAGAAGAAAATGGTGAAGACGGCATGGAAAAATATTGAGGGATGTGAAAGTTACAGCCGTCTAAAGTTAGGGCAAAGTAAGGGAATTCGGTTACGAAAATCAGGGAAGAAATCGGCTAAGTGTGGGCGACCCATTACAGAGTGATACGTGGCATCTCTTAAAATTTTGATTCAAAACTTCAATCTAGCATAACTTTGGCTAGGATGATCCGTTTTTGACGTTCTTTTTATCGATCTTCATGGTTTTTCATAACCTATTTATTGGTATAGGTTTCATGACCTGGTTTGACCATTCTCAAAAAGTCAACTCTAGCAAGGCTTAATAAGCTTTAAGGTTTCTAGAATTTTATATTGACTTTTATATTTCAAAACATTGTTCCAACACTTCCCAAAATCTTTATAATATATATGGAGTGTTTAATAATTTTCCCAAGATTTATTGACTTATAAATCTTATTATTAAATTCATAATACCATATAATAATGTATAATAATTAGGGTTAAATAGAAGAAAACCCCTAAATAAATTTCACAACCCCATATAATAATTTACTATTCATAATTCCATATAATAATTTAATATTCATAATTCCATATAATAATTTAATATTCATAATTCCATATAATAATTTAATACTTAATAGTATTATTAAAGGTTTAATAAAAGAAATCCCCTAAATTAATTTAAATTAATTTAAATTAATTTAGGGGTATTTCACGCGGCTAAGCCCCTGCGCTCTCAGCCATTCAAGGGTAACCAATTTATTCTAAACAATGAGTTTAACTGTGTGATGTTAAGATGTGAAGTGTGTACTGAATGTGTGATGTGTTAGCAGCTAGCACGGGCTCTGGACCGGAGCGCCACTATTACTGTAAGTGGTGCAATGGAGACCACCCCGGCAAGGACTGCAAGGGAAATGATGTGCAGTGCAGATTCTGCAAGAAGATGGGGCATCGTGATTACGAGTGCTTCCAGAACCCGAATGGCAGAAACTATAAGCCTAGGGGACAGTGGAAGGGTAAGGCAGCTGCGATTACCGAAGGCCCGAAGCCGGCTAATCAGCCACCCACCGACCAGAGGTATACTGATGCCCAAAAAGGGAAGGGATTGGGATCCGGCAAGGCCGCCCTGAATGTGGTGGACCGGTCTGAGGCACCAGAGCCCTCTTCTAGACCAGGTACCGCCTAAACCTTTAAATGAAATAAGTGATTGTATACCGCATTACATGCATGCGTGTTAGCGAGTCTAAATGTATTACCATGTGAGTAAAGAATTAAAGTATGATGTGAAAGTCACCTAAAATAGGTAAACTTAAAACCTAGGAACCTTCCATATTTGCTATCCAATCCCACCCACACCAAACCCTGAAGAAACCACCATCAGCATCACCGACTTTCCAATGGAGCAATGTCAGGTCATCCAGCCAGGTATGATACTCTTAAATGGATACCTGACACCGGAAGCACAAATCCACATCATCCGACGATGCGACGAACTGGGAGCAGCACCCGGAGGTTTCTACACACCCGAATACCCGAATGGGTCAAAGATGAATCTGAAAATGATGTGCATGGGTAAGGACTGGAATCCTTACACCAAGACATATCAAGACAAATGAGCCGAAGGTGGAGCAACTGTACCAAGCATACCTGAGGAGTTCCTTGCGGTCGTTAACCACGCCGTGAGAATTGCTCAGCAAGTTGAATCTGATTCAATACCAAGTGTGAAAGCCGATCTATGTATTGTGAACTTCTACCAGAAAGATGGACGTTTAGGTTTACACCAAGATAAGGACGAGTCACCCGAGTCTCTACGTAAGGGAGTACCCGTGGTGTCTTGGTCCATTGGTGATACCGCAGTGTTTATGTACGGCGAATAGAAGCGTGGTGATCTCGCAAAGAAGTTGATACTGAAATCAGGAGATGTGTTAATCATGGGTGGCCAGTCAAGGATGTTATATCACGGTATCAAGAAGATCAAACTGAATACCGCACCTTCGACAGTGATCAATGCCACACACATGAAACCTGGACGTTTGAATTTGACCTTCAGACAGTTTTAGCCCTGTGTAATATTATAATGTGATAAACCAGTGTATGTTGGGGATGTATTATGTGTTAATTACATCAGCAGTGTAAACCAACTTATGGTGTAAAGAGAATGTTAATAAATAAAGTGGAGTTGTTTTGAAATATGTGAACCGTGTTGTTACTATATACTTATAAGTTTGCCAATAATCAGGCTGTGCACTCGGAACGGGAGGAATACTGAGTGTCTGCAATGAAGCAGAAGCCGGCAAAAGCGGCACAATCCTCACCGGTACCTTTCCAGTTAATGGCGTGGATGCATCGATCTTGTTCGACTCCAGAGCCTCACATACGTTTATTTCGCTATCTTTTGCGAGGAGGCTGGGGTTAGACGGTGAAGAGATGCCTGACTTCCTAGTCACTCTCCCGTCGAAGGAGCGGATCAGGTGTGCCCGCTACCACCGAGGTGTTGTTGTACGAATCAGAAATGAGGAGTTTCCAATCGACTTGATAGAGTTCGATGACTTGGTTTTGATGTGATTATCGGGATGAACTGGTTGGAGCGGTATAAGGGTAGAATCCTGTGTGCCGAGCATCGGCTGCTTCTTCGGAGTCCGTCTAGGGTTACTATATCATACCGCCAGAGGCCCGAGGAGCCTTCGACTCAGATCATCACCGCCATGGCTATGTTTCGTGAACTACGACGAGGGAATGATGTATACCTCTGCTATGTCTAGGACATAGAGAGAGACCCAGAGTTTAGCCCAGATGTGCCGGTAGTGTCGGAGTTTCTTGATGTATTTCCTAAAGAACTGCCGGGCATGCCGCCAGCACGGGAAGTTGAGTTTGAGATTAATTTGATTCCGGGCACCGGACCAATAGCGAAGGCGCCCTATCGTATGGCTCCAGCAGAGATGACTGAGCTCAAGGAGCAGCTGAGAGACCTACTTGACAAGGGATTTATCCGCCCTAGCGTTTCGCCATGGGGAGCGCCGGTCCTCTTCGTGAAGAAGAAGGACGGTAGCCTCCGCCTGTGTATTGACTATCGAGAGCTGAATGCAGTTACGGTGAAGAACCGTTATCCTTTACCGCGCATCGACGACTTGTTTGATCAGTTGAGAGGAGCATTAGTGTTCTCCAAGATAGATCTACGATCCGGCTATCATCAGATTGCCGTCAAGGACAGTGATATTGAGAAAACAGCATTCAGAACCAGATATGGACATTATGAGTTTACGGTTATGCCGTTTGGTTTATCCAATGCACCAGCTAAGTTTATGGACCTAATGAACCGCTTATTCCAAGATCAGTTGGACAAGTCAGTGGTAGTCTTCATCGACGACATACTTGTGTATTCGAAATCGAGAAGTGAGCATGAAAGCCACCTGAGAAGTGTGTTACAGACGTTGAGAAAGAATCAGTTGTATGCAAAATTTTCTAAGTGTGAATTTTGGTTGGACCAAGTTTCCTTTCTTGGTCATATGATTTCTGAGGCCGGGATCGCTGTTGATCCGGCAAAGATAGATGCAGTACGCACCTGGCCTAGGCCGAAGACAGTTACCGACATCCGGAGCTTCCTCGGTCTGGCAGGATATTATAGAAGATTTGTGAAGAACTTCTCCAGTGTCTCGAAGCCGATGACTTCCTTGATGAAAAAGGATGCTCCATTCGAGTGGACAGCTGACTGCGAGATTTATTTTCAGAAGCTTAAGGATGCTCTGACGTCTGCACCGGTCCTGACTATACCAGACGGTCCAGATGGTTTTGAGGTCTATTGCGACGCATCAGGTAAGGGTATGGGTTGTGTGTTGATGCAACACGGGAAGGTCGTAGCATACGCCTCCCGACAGCTGAAGAAACACGAAGAGAACTACCCTACCCACGATTTAGAATTGGGTGCCATTGTCTTCGCACTGAAGATATGGCGACATCATTTGTATGGGGTAAACGTGACAATATATTCCGACCACAAGAGTTTAAAGTACTTGTTCACTCAGAAGGAGTTGAACATGAGACAAAGAAGGTGGGTTGAGTTTTTAAACGATTATGACATTAACTTGCAATACAAAGAGGGAAAAGCAAATGTGGTAGCTGACGCACTGAGTCGCCGAGCACACTCTCTCCATTCGCTGGTCTCTCATACTAGCTTGGTTGAAGAGGTGCGGAGTGCTCAGATGATGGATCAGTACATGATGGAGATTAGACAGAAACTTATTGATGATACATTTGAGGGTCAGAAGTACGACTTCAGACTCCATGACGATGACTTGATTAGGCTTAATGGCCGACTGTGTATTCCGAGGGGTAGCGCTGAACTGAAAGAACGCATACTGAGTGAATTCCATTGTTCTACGACAACGATTCACCCCGGAGCTTCAAAGATGTATAAAGGTATGAAACGTTATTTTTGGTGGGCTGGCATGAAAAAGGATGTAAATGATTATGTGTTGAGGTGTCTCACTTGCCAGAAGGTCAAGTTTGAGCACCGACAGCCTGGTGGTATGGTGCAGCCAATGCCAGTGCCTGAGTGGAAGTTCCATGACATTTCTATGGACTTCGTAGTAGGGCTTCCGCCTACAAGGGGAGGTCTGAATATGATTTGGGTTGTTGTTGACCGACTGACCAAGGTGGCCCGATTCATTCGGATGAAGGACACCTGGAAAGTGGCTAAGCTTGCAGAGCTCTTTGATAGAGAGATTGTTAGACATCATGGGGTACCGAAAACAATTGTATCTGACAGAGATACCAGATTCTTGTCGAGGTATTGGAGATCCACACGAGAAGCACTGGGTACCGAACTGAAATTGAGTACGGCGTTTCACCCATAGACAGATGGTCAGAGTGAGCGCACCATCCAGACACTTGAAGATATGTTACGTGCATGTGCACTTGACTTTCAGACCAGCTGGATTGACAAGTTACATCTGATTGAGTTTAGCTATAACAACAGTTATCATACTTCGATCAAGATGTCTCCTTTCCAGGCTTTGTACGGTAGACCATGCCGCACGCCATTATGCTGGGATGAGTCGAATGAGACGGTCATTATAGGACCAGAGTATCTGGAGCAAGTTCAGGCAGAAGTTCGCCAGATCCGGGCTAACATGAAAGCAGCTCAGGATAGACAGAAGTCGTACGCAGATGTACGCAGACGTGACCTGGAGTTCGCCGTGGGCGATCAGGTATTTCTTAGGGTATCCCCCATGAAGGGAGTGTTTCGTTTTGGCCAGAAGGGCAAGTTGAGCCCAAAATATGTGGGGCCTTATGTTGTGACGGAGCGGATAGGACCGGTAGCTTACCGACTTGATTTACCTGCCGAGCTGGGCAAGGTACATGATGTATTTCATGTGTCCCAGTTGAAGAAATATATGTCTCATCCGTCTCATGTACTTCAGCCTGAGAGGCTAACCTTAGAGCCGACCATGCGATCAGTGGAGACTCCCGTACGGATTCTGGATACTAAGACTCGAGACACTCACCACAAGTCTGTGAGACTGGTGAAGGTCCTCTGGTCTAACCAGGACGTCGAGGAGGCCACTTGGGAGCTGGAGGAAAAGATGAAGGCGAAGTACCCGTCATTGTTTACTTCTTAGTGTTTATATGTATAGGGTACGGGGCGTACCCCTATTTTAAGGGGGGGGGGGGGGTAGAGCCGTTTCGGTTATGAGTGTACGGCATGTATTTGAATACATTGTCTATGTTGTTGTTTATGTCATGTTGTTATATCGTTATGCTACAGACCATTGTGTCTGAGTGATGTTGAGTTATGTTTGGACCTTGCGTCCCATGTTATGTAACTATGTGTTAATGTTGTTATGGAAGTATTATGTTGTAAGTGATCCCCATGTTTTAATATTTAAGATATGTGGGAAGTATGAACTTTGGGGACAAAGTTCTTTTAAGGGGGGTAGATTGAAATACCCCAAACCTTAATGAGTTGTTTAAATATTAAATAATAAATTGTTAAGACTAAAAAGAGTCTTAGTAACATTAGTAAACAATTTAAAAGACAGTAAATACAGTAAAATGCCTTAAAGGCAATAAGGGCAAAATATGCTCTAAGCTTGGGATAATCTTGGTTAAGACTTAAGGAAATTACCAAGACCTTATTTATATATTAATGAACCTATTAAATCAATTACCAAAGAAAACCAAGCTTGAAAACAAGTAAAACACAAAATGTCCTTAAAGGAGTCTTAAAGCACGTCTTTGAGAAACTGTTTTGTAAATGAGTTTTGAATGGCTTATGTCCATCATTACTCTTAATTAATATGTGTACTACTTAGTATCACATTTAGAAGTTTAAAACAATGGGAAATCAAAGATTTCACTGCTGTGTGCCTTGTTTTAGTGAATAGTAACTAAAATAAGCTAGTTTGTAACATATGTCAACATAAGTAATTTAATTGATCAATTAAGACTGGGTAATCCCTTATAACATATGGGGGCCGGTTTTATTGTGTGTGGTGAGTCACCACCCTTGTCAATCAACCAGCAAATAAATGAGTAATTAAGAGAGAGAGCATATTGCTTATTTAACGACTACCCACTCAAGGCTTTTGCAAGTCAATCATTTCTTCATCTCCCTCATTCTCGCGTATCCCATCTCCTTCCTGCTCTCTTTCACGGTTGAAGCAGCACAGCACCAGACACCACCTTCAAATCCTTGTAACTTCTAGCTCACTTGGCCAAATTAAAAACTAAGACCACCAATCTCTTAGTCTCATCAAGCTCTTCAACTTGGTCCTTTCAAATCTTCAAGAGCTCCATTTTGGTGCCAAGGGGAATCTCCATGGAAGGAGCTTGAGCTCATCTTTTCACGTATTATTGTTCTCCTTTGCTTCAAGGTAAGGAAACTCAAAGAAAAATGATGTTCCTCCATGTTTTGTGCTGTCCGAAAATTACCTTAAATGGTGTCCTTATGTTGCCTTGTTCTAGCTTCATTCCAACCATTCAAGGACTGGGTGGAGTCCTCTCTTGACAAGTATCCAAACTCTCTCCAAGATCTAAGATTTCTGAAACAAGAAAGAACTTGTGAGGAAAGGAGGTAATTATGCTAATCTAAAATAGCTTATAATGCTTTAGGAAAATGAGCTAATATTGTTTATTGAAACTACCTAAAGAGCCAATGGTAAATGACTTAGAAAAATGTTTTCAAAGAGACTAGTAAAAGGACATATGTATTGTTGTGTGTATTTGCAGGTCAAAAGGCAAATATATTGAGGAAATTCAGTGTTTAAGATTTATGCATTTTAAGAGCCTAAGTGCTATGCAATTTTAATTGTGCACTATGTCGTAATGTGGTGTATATTTGGTGAAGTTTTGTGTATAAGAGTGTTCTTGATGGATATTAGTGTTCTAGTAAGTTAATGGTGAAAACAATGTGTTATGGCTTAGCAATATTCTAGGAGAGTCCATGTCGAAATTTTGGAAATGTTAGTGAATAACCAAGTGTTTTACAGGAGAAGAAATAATGCTTAAGTGTTGATGGATCTGATAAGAAGATTGTGTAACAAGTGAAACATGGATTTAGGTGTGTTTAAAATGATATTTAGACATTAGAATATACCTAGGAACATTTGGTAAAGTTATACAATTAATGGAGTTGGAGAACTAAGGTAACAACACTTGAAAAATGACATTTTACCAATTCTGTAGGTTGGGTCCGGGACATAGGTTATGGTTCAAGTCCAGGACCGTATATCAAAAACGGGCCGAGAGTTTCTAAGACTATGTGGTCCGGGACTTGGGTCTTGTACAAGGACCCGGACCACCCTCCTTAAATCACCCGAGAGTTTTTGCCTAGAATGGTCCGGGACTTAGGACCTGTATGAAGTCCCGGACCACCCCATTAAAAGAGGCCGAGAGATTTGTTAAGTGTAGGTCCGGGACCTAAGTTAGGGACCAAGTCCCGGACCACTATAAAACTTGGTTTTCGGGTATTTAAACGATGTCTAATGATAGGAATAAGTTAGTAATGATGTTATAAGGATATATAAGACATGTTAGGAGTGTTATAATGACATTTCAAAAGATGAGGAGTTAAGACAAATGTGGAAATGAGATAACTAGAAATGTGAAGCAGTAATGTTAACAGTGGACTAGTGCGTTAATTGACCGACGTTACTAAATGTGTTTAGGATTCTCTCAAGGTGGGAACCAGTCGAGGCAAGGGCCAAGGTATGGTTTTCTTGCAGTCTGTTGCCTACCGGTTTACACTGGCTTGTGTGCTGTTTGTTTTCTGTGTGTTTATGACCTTGTAAGACTTAAGTCATGTAATGAGTTTACAGTTGTTATATTATTATGTTGTTGAGATGCGACTCATTTCCCTTGTGTGTGTCTAACAAGACTTAATCACTTGATTGTGATCTGCGTATTGTGTTGCAATGTTGTACTACTAACAAGTGCTAACGGGGAAGTGAGGAGTCCGGTAGTTCCGGCCACGCGTGTGAGTATGGGAGTCGATGTCATTTACCGGTTCGATTCTCTCTGTATGTTTAGGCTGTTTTCCAATTTGGTTTCAACCTTCCCTTTAGCTTATCCAAGGCTATTTTACTGACTCACGTCGGGCCACAGGGGCATACTACATGTTTATTCGGCGTGCTCGGGATCACTATATCCGACACACCTGGTGATTAAGTTATCCGTTCAATTTTAAAGTGACGGTGACGAGTTATGTAACGAGCTTGGCATGAGTTTGGCAACAATCTCTAGGCTCTCGAAGTGATCTAACTTTGTTGGTTCGTTTCCTAAAAGGGATTCGTTCTTGTGTGTTATGTGTGAAGTTGTCTGCTATGCAATATCCTTGCTATGCTAATGTATATATGTTGTTGTTGTGTAAAATGAATGCCATGTTATCATGACAAATGGTTGCGCGTATCCCGGTAGCCGATGGGCTGCGCGTTAGCCATACCAGCAAAGGGTTGCTGACCCCCTTTGGGGGCTATGTTTATTTGCAGGATGAGGATCGAAGAAGCGGAGTGGCTGTAGATCTAGGCTAAGAAATACTTAGGCCAAATCTTGGATATCGGGCCCGGGATGCGCTTGTGCTCCCGTGGCAATATGTATTTCAGTTGTAGACAGTATGCAATGGGAGTTTGTAGTGACAGTGTATAATTATGGGTGTAAGCTAGATACTCGGTAATATGAACATGTACTTATGGTTTTAGTTTCTATGCTCGGGAGTCTGATCATCAGACCGATACAATTTGTATTTATTCAGCCTTGTTAACCACGTGGGTGGTTGACGGCGTTGTAGCACCAATCGTTTAGTTATAATTTAGTTGTTCAATTTCCGTTGCGTTCCAGTTATTATTAAGTGCGTAGTAGGGGTGTTACAACCACAGAGCCACAAGTCCTACACCCCACCATCCCTGCTGCACCATCTGACACAACAGATATAGTCCACAACACCACTCCATTACCCACTGATTTACCTACACAAGAACCTGTAAGAAGGTCCACCAGTACCCATCACCCACCTGCATATCTTCAAGACTACCATACAAGCTCCACACTTCTTGATCAGGACATCTTCACCCAAATTCTCAGAAACAGACTCACCCCCACTTCTTTTCCCGCAATATCATCTCCTTCTCTTAATTCTCTTACTGATATAACACCCATTCTCTCTCTAGCTGTCACATCACTTCAAAATAAAACCACACTTGACAGCATTCTTGACATCAATGACCCTCAAACATACGAGGAAGCTTCAAAACACAAACATTGGGTAGATGCCATCAATACAGAACTCACAGCCCTTATTCAAAATGACACATGGGAATTAACAAAATTACCCAAACATAAAAAGGCAATAGGCTGTAAGTGGGTCTTTAAGACCAAACTAAAAGCTGATGGCACTTTAGAACGATACAAAGCTCGTCTAGTTGCCAAAGGGTTTAGTCAAAAATACGGCCTAGATTATACAGAAACTTTCTCTCCAGTTGTTCGTATGACCACACTTAGAACCATCCTAGCAATTGCTGTAAAAAGAAAATGGGAAATAGAACAACTTGATGTCAATAATGCCTTCATACATGGGAACTTACAAGAAGAAATATACATGCAACTTCCCAAAGGGTTAACAGTAGAAAACAAAATTAATGCTTGCCGCTTGAAGAAATCCCTTTATGGATTAAAACAAGCGTCAAGACAATGGTTTGCAAGACTAAGTATATTCTTGGGACACTTGGGTTACACTCAATCTTCCAATGATTCATCCTTATTCTTGAAAACCAACTTAAACCAAGTAACCTTTCTTGCTGTTTACGTTGACGATATTCTCATCACAGGAAACAATAAACTTGAAACTCTAAATCTGTAACAACAACTCAACAAAGAATTCAAGATAAAAGATCTTGGTAAACTTCATTTTTTTCTTGGGTATGGAGTTTCTACACCATTCTACAGGTTTGATCATCACTTAGCGCAAATTCTGCACTGAAATTCTGACAGAACACAAGATCAGCGGTAATGACAGCTTATCTCTCTTTCCTGCATTAAAAACTCAATGCATCAGCTGGTGAGAACCTTCTTAACCCTACTCCTTACCGCAGCTTAGTTGGTAAATTGAATTATCTGACACACCTAAGTCCCGATATCTGTTTTACCACACAATTACTAAGTCAGTTTCTGCAGGTACCAACAACAATCCACATGCATGCTGCTCTTCACACTTTAAGCTACCTGCAAGGCACCATCGACTATGGCATTCATCTCAATGATAGTCCAGATCTCTCTATGCTGGCATACTGCGACAGTGATTGGGCTGGTTGCCAGGACACGCGTCGTTCTGTCTCGGGCTATTATATTCTGCTGGGCAACTCACCAATATCCTGGAAGTCCAAGAAGCAGCACAGCGTCTCACTTTCATCTGCAGAGGTAGAATACCGTGCGATGCGAGCAGTAACCAGTGAACTGTCTTGGCTAAGTCGACTAATAAACGAGCTCGGAGTCCAGGAAGTTGAACCTATACCAATCCACTGCGACAACAAGTTTGCAGTTTACATTGCCAAAAATCCTGTTCAACATCAACGAACCAAGCACATAGAGATTGACATCCACTACGTGCGGCAGAAAATTCAAGATGGTCTCATTGTTGTGCGCCACATCCCCAACAAACATCAGCTGACAGATTTTCTTACCAAGTCTTTACCAGGCAAATCATATTCCACAATGTTACAAGACATCGGCCTCATATTGTTGCAAGATCTCCATGCGACACCAAGTCGACCTTGAGGGGGGGTGTTAGACATATAAGTCCGTATATTTATTCCTTATATATATATATATATATATATATATATATATATATATATATATATATATATATATATATAGTTATAGCCGTTGTACATTTATGTATAAATACTCTCTCGGCTTCCCTCTCTGTAATATAACATACTACAATATTAATAAAGATATCTCTTTCCGGTTCTCTAAATCTCTCACCAGTTAGGGTTGCAAAATTATAGTGAGACATAGAGAGATGTTCTTTGTTCGCCAGTTAGGGTTACAAAATTAATGTGAGAGGCGCACAAAAGAGAGGCGCACAAAGCGTGTTCCTTATTCTTCAGTTGCAAAATTACCGTGAGTGAAGATATTGTAGGCGCAGAGCATGTTCCTTGTTCATCAATTTTAGTTGCAAAATTATCGTGAGGCGTAGAGCATGTTCATTGCTCACCAGTTAGGACGCACGAAGAGAGATGCGCAGAGCATGTTCCTTGTTCTCCAGTTGTAAAATTACCTACAACAAAGAGAATGAATATATTCACAGACACAAAGAACAAAATGAATACGCACAGAGCACGTATGCATTCCTTATTCACCAGAGAAAAATAAGATAAGTTCGAGTATTTTACTGGTTCAGAATGAACAACAGCCCCGTCTTCGATCTGGTGAGCAAGATGCAGCGATTAGAGTGATTTATCACTCCGTAGGCGTAGACACAAGAAGAGAATGAAGGGGGAGGCAGAGGCACAAACATGAAGAGAAGGAAGAGAGAGAGAGAGAGAGGAGAGAGAGAGAGAGAGAGGAGAGAGAGAGAGAAAGAGGAAGCGTCAGAAAAAGAAGGCTGAGGTGGGCACAATATTTATAAAATTTTGTCTATTTCGGTGGTTCTTAGCTAGGAACCGCTACAATAGACTAAAAAAACAGGAAATGTGAAAAGTTGAACTGGGACGACTCTATTTCAGTGGTTCCTAGCTAAGAACCACCAAAATAGGTTCCTTTTTTACACACACAATAATCAACGACCCTATTTTGGTGGTTCCTAGCTAAGAACCACCGAAATAGACGTTTTTTGTACTAGTGACACTAAGTGGAATTCTACCTTTCTAATGCTTAAAACTGTCGTAATATTCAAGAAAGCCTTTACAAGTTTGGCTTTTAAGAATCCAACTTGTGCTAAGGAGCTTAGAAAATATGGTGGTCCCCCATATGAAGATGATTGGAAGGGGGTAGACTCCTTCCTTCCTTTCCTAAAAAAATTGTATGATGCTACCTTGAAACTAAGTGGAAATCGGTATGTGACAGGTAATTATTATGTGCTTAAGATATACGGGGTTGGTGAATTGATTTCCAAGTACCATGATAAGATGGATGAAGGTCTTAGCCATATGGTTAAGCAGATGAAGGTGAAGTGATAAGTGCAAAACATATAGACTTATTCAGGTTTAATCACCTTATAATTTGTAGCATTTTTTAGTAATGTTTCTCACTTATCTAGGGTTTTTTCTATAATTATGTTGTTATATTAACTGATGTATTATATGTGTTAAAATGTAGGAAAAATACCAAATACACACATATTTATAGGGATTAAACAAGGTCACGCGTGAAGCAAGCAACAGAGGTGTGTCCGCCCCTGCAACCGCCTAGGGTTAGGCGGACAACACATAGAGGCAACCGCCTCATATTATGAGGACGTGCATGCGGACATATTTGCATGGAACCGCCTCTACTACCGCCTTCTATTAGGCGGACAAAGCCACAACCGCCCTTGCAACCGCCTGAAGCAAGGCGGACGTGCCCATGCAATTCATGCAACCGCCTACGTAACCGCATGAAATAAAGCGGACATCTACGTGGACACGTGTAAAAATCCAGATCTGGAAATAAACGTGACGGGTTATCTTCTTCGCCGACTCTCTGCAACTTGTTCCGCCATATCCATTACCAGTCGGCGCCTACCAGAAATCACTCACGCGTTTGTTCTGTCCCCTGCAATCAATGAGATGCAATCAATGAGCTGCACTCAATCGGCAATAAACGTACCAGACCTGCCTCTTCGCTTCCTCTATAAATACCACGCTCCATTTACCTTCTCCAGTGTCCTTTTGGAGGTTCCTTCTGTGGTTCCTTCCGGAGTTCCAATTCACCCCATCAATCCATCTTCGAACCACTACACCTTCACTCACTCGTTCATTCCATTTCTAATCTCCCGCTTCTCCATTTGTTTTCTTTTCATTTCACTAGTCTCACCTCTAGTCTCACGTAATTAAATAGCAGATCGCTATTTAATATGTTAGGCTAGTTTACGTATACTCTGGGAATAATTATTATGTATCTGTATTAATTATGCAATATGTTTTACTGGTTTTTATTTTAATGAAGTTTGTTATGCTTAAAGGTTTTCTCGCATATTTTTAATAAACCTCATGAATTTATTAAAATGCTTTACTAAGTCTGTTTTTAATTTCATCGGTTAGAAACAGATGGGTTAATTAAGCCGTAAAACTGTAGGAACTTATTTTCATCGTTTAAGTTAGTACAAGTTGCAAGAATAAAATCCTCATACTCCTCTGCCGTCCACCAGTGGGTGCTTGAGTTTTCATCGGACCTTGCACAACTGGAACGAGTTCTTATGAGTTTTCATCGGACCTTAAGAATAAAAACAGGATCTTGCCAATCAATTATAATTTAACCAGTAAACCTAGCATGAAAGAGCAGATATTATATTAACGTGAACCAGAGTCCCGTTTAGTTTTTCTGTTAACTTAGTTTATTTTATCCTTTTTATTTATAAAAACAAGTCAATTAATCCCCCCTTTTGTGACATGCTTAGGTACTATAATATGTACATTAGTCCCACGGTTCGATATCCGGTCGCTTACATTTTTACTATACTACCACGACCGGGATTTGTTTGCAGCCCGACATTTATTTTGAGTTTTTAATTTCTTTGCTTTTATTTTTACTCCAGTTTAACCACTCACGATAACAAGTCTGCAAAATGGCGCCGTTGCCGGGGACTAGATTTATTTTAGTTCCTAAGCCCCGGATTATTCACCTGTTTAATTATAAATATTCTGTTCTCTTTATTCTGTTAATATTATGTCTATAATATTTTGTTTATTGTTAATATTAATTATCTACTATATTTTGTTAATATTAATTATCTAATAATCTGTTAATATTAATTGGACGCCTGACTTTGGACATCTGACTACGGACATCTGACTTCTGACATCTAATTACTAACTCTTATATTATTGTCATTTCTTTCCATTGTCCTTCAATTTCCAGTATACTAACTACTAACTTATAATTTCTGTCATTTAATTTTCTGTCATTTAATTGCCATTGTCATTTCAATTTTCTGTCATTTCTTTCCATTGTCTCTAACTACTAACGTTTAATATTCTGTCAACTAATTACTAACATTTAATTTTCTGTAAATTAACTTCTAACTTATAATTTAATGTCATCTAACTATAACTTATAATTTTATGTCATTTTTATTTTGTTGTTTGATACGTATAATCAAAATCGAAAAAAAAACGAAGCAGCATGCGGTCCGCCTCCTGTCCGCCTCCGCCAACGCGGACGCCACGCCCCGCGGTCCGCCTAGCCTTGTCCGCCTCTTTACACGCGGACGTCCAAGCGGACGTCCCTCTATACAAAAAAAAACGCTGCGTTTCAAGAACCTGTTCTTCCCCAAATTTCCAATCTGCTCCAGCTCCAACCCGACGCCCGAAGAGAAGAACGCAGGCGCGCGACTCCAGCCCTCTCCAATTTCCTCAATCTCCTTGCTCAGATAGGCCAGGGACCAGTGCAGCCTCCACCACCACCGCAGTGATTTTTATTTTTTGTTATCTTTATTTTATTTTATATTTCTCTGTTGTTTACTAACTTTTTGTAGACTCTTACTGTTTGTACCTTGACTAACTTGTGTTATATTCAGGAAGGTAACAGTTCAGTTTACTTAATGTTTTTTATTTTATGCAATGCTTTATTATTTATGCTTTATTATTTATGTTTTGCTTCTTATTATTTTTTTTTGTGCAAATTTGAGTTCTGCTAGCTATATATGTTTTCCTTTTCAGAATAAATTCTATATTCGAACATATAGCTGAACTCGCCTATGGAAGCAACCTCAGTTGCTCTAGGAATTTCGATATCTTCGGTTGAACACTTGCGCGAACTTAAGTGTGAGGAACGTCTCACCCCTACCAAAGCTTAAGTGTGAGGAAGGATACCTTCCTCAATCTACGATACAAGGGGAGTTTCAGTTCTTCCTTTATTATATTCATGTTCAACCTATATGAGTCTAATCCTTTATGAATCTGTCATATTTTGAAAGTTCCTTTTCTTGAAATTAATTCTGAACAATGAGGACATTGCTCCTCTTAAGTGTGAGGAAGGAGAGACCTTTCCCTGAAAATATGACAGTTGTTCGATAATGCCACACTCACTTTTTGCTACTCTAAACTGCCTAAATATAAAAAAAATGAAAAAATGAGATAAAATAATTGTAGAAGTGTCTGAAATTATGTCAAGTGACAACTGAAAGATAGTTTTATTTCAAGGAGTTTGTATAAAATTATTTTCCATCAAAATACTCTATTTTCACTCAAAAATGATAGATCTGCTAATTGTAAAAACCAATTTAGTTTAGCTTGGGATTATGGAAATATGTGGAAAGTCAAGGAAAGAAAAGGATAAAGACAAGGTACTCCACTGTTTATGAATTTTTCTAACCAAAAACAGGCCTCGTCTATCCGGTTATTAAGTTCTTCGGGGTGCTTTAACACCTATCTACCTAAGGTCTCGTGACCTGGGATAGAAGACCCAACACCGCTACAAGGATAGAGAGAAAAGTCTGGGGTACAGAAAAATAATGCAATTAAAAAAAATGTGTGTGTTTTGTTTATACAATCTTCGCATTCAAAAAAAAAGAAAGAGATGTAAATAATAAATTGCAATTTATATTTATAAACATGAGTACGTGGTGTTGAAAGGTATTGCGGAATAAGGCATTACTTCACACCCCTTGTCATCCCGGGTTAGAGAATTGATATTGGTTGAAAATCCCAGGTTAATCTAACTTGTTTTCTGCAGTCTAGTTTTTCTATGCTTTTATTAAATTGTTCTTCTTCACTGTTTATAAAAACCTACTTCTAAGTGCAGAATTATTCTTTCAAATTGTCACTTTGTCTAAATTCCCTTCTACACTTATTTAATCTTGTTTTATTATTATGGCTTAGAGATAATTATATTCCTTATTTGCTTGAGGACAAGCAAAAGTCAAGTGTGAGGAAGTTTGATAAGTGCAAAACATATAGACTTATTAAGGTTTAATCACCTTATAATTTGTAGCATTTTTTAGTAATGTTTCTCACTTATCTAGGGTTTTTTCTATAATTATGTTGTTATATTAACTGATGTATTATATGTGTTAAAATGTAGGAAAAATACCAAATACACACATATATTTATAGGGATTAAACAAGGTCACGCGTGAAGCAAGCAACAGAGGTGTGTCCGCCCCTGCAACCGCCTAGGGTTAGGCGGACAACACATAGAGGCAACCGCCTCATATTATGAGGACGTGCATGCGGACATATTTGCATGGAACCGCCTCTACTACCGCCTTCTATTAGGCGGACAAAGCCACAACCGCCCTTGCAACCGCCTGAAGCAAGGCGGACGTGCCCATGCAATTCATGCAACCGCCTACGTAACCGCATGAAATAAAGCGGACATCTACGCGGACACGTGTAAAAATCCAGATCTGGAAATAAACGCGACGGGTTATCTTCTTCGCCGACTCTCTGCAACTTGTTCCGCCATATCCATTACCAGTCGGCGCCTACCAGAAATCACTCACGCGTTTGTTCTGTCCCCTGCAATCAATGAGATGCAATCAATGAGCAATCAATGAGCTGCACTCAATCGGCAATAAACGTCCAGACCTGCCTCTTCGCTTCCTCTATAAATACCACGCTCCATTTACCTTCTCCAGTGTCCTTTCGGAGGTTCCTTCCGTGGTTCCTTCTGGAGTTCCAATTCACCCCATCAATCCATCTTCGAACCACTACACCTTCACTCACTCGTTCATTCCATTTCTAATCTCCCGCTTCTCCATTTGTTTTCTTTTCATTTCACTAGTCTCACCTCTAGTCTCACGTAATTAAATAGCAGATCGCTATTTAATATGTTAGGCTAGTTTACGTATACTCTGGAAATAATTATTATGTATCTGTATTAATTATGCAATATGTTTTATTGGTTTTTATTTTAATGAAGTTTGTTACGCTTAAAGGTTTTCTCGCATCTTTTTAATAAACCTCATGAATTTATTAAAATGCTTTACTAAGTCTGTTTTTAATTTCATCGGTTAGAAACAGATGGGTTAATTAAGCCGTAAAAATGTAGGAACTTATTTTCATCGTTTAAGTTAGTACAAGTTGCAAGAATAAAATCCTCATACTCTCTGCCGTCCACCAGTGGGTGCTTGAGTTTTCATCGGACCTTGCACAACTGGAACGAGTTCTTATGAGTTTTCATCGGACCTTAAGAATAAAACAGGATCTTGCCAATCAATTATAATTTAACCAGTAAACCTAGCATGAAAGAGCAGATATTATATTAACGTGAACCAGAGTCCCGTTTAGTTTTTCTGTTAACTTAGTTTATTTTATCCTTTTATTATAAAAAAAGTCAATTAATCCCCCCCTTTTGTGACATGCTTAGGTACTATAATATGTACATTAGTCCCACGGTTCGATATCCGGTCGCTTACATTTTACTATACTACCACGACCGGGATTTGTTTGCAGCCCGACGTTTATTTTGAGTTTTTAATTTCTTTTCTTTTATTTTTACTCCAGTTTAACCACTCACGATAACAAGTCTGCATGAAGTATGACAAGTATTAGGGAAACATTGAAAACTTGAATATTCTGATCTTTGTAGCTTTGATTCTTGACCCAAGGTACAAACTACGTGTTGTTAAATGGGTTATTCGACAGGTTTATGATGATACAAGTGCTGAACAGTTATGTGGCGCCATAAAATGCACTTTCAAGTCATTATTTGACTTTTGTGGTTCTTCAATGCCCACATCTAACATCAATCAACAAAAGTCAACTTCTTCATCTAATGTTTGCATGCAGGAAAATAGCATTGATGAATTAGATACCCAACAACTTTTATTATTGAAGTTCACAGAGTAAAACGATACTTTGGATGCAACTGCTAGAAAAGTGAACTCGATAAATATGTGGTAGAGGATGGTAAACCTTTGGCAGGGAATTTTAATATTTTGATATGGTTGAAATCCCAAAGTGTGAGATATCCTACTATGGCTGCAATGGCCAAAGATTTGCTAGCTATTCCAGTTTCAACAGTTTCTTCTGAATCAACTTTAGCACTGGAGGTCGAGTTCTTGATTTCTTTAGAACTTCTTTGACTCTAAGAATGGTAGATTCTCTTGTTTGAATGCAAGATTGGCTACACACATCTGAACAACCTATCATTGTAAAAGATTCTTTTCAAATTAGAAACTCTGGAAGAAGGTAAGATCTTATTGTTGTAATTTATGTTTAACATTGTACGGTAAATGTTTCTAACTTGTATTTTAAATTTGTTTACTCGTATGCATTGACTTGTAGGGATGAAAGACTTGACTATGAGTCAACCTACAATCACCATTGATGAATTTGCAACTGTTTCAAAACCATTTGTAAAGGTTGCTTTAAGAATTATTTGTTGTCTTTTTTTTTACTAAAATTATATAATTAAGCTCATGCTATTTGGGAGAAGTATATGTTTGTGTCTGAAAATTTTTCTACACTTGAGGGCTTTGGTTTTGTATAGTTAGTTACTTTTATCCAATGGTTGTGTTTTTTTTTAATTTTTCACATTTTAATTTTCATTACACGGTATATAAAATTATACATTTTTGGATATCGGTAACTAGACCTGGCAATTCGGGTTGATGGGTCGGGTTGACATCAACCCTAACCCAACCCATTTAAAATATCATTAACCCAACCCAACCAAAAAATAGATGGGTCAAAAAATCTTAACCCTAACCCAACCCGTTTAAAATCCTTAAACCCTAACCCAACCCACCCAACCCATTTTTTAAGCAAACAATAACTCATATTATCTAACACAACTATAAATTTCACATTATATGAGATTAAATTGTACTCCCCACGTTCTCAATAGATGATTTTGTAAGTGTTCTCATTGTTTTTAAAATATAAATGTTTTTGTTATTTTTACCACTTACTTTCCACATTTAACCCTTACTTTTTTCTCACACCCACAACTCTTCTATTCCCCATAGAAAAGTAAGGGTAAAATAGTCCACAAATTGTCTCCTTAATTTCCATGTGTTGTGCTAGAAAATCGTCTATTTAGAACAGATTTGAGTATACATTTAGTACAATAGCTATTTTGATAGACCACTTTTCAAATTACAAAAACTACTTTTCAAAACCCCTGGATAACATTACATAACATATTTAATTGATATAATCTCATCCGCTAGATAGCATTTGGACCACTTTTCAAAATATAGTAGCTACTTCTTGAACTTACTAGACATAAAGTATTAAACTTATCTTGTTGTATAATAGCATTCACAAACATATATATATATATATATATATATATATATTTAATTTTGTCATACTTCTAGACCATCTAAACATACCAGTTGTGTGGTATCGTTTACAAAAAAGCCAAAAACTTATATCATTGACAAAAAACAACATCCTAGAGTATGCATCTTCACATTAGCAATTGTAGAGCTGGTTGAGTCAAACTAAACAAATAAGATGTGAAGTCAAAACTCTCAAAATAATGATTTGATTTGCAGAGCTGGTTGGACCGTTGATTTGTTTAACATAATGAAGTGTGTAATGTTTTTAAATGTTGGATAGTCCAAATGGACTTGAACTAATTGGAAAATATTTTTTACATAAGGTTAACATAAAGTTTGATATGAAAGTAATATATATGTACATTAATATTTTTATTTTCTATTAACAAATATATTTTCGGGTTTCGGGTTGGGTCATGGGTTTGGATCTCTACCCTAACCCAACCCACAAATTTAGCTTATGACCCTAACCCAACCCAAAAAATGAATGGGTCAATAATCAGGACCCTAACCCATAAAATTCTGGGTTGGGTTCGGGTTGGGTTTCGGGTTGGGTATAAATTGCCAGGTCTATCGGTAACCTGTCATACCATACTAATTTTTTAGGTTAACCTATTTAGGTGAACCGGTTTAAATGGAGCGATAATGGATTTCAATTTTGTCAAACTAAAACTTCGGTATGCCGAATAGTTTACCGAATTTTCGATTTACCGACCATGCACACCCCTGCACATGATGTGAGACCTTTTCACTAGTAGAAAAAATATTATATAACACGCATTTTATAACACGGTTATGTGTTAACAGTGTTATAAAATATTTTACAACACGGTTGTTGAGTATAACCGTGTTATAATGTTTGAGAGAAAAATGCTGAGACCGGAAAATAGGGTTTTTAACACGGTTTGACTTTAACTGTGTTATAATCGTCATTAATATAACACGGTTCTCTTGACCCGTGTTATAAAATCTATTTTATAACGCGGTTGTTATGCGGAACTGAGTTAAAAAAACTTAGTCCGTTTTTACAACACGGTTGTTAATTATAACCGTGTTATATTCTGTTTAATATTTCCTCCACATTCTTTCTTTCCCCCGTGAATCCGCATCTATCCCTTTGCTCGCTATGCAGACTCCCGACTCCCGCCCAGTACTCTGTCGAGAGAGGGAGATCTACCGTGGTGGTGCTCAACTGGCGCATCAGCTCCGCCGGTGAGGGTAACCGAGAGAAGGAAGAACCGCAGTAGGTAGACGACACAATTTCTTCAGCCTTGCTAGGTATGTAATCTCCTCATACTGCTCCACTGTCACTCACCTTTTGGCAATAAGTTTGTGAGCTTTTACTTATGGTGCTCATTTTCTGGAATAAGGAGGGAAACGAAAGGAGGGGGAAACGCCGGTGAGGGCGCACGCTTTATTCCGCTGCCGGTGAAGGGCCACACGAGATATTCTGTCGCCGGTGAGTTTCCACGAACCTTTCTTCCTCATTTTGTTCTTCGTTAACCCTAGATTGTGAAATGGTGATACTTTGTGCTTCTGTAATGTGGCTTCGATTGTACAACAGAACTCATTCTTCTCTTGCATCTGCACCTCTGTTGTTCTATTTCTGTCTTCGTTATTTTGCAACCCAAACTAGCGAGCAAGCTCTCACTCCCGACCTGCATTTTCGTTCTCTTCCTCGTGGTAATTTGCAACCCAAACCAGCGAGTAAATCTCCCTCTGTTTTCATGCTCTTCATTCATGGTGAATTTGCATCTCAACTGGCGACAAGGAACATACATGCCCTGGACTTCATTCTCTTCACTTCTGGCAATTTCGCAACCCAACAGGTGAACTCAAATACATGCTCTGCACTTCATTTTCTTCACCACCGGTAATTTTGCAACCAAATGGCGACAAGGGACTCAACTGTTGTGCCTTCTTCATTCTCATTCCCTCACGGTATTTTGCTACCCGAATGGGGGAACAAAGGAACATATATCTTTGCTATCTTCATTCACACCTGCTGCACCTTCTTCATTCTCATCCAGACCAGTCACGTAAAATTTTTAGTAGACCAGACCCAAGTTCTACATGTTTAATATATAATTTTGTTCTATTCAACAGCAACACATATTGACCGAAAATATAGGATCTTCTATTAATTAAGGATCAGGATTACATTTACAAAGAATTACACTTGATCGAACATAATCATAGTAGGAAAGTTGGGATTTGGAGCTATATCTCCCTCTCAGAATATTTCTCTCTCTGACTTGGTCCACTGCTCTCTTTTGTCTGCTAATACTTGATGTAGAAAATATAGCAAGTGAACTAGCCGTATCAAGTGATAAAGTGGTGGGAAATTTATTGTCTTTTTAACAGCAAACTGATTCTGCAGCAGCTATGTCTCTTCCTCCATGTTCATTATGTTGCTGCTTCTGAAGGAAAATTTAGATAGCAAACTGATCCGTCCTTGTTTCTTAATTGGTTTTGCTTGTGGGTGGTTCTACACTGAGTGATGACATTTACTGTCCGTGCTTTGTTCATTTCAATCTTGTCTTTAAACACTCAATCTTAATTGATAAGTTCAATCGGTTTGTCCATCTATTTCAGGTGTTTGAAGGTGAAATACAACAGTTTAAGCACTCAATCTTAACTGATTCCATCAGCTGCGTTTTCTCCTCCATCTATAATCAGCTATCAGCTACTACTACAAAAAAAAAACTTCTCAGGTAAGGCCTTATATCATCTCAAAAATATATACTAGTGAATAATCCCATGTTACGTATTTCAACATTGTACTACTTAGTATCAAAAGTTGACTATCTTGTTTTAAACGGCACCATTAGATTATCTAGATACCAATACCATACATGCATTAGATATTATAATATTCCTAATACATACATGCTTTCTTTATTTTGTTTTTGCCAAAATATATTTCAAAGCTGATAAAGCTTCCTGAAGTAAACGTTTAAAATAGCTTCATCTTTTGCCTCTTCTATGCTTTTATATAAGCAGAATCAAGCCTATATTGAGCCCTTGCTTTCACTATTGCTACTACGATTCCTGTCAAAAGAGAATTTTCTGCTAAACCTTGACACATTGGTTGCTAAGTGACAACAATCACTGTGTCAAATATTCGACACTGAATTATGAAGTTTTTGCACTGATTTTACAACCTGTGTGGCACTGATTTCTGGGCATTATATTTTGGCTTTCTTACACAAAATAAAACAATTTCTCCCTTATGTGCATGGCATCAGTTTGTTTCAAAACACCATACTGCTACGATCTGGGGCTTTAAATACTATGACATATTTTTTAAGTAAAATCGACACTGTCAATTACACTATTATGCATTTATCATGTATGCAGTATGGAGCAATATCCAGTCCGAAATACCCCTCTGAATATCGACTGCTTATAACCCCATGTGGTCTCTGTTATGCGTGTTGAGCTCGAGTGATGCCAAACATCTCCATATGGAACCAGAATGCACTCTTTCTGCGGAGATCTAACTTTGGTTCCACATTCTACCTCTTCATTTTTTTTGTTCATCTGATTACGTTTACTAACCTAACGTAGTTTGATTCTTCTGTTAGTGTTGTGATTTGATTTGCAGGAAACCTTATGTTCATCCTCTTCTGATTTAATGAAATTATACCTGAACTATATTCCTTGTGTATCACTCCCTCTGTCTGATTCGGCCATTTATGAACTTGGCAATCATGGTCATTGACACTTTTGTTATGTACGAGCAAAGCCTCCGACCTACAGGTTATCTCCGTATCTTCTTCCCTCTGTTTAATTACCTTTTACAGACTAATTTTTTTGTTTTGGTGTTTTGGCTGGTATCTTGCCGATCTTTTATTGCAGGGAATTCATGTTGTTCTTCCACTGGTATATATCTCTAACTGAACAGCCTATCATGCAAGTACATTGTTGTTGGCACCAATTCTTTGCTGGATGCCTGCTACTCATTTCTGATAAAAAAAAATACGCGGCTGAGACCTGCGAATACGATTCTGCAGGCTTTCAGGTGAGCAGATATTAATTACAAGAAACTTCTTATATTGTTGAAATCTGTGGTTTTCCATGTGTGCTCATTGCCTGCCTAAGTTCTCATGCTTCTTACAGAAGATTATATTTTGAAGTATGCTGCTGCATGACTTGATGGGATATACTGCAGCACAGTTAGAAATACACTAAACTACTATAATGCAAGCAAAAGTTTTGAAACTTGACAAAATACCACAAAATCACAACTATATTGTGATTCTAATGAAACTTAGCTAGTGGTTTACTGATTTAAAAAACAAAATTAAGCAAGTGGTTTCAGCAGTATGTGAACATGTATGTTGTCTGAGGACTTTCAAAACTGTTACATATCTCTGAAGCTGCTATTTGTGTTCACTTATTTCTGGTGTTAACGTTGCTTTATGAAAGCTTGGATTGTGTATTGTTCAAATTGAGAAATTATAGAATTTTTGATCTCTGTTTTTATTATGTAGCTGCTTCTGTTTCAATTATGATCTGAATTTCAGACTTCACACCATCTTTTAGACATCACTACTTCACTATGACTTTTATTTCTAAAAACAGAATTTACATTTCAGGGTGGTAAAACTTCCTAGATAAACGATTAAGTTAATTCCAGCTTTTTTGCTTCTTCTATGATTTATGTGGGCAGGGACAAACATATGCTGAAATCTTGCTCAAATTGATTTCACTCTTTGTTAAAGTACTTTTCTGATTACAAATATTCAGCATCAATCTGTTTTAAGCAGATTTCTACATAAAGAAACGTGCACCATTCTACCTTGTGTGTTTTTACTGCTACTAGATTATATTTTTGGGTAAAACATTTGTTGCACCCGTCAGTGATGCCCTATGTTTAAAAAATCTGTATTAAACTAATATAGCTATTAGTTCTGCACTTCCCGCTCAGGGGAATTTTCCCTGGTAACAATCTGATTTCAGTGAAAATATATCAAGCAACAAAGGTCTGTTTGGAACAACATTTTGATTTCTGCTCAGCTTCTGCATTTAACATTTGTTGGATGATTACAATGGTACTCCTTTTTTTCTAGAACTAATATCCAATATGATCATGAACATTTTATTTAACATAAACTTGAGTTTCTGCGCAGAAGAATTATTACCAGTACTATCTCGGTCGAACAATCAGATGTGCATTTCTTGGTCTATTTTAGGACCCTTCTAGTGTCTCTTTCTGTACCTGTTTTTAAAAGCCTTGTTAATAGGATGTTTTAAATAGAAAGAGCATGGTACATGCCTCCTGTTGCTGTTGTTTTAACAAACAGTTTTAGCTTTAATGCACTGAAAATTTCAAATAGCATATATATTGTATAACTTCTTAAAGAAGTCTTGTTTTACCTTATCAATAAAGTTGGGGTTTCATGTTTTTCAATTTCAGAAATTGCAGAAATTCTGTGAAAAATATATGCACTTTCAGTTGTTAAAAAAAGTATAATCTGATCAGTTAACCAAACTGAATCCTCTCTATTAGCTGATTTTTCCAGAACCTGTCACAGTGTAAACACTTAAACATTGGGAAACTTAATCTGTATCTACTACTCCCTATATTGCTACTATCAGCCAACTCCGATTCTGGTTGTATACTTGCTGTTGTGACTCATGGATGGCTGGACATGTTTTTTACTGTATCTACGTGCAGCTACTTCTTATGATCAATGTATGCATTCGATTGTTTCTGCTACTTTAGGCATCCGAGGAGGAGCTGAGAAACGACATGGATAGTTTCTTTGATCAGGAGAGATATCGTGTAGACACTGTGGCATATGCATTTGCAAAAAAAAGAGCCATAGAGAAGATCAATAACGTACTGGATACCAGGCTAAATGATAACAAGTAATGGTTTCCATCAAAACCTAGGCATATTGGTTTTAGGTAGTTTCCATTTCAAAGTTTGCATTCTAAATTAGCCAATTATTCTGAGCATATCTCATATCCATTTCTTGCATGGTAGTCGAGTTTAAATGTCCTAAGGCCTTGGCTGAACGTTATAGGCTGACCAGTTGTCGTGCCAGACAATGGATAGCATGGCATTCTCTAATTCTCATGTCAGTTAGTGCACCGGTATTACTGTTAAACACAATTGTTCTTTCTCTGAAGATTTAGCTCTGCTTGTTGACATGCCTGCTAGTAATATTGAGTTTTATAGTTTGGGATTGTCATCTTTTTGCTATCAAGACTTCGTAGAAGATGGTATTTATCTGAGACAGCGGTAGAGTTGTACGAGCAGGTAAAGCAATAACTTCTTCTGAGGAACATAAAGTATAATTTGTTTTAGTGAACTACGATCATAACTTTATGGGCATGATGATATGCTGTTCTATGACTATATTATTGATTTGCATTTCTACCTGGTGCAAATGAAGCCTAATCTAGAATCTCTGTTCCCATTTAATATTTCTGATATGCATTATGATTTTGGTGCATGATCAGGTTTGTGACATACTTGAAGAAAATGCAATTATGTCTAAGAGCATGAATGGCGGGGAACCTTGGGTAGTTTCCTCTAGGCTGCGGGACCATGTTCTTTCACCTTCTGAAAGGAAAGATCAACAGCTTTGGAAAAAGGTAGTTATGTTTCATTTTATTGGTTCTTCCAGTCTATTTTTCTCCTCATCACATAGTAATTCTGTTACTAAGGCAGTGATCAGCTAATGATCAACCCTTTGTCTCTGCATTCATATTACTGTACTGGAGGGCACTCACACTCTTTTGAGTTTTCATTATTATTTTGGCAGGTTGAACAATTGATGGGCGAGAATTCTCGACTGGAGTGTTATCCAAAGCTTGTGAAGGGGGAATCTAAGGTGGTGTGGGAATGGCAAGGTAGTCAGAGTTATACACTGTTGTCTATGATGGCTTTCTGTCTTTTCTCAATTGAAGATCGTTTGAGAAGCATATATCAATTTTCTAAAGAATGTTATCTGTGTGGTGCTCTCTGTAATTACTTTGTTCTCTACCTTTTTCTTTTTTTTTGTTGGAAAATTTGTGATGATATGTGGTATTTACTTTTGATGTTATGCCGTTGAAGGCTCTTTGAGCAATTCTGGGAGAAGAAAGAAAGCCAGGGTGGGGCATCAGAACTCGTCTGGAGATAAGAGGGTGTCCGATGGAAGGAGAAAGCGTAGTGTACGGCAGTTGATCTCTTGATTTTTTTTAGCTCTAACAAGTGCTCCAGTTTAATCACTTATCATTGCATAAGTTATTATTGCTTTAAAATGATGAACAATTCGGATGCTTTTCCTGTAGTACCGAATGCATTGGCATGCTGATTTGAAGTTAAAAACAGCCATTCAGAGGTAAGAAGCATCAGAACATCTCATGTAAATTGCAGCTGTGCTAACATTATCACAGTTTTGGTTGAATTGGCAAAAGTCTTTTCCTGCTCTTTTGTGACATGTGTTCATTTTCGCAAAGGCATGAGAAACCATCATAATATGGACTTTTTTTTTACTATTCTTTATCCCTGAGTAGTCTTCTAATCTTCTTTTGTTTTATTATTTATGCAGGAGCCAGTACAAGCATATAAGTTTGTTACTCGACACTTTGTTCAGTGTATGTATTATTACTAGATTTAGTGGTTTGATCTTCTATACTTGATGTTGGAGATCAGATCAGATGCTTTACAGCAAAACACCTCAGTGTGCGTAGGATTTTGTATAAATTATCTTGAAGTCTGCTTCTGTTTGAAATGTAACTGTTTGTGTGGAGTTAGTCTGAAAACTCTGCATTGGCTGCGCTTTACTTGTAGTACTTGTACAAGAGATCGATTGTCGAATTTATTTTTGTAGGTGGTAATTTATTTTTGTAGGTGGTAATTTATTTTTATAGTACTTGTACAAGAGATCGATTGTCGAATTTTGTGAATGTTACAAAGTGTGTATATATGGCAAATGAATTTAGTGGCTCTTTTGCAAGCTGGTGTGGCTGAATATTGAATGTGTCATGTGTAATAGACATCATTGATTGTTAATTGTAGGTAGTGAAGCAGTGTAGAGAAACAGATTTTTTTTTTAAAAAAAAAACCAAATTTTATAACACGGTTGTTTATATAACCGTGTTATAAAACAACTTCATATTTCGTCGGAAAAGACTTTATAACACGGTTCTCATGTAACCGTGTTGTAAAATTAGACTTTATAATACGGTTTTATATAAGAACCGTGTTATAAAACAACTTCATATTTTTTCGGGAAAAGACTTTATAACACGGTTTTAATGTAACCGTGTTGTAAAAGTGGACTTTATAACACGGTTCTAAAGAAGAACCGTGTTATAAACTTGATTTGGCGCAAAAAAAGAAGCGTGGTAAGCACTTTTATAACACGGTTAGTCAGTCAATAACCGTGTTATAAAACGGTTTTTTAACACGGTTTTAAACCGTGTTGTAAAGTTAAAAAGAATATACGACCGCAGTATATAACACCCTTGCTAACCGTGTTATATATAGGAAAACAACCGTGTTATAAAACGTTTTTTCTACTAGTAATTTGTTTTTAAAGTCAAATGCTATTTTACAATCCCATGTATTATATGGTTATTGTAAAACTGTTCATTTGATGTATTGACTATTCATATTGGTGTAAAGTATTTATATATTATTATAAAAATTGTTATTGAATTTAAATATAAAGATGGTTAAAGGATAAAGTTTACTATCGGGTAACCGATTTCACAATAGCCGCTTCTGTTTTAAAAGGAGTGAGGAGGATCGGATTCCTGAATATCACTACTACGAATCTCGAAATGTTACCCTTATACATACTATATATATATATGATATCATTGCTTATTTCCTTGGCTGAACGAGGGAAACTAATTAAAGATGGAACATGTTTAGGGTTGATTTCTTAAAAAAGAAGAAGTTATAGGCCTGTTTGATTCAGGGTTTTAGTTATTTTATAGGTTATTTTACAACTTTTTGTGCATCATTTATGTAACTTTGGTAGGGTATATATAATTAGTTCTTTTTAGCATATTTCTAGGTAACATACCATATCAAAATTATATTTAATATCCAAGCTACTCTATCCAACTATATTTCATTACTATAAAAAATATATTAACCTTATCTTTCTTCATAATATCAGTGAACTATTAGTATTCAGATATAAGAGAAAATAAAGAATAATTAAAGAGATACACATAGGTTGCTATATAGTGTCATAAAAGGAAAATTCTTAGTTAAGAACCCATGATAAAGGTTGGAGTGATTTAACTATGTAGCATATTTGTCTTCATTATACTTAATGACACATAGTGTAGAATTACCACTTATTATGGATTCCCTTGTGTATGTACTACACTTAAATAAATTTTATTCAATAAATTACTGCCATTTTTAATAGTAAGTTTCTAAAACTAGTTGTAACAAATGCTATCAATTTTGTTGGTTTTGACACTTAACAAAAATAATTGTCACAAACACTATCCAAATTTTAGTAAATAATTACTTATTCACATCTTTTGTCGCCGTGCCATGATAGACATTGTTCTTCTGACCAAAAAAAGATTATAAATAATATATGATAAAAGTACGTAAGATAAAGGTAATAAGCTTATGTGATTGTTGATTAATTTGCATCACATATACGAACCAAAGCTAACTAATAGACTGAGTGTGTTTTGAGAAGAACAAGGCCTTAACTGTCAAATATGTTCGACATTTCGCAATGCCTTTTTTTTCTTTTTTTTTCTTTTTTTTACATTTTGCGATGTTAGTAGACTTATTAAGTGTTAGCTGTTTTAAATATTAGGAATTTGTAGAAATAATTAAATACATATAAAAAAACATAAATCGAACACTTAGTTTTCTAGTTAAAAAAAACATACGTAGCAATAACAATAAATGATATAAGCTGTCGGGGAGGATTTGGTGACGGAGGAAACATTTCTGTCCTTGACGGACGAGATCTTTACCGTCCGATTATAACATTAGTGGACCCACCTCTAAATAATGAGAGATATTTTGTTTCAACTCAGCGTGATGAATTATCTGTCAGGTATGCATGGACTTTTAGGATGCGTTCGCCTCACCTTTTTTGTGCATTTTTTGACAGTATAAATGTACAGCATATGTTGTTTTGGACTCTTTATTTGTTTTTGCTGTTCGCCTAAAACACCATAAATGTTAGCATAAATGTCATTATAAATGACAGCATAAATGCCCGCAGCAAATGCTACTTTTTCGTTTTCGTGCTTTCACTTCCATTTCTTTACTCACTTCATAATGCAATTACCGTGACTATTGATTTAAAAAAAAGAAATTTTTTACAAGTTACTTTATTTATTACAAATTACATAATGCTTTAAATAATTTATAAAAAATAGTACTACATCTTTAGCCAAATTTACAAAAAATCACATTTATAATACAAATCTATAATATATTATTTGTAATACCACATAGATTAATAAAATTGAAAAAACGAATAAATATACACACTTGTTGATATATAAATTAAAATATTAAAATAGTATATAGAAATATGAATGCATATAAATTTATTAACATACAAAGTTACAAAAATATTATATATTATTAGAAGTTATAATTTCACTAAATAAATTCACATAACATTATCAAAAAATTTGAAACGCTTTTTCTCTTTTTTTACGCTTTTATATGTGTAAGAATTATAAAATTTAGATAATAAAAATATATTGTTTAGGAGTTACAAGTTTTGCTTAAATAATAGAAATAAAAATTTTATTGTTTGTGAATTTATTTATTTATTTTTACTAACAAAATAAAGTTACGTAGTGTAATATAATAAATTATAATTGTAATACGAAAACGGTAAACGCACTACATATAACTAACTGAACCAAACATGCTGCATATATGCTGCACTGCCAAACAGCAGTTTTCAAAACAGCTGCATTTATGCCAGCACATTCCTGCCAGCAAATATGCTGCATTTATGCCAACGCATTCCTGCTGTCAAATATGCTGTATTTATGCTGTCAAAACAACCATGCCGAACAGAGCCTTAGGCTATTTTTCTTCAAATATAAGTATATTTTTTTAAAATCAAGTTAGTTCACCTGCACTTGCACAATTATAATATAGTAAATAATATTGGTATACAAACGTCATTGTTCGGATGACAATCTAATAACTTTTTCATTAATAAATAATTTTCCCTTTGATTTTGTTTTCATGTTTATATTGAAATGAACCTCAACGGTGGACGTTCTTTTTCCGTCTTTGACGAACTTAATCCATTGATGGGTTTATAAGTTTCTAATTGTTGTCGTCCAAGATTATAATGTAACTTTTATTTTTCTACTTACTTTCACTCTCATATGTATACAAACGATCATTGGTGTTGCGCTATAATTTAGATAGCTTAATGTTACCATTTTATTATTATCAATACTTGTTTGTGTGGTTATAAAAGGTAAAGAATAAGTATTATTTTATTATAATACGAGGTAGCCTTTTCTTTTTTAATTTGGATGATATCCTTTATTATAAAAAAAAGATCGTTTATGCACTATTATATAAAAAGTGATACTAATTGTATATTTTTCCCTTGTTTGTTCTCATTGAGTTATTGTGTATAAGAATGTTTTTTAGCATTTATCAGTCATAGAGTTTGACTATTGTTAAACTGACCGCTATAAATAATAAATGTTTGAAAACGATAAACTGAGGTGTTGAAGTCAATTTTATGTATTAATTAAACCTTGATTTTTACGTATCCATGATAATTTATAAACATTTATATTGATGATTAGAAACATGTACACGATTTATATAATCGTTTTTATCCCTATGATGGAAAGATGACACTAACTGTTATATATCATTTCCTTTGGTCGTTCTTATCGAACATTGGGTATAAGAATATTTTCTAGCATTTATCAATTTAAAAGCTTAACAAATTGATAAACCACACAGCCATAAACGTTTGAAAACGATAAATTGAGTTATGGAAGTCGATTTTACATATTTATATAACCTTAGTTTTTACGTATCCATGAAGATTTATAAATGTTTTCACTGATGATTTGAAACATGTAAACAACCTTCTATTATCGTTTCCATCACTATTTTAGAAAAGGTGACACTTTAATTATTGTTATATATCTCATCCCTTGATCGTTCTTATCATTGTGTATAAAAGTATTTTTTTTAAGCATTTATCACTTTACAGAGCTCGGTTGATTGATAAATGTGATGACTATAAACATTTGAAAACGATAGACCGAGTTGTTGGAGTCGATTTTACGCATTCATTTAACCATAGTCTTACGTATCTACGATAATCTATAAACGTTTCCACTGATGATTATAAACATGTACACAGCCTTCTATAATCATTTTCATCACTGTTTTAGAAAATGTGACGCCTTAATTACTGTTATATATATCTCATCCCTTGATCATTCTTATCATTGTGTATAAAAGTATTTTTTAGCATTTATCACTTTACAGAGCTTGACTGATTGATAAACGTGATGACTATAAACATTTGGAAACGATAAACCGAGTTGTTGGAGTCTATTTTACGCATTCATTTAACCATAGTCTTACGTATCCATGATAATCTATAAATGTTTCCACTGATGATTATAAACATGTACACAACCTTCTATAATCGTTTCCAACACTCTTATAGAAAGACGACACCAGCTGTTATATATTTTTTCCCTTGGTCGTTCTCATCAAATCATTGTGTATAAGAATATTTTCTTAACATTCATTAGTTTACAGAGCTTGACCGATTGATAAACCTGAAGGCGATAAATGTTTAAAAACCATAAACTGAGTTGTTGAAGTCAATTTTACGCATTTTTTAACCTTGATTTTTACATATTCACGGTAATTTATTAATGCTTCCACTGTTATTAGAAACATGTGTACAAACTTGTATAATCGTTTCCAACACTATTTAAAAATGATGATACTAAGTGTTATATATGTTTCTTTAGTTGTACTCATAATTATAGTGTATAATCATTTTTTTCATATGTATAAAATGTATTATATGCCAACTTTTTCATTTAGAAAACATATACATATTAGCTTTAGTGATTTAAATTAGTAATTATTTTTAAAACAAAATTTTTCAGTTGATTAAGATATATATTTTGAATTGATATATGTTCTATTCTTTACAAATATTATACAATAATTCTTTTTACGTGTATATAATCATGTAGACTTTTTATATGATAGATAAATTACTTTATAATGATTTGTTATAAAATAACACCCATGCAAATTCTTAACTCTTGCAACTTCGTACAGTATAAAAAAATGAAAAAAGACTTTAGTCACGCTGCTACCCCTACAATATAGACGGAAAATTACTTTCCGTCACATAATCTGCTCCCATAAGCTGCCTCTTTTCCAATGATCTAAAGAAAACAAATGTTGAAGTGAAGTTGGAGCCCAAATGCTACTCATTTCAGCATTATTAACAAGGTTGCAAAAAAAAAAACTATATAGTATTTAATATAAAAAATCAAATATATTAATACTTAAAATAAGGTTATTTTAATTTTAAATAGAATAAATAATACCATTGAAATTAAAAAAAACAATTCTTACCGATATTAAAATAATTGACAATAACCGAATATATATATATTGCTATCACTTACTATTTCAATAGTAGATATTGTTCAACTGTTGATAAATTATATTTTTTTATTTTTTTAATTATACATTTTTAGTTAAAACAATATATTCTCTTAAATAAAATATTAGTTAATGAAATTCAAAAATGTAAATTTAAATTTAATACTTGCAATGCCAAGAAATGAAAAATAAAGTATATTGGCATATAAATTGTTCTTTAATTTTTAAGCATAATCTATCATAAAATTGATATATAGTTAAAACCTAATACTTTGTACAAATAATTTTATAATTAATCATTACGTAAAAAAATACAATATTTATAAGGGAAAATTACATTCCCCACTCATGACGTTTGGTGAAATTACACACTCCACCCACGTGGTTTTAAAAATTACTTTTCCCACCCATGCGGTTTCCCCCGTTTTACATCCAGCAACTTTTATAATTTTTGTTCAATTCAAAAGTTCCTTAAACGTTGTCCAAAATTGATGAAACTTTACATGAATGATGCTAAAGTGATATATTTTGATCTTATATCAAATATGAAGTTTTTTAAGCTTAAATGTGACCCGTGAAACCCAATGAAACATGTGGCATGTTCATCGGGTCCCACATGTCACATTTAAGCTTTAAAAACTTTATATTTCTCACTGAACCAAAATATATCACTTTAGCATCATCCATGTAAAGTTTCATCAATTTTGGACAACATTTAAGCATCTTTTGAATTGAACAAAATTAGAAAAGTTGTTGAATGTAAAACGGGGGAAACAACATGGGGAAAGTAAGTTTTGAAACCACGTGGGTGGAGTGTGAAATTTAGCCAAACGTCATGGGTGGGACATATAATTTTCCCTACTTATAATTAATCATTCTGAAATATACTACAAATATTTTGTACTATAATGTTTAATATAGATAAAAGTTTACATTGTAATTTATTAGTTTGTTATTTTCCTTGTAGAATATTTTATTATTTGAATAATTAGTAATCATTTTAAATAACTATTTATCTGCATCTGAATAAGTAGTAAGATGTTCAAAATTATATTAATCTCATTCATATTACATTCTAGTATAATGTTTCATTTATGTTTTATATACTCAATTATTACAAGTTTATATTCATAGTATCAATTTAATATTATCCATAAAATGTAATTTTTTTTCAAAAAAAGTACTTTAAATTATTTTTGGGTTCTTATAATTATGAAAATTAAACTTTATTAATTGTTTGTAATAAATATATATATTTTACATATTTTCAAGTTAATATATAATTAAAATTTATAGTTTATCGTACAACAAATAATAATGATGTGTTACTTATTATTGATAGATTCGTAACTGTATACTTTATTCCAAGTCTATTCATATCATTATTCTACCAACCAAACAAAAGAAGCATCAAATTCTAAGTATTCACATCATAACAACCAAATGAGGTCATATTCTATTCTTAGAATTCAATTCCAGTAATCTTATTCTAGGAATTGACATTCCAATAATCAAACGACCCGTAAAAGGCTCAAGCTAAAAGGTTCCAGAAATATTGTAGCTAGCATCAGTGGCGGATTTAGAGTACTAGACCTGTGGGAGTATTTTGACTAAATAAAAATCTAATAAATGAAATATTAAAATTAAATTTAAAAAAACATTCAATATTTAAATTACATTTGCTTATATAGTCTTCATCATCTTAAAATCATATTTAATAATATTATTATTAATAGACTTAAATATATATGATTCTACATCATTCTCCTATCTTAACAATCGCCTGCAGAGGATGATATTGAGATGTCTGGTATTCTTGAAACTCTATTCCAAACTACGCCGATACAGAATAAGGAGAACTTTGTTATTAATGAAGCGGAGAGGGACACGGGTTTCGAAGTGCAACAGAGTCCAATTTTTTTTGAAGAGACTCAGAGTAGTGAGGAGAAAACGCCGGCAAAAAATGACAAAAGTGAGGTACATGCGGGAGTCAATGGCATAGAGTTGATCCATAATACATCGACTTCATCAGTACCAAGTAAGGATGTCCCGGCAAGGGATGAATGGGGTAAAATTATTAACGCAGATAGAGAGGCGAATGAGTGCGTAGACCTGCTAATTCGGTTAGGATGCCAAGTGCCAAACCCCAGTCTCACCAAAGCTAATATTATTAGTCAAATCCAAACGCAGATGAGCAAATGAGGCACGGTTTGAAGGGGTTAGTAGAGGTACTAAATTTTAGGAAGCTTTTGCTTTATTGTATTAGGCTGCGATTTCTTTTGCATTTTGTTAGGATTTTTAGGGTAGTTTGTCCAATTTTCTATTTAAAGAGGTAGGGTACGTGTGGAGATGTCTTGTTGCGTTTTTTTCTATTTCATCTTTGAGGCTTGGAGAAGGTTGTGGGCTTGTTTTGTTGGGGGTAGATGTCTTACTTGGGCTTTGTGTTTGCATGGTAGGTCTTGATGTGGAATTTATCAGTAGCTGATGGTATTTGCGTGATCAGGTAGATTGGTCCTTAGGCTTGTATTTGGATGTGGTGGGTACTTTTTTTCCTCTATAAGCTTTTTCCCATTGGGTTTTGCTTAGAAAGTTTTAATGAGGTCCGGTCTCAACCCATCCGTTTCTTTATCTCAATAATATGGCTTTATGCCCAATTATAAAAAAAAACTAATAGAAGCAACAAAATTTCAAAATATGCACTAATTTGAATGTCAAAATATCATATTTGAACTGCATTATTTAGTCATCTAACATTTATTATTTATTTTGCTATATATAGACACATATATACTTATATTTTTTTCCAAAAACCTGTGGGGGCATGTGCCCCCACAGGTTCCAACGTAGGGTCTGCCGCTGCCTAGCACATGCTCCACACTTGAAATGAATAGTTTTGGGAGTTTGTGGTGAGTTTTAGTTAATTGACAATTGAAATACCCCGAACTTAACTATGGTGATTAATTATGCTAATGATATATTTAGATACTTAATTATGCCTAAATAAACATGTGGGAACAATTTCTGAAGAAAACGGGTCCATATAATGGGTTAAAAACGTAAACGAGCCTTACAACATCTTTTTCGGAAAAACCAGGAAAATGTGACTTTAAGTGGTTTAAATGACTTGTAAAAGTTATAGTCAATCATATAACTATAATTAAACACTAATGAATGTATTGGATCCATTAAAATTAAATAAATGAGAAAAATCCTAAAAACGGCTCCGGTTAGTGAATAGTATCAAACAGGGACTTATGGGGGTGTTATTTGTTAAAAGACCAAAATACTCCTCTTCATTTTGTTAATAAAAATCTGGCTCCCTCCTTTGTATGCTTCCCACGTTTTCCCCCCTCCCAACTCTCTTTATGTTCTATTAGTTAGTAAAAGACAAATTAATAAAGTAAAAAGGTGAACTAGTACAAAAGTGCTTTTTGTAGTCTCTCTCTTCCATTCCCCCTTGTCTCTCATGTTTTCTCTCAGCCTCACCAGAGCTCTCTCTTCTTCCTCCCAGCTCCAATGGCGATTTGCTAACCCTCCACCCAGCTCTCTCTTCTTCTTCCATTTTCATGGCTTAAACAAGGTTGAAACACTACAAGAATTACATCATTGAACTCCTCTCATCTTGGATCATTTCCCTCTTTGCAAAGTCCGAAAGTATTGAAGTTGGTCTCCATGGTTGGAGCTCCTTTTGAAGGGAAAAGAAGACCTTTTTGAGCTACATCATCCCTTGGTTGTCTTAAGGTAAAAAGAAGTTCAAAAATCTCTCTTTTCTAGCCTTTCCTTGCAACCAAAAATTTCCAGAATTTAAGCCTCTTGTTCCCCTTGTTCCAGCCGGTTTTTGGCATTCAAGAAAGGTGCTGGAGCTTGTTGTATTTGTTGTCAAACAATCCATCTAGAGATTGGAAGGTAATATTCCTTTTAGGGCTTTAAATCACTCTCTTATATTCTATGGTTGATTCTAGAATTTTAGCACTCTTATAATGCTCATTAATGTTCTTGGGCATGGTCTGTAGCATTTGCAACAAATCTCTCATTGACCGGTTTGTAAAACAAGAACAAAGAGAGAAAGAGCAAGAATAAAGGAGAAAGAATGAAAGGAAAGAAAACTAGAAACTCTAAGGTAATTGACTTACCTTTTGAAACTTTTTTGGAATGCCTTGTGGCATTGGATTTTTATTTTTTATGTTGTTGTTATGCTACTGCAATGGTGAGAAAGAAATGGAGTTGTTTTGTGTTGTTTATGTTGATGATTAAAGGCCTTGGAGCCAAGTGAATTAAGTGTTAATGTGCTGGAATTAAATGTACGGTTAGTGTCTAGAATAATGTGGTGAATGAATTGGTTTGGTGAGTTGACTAGAACAATGTGGGCAACGCTTAAAATTGTAGGGAAACTCTGTCCAAATTTGTGTAGAAACTATACGACTTAGGTGTTTTATGAGAAGAAAGAACCTAGGATAACTAGGTGTGTTTTAGAGTTCAACTTGAGTAGTTAATCACCTTGGAAACTAGATTAGAGAGAATGGTGTAGTTGAGTAGTACTTGGAATGAAAATGATGTAAGTTGAATGCTAGTAATACATTAGTTGTGAAACCATTGGGTAAGAAAACAATAAGAGAAAAATCTACACTTAAGAACTTATAGGAGAATTAAGAGTGGGAGAATTGTGTAAATTAACCAAGAATTGAGTGATGAGTTAGTAAATGAAATAGAAAGGTTTCGAGTGTCAAATTAGTGTTAAAACATGCTAGAATATATGTGGGGATATTGGGAAAGAGTTGGGCAAAGAAAGGAAGTTAGAACACTAAAGCAAAATGTCAAATCTGTCAAAATGTAGCAAGGTCCGGGACTTAGGTCCAGGACCAAGTCCCGGACTACCTTCAAAAAACGCCCGAAACTTCACCTCTACATTGGTCCGGGACTTAGGTCCCTGCTAAGGACTCGGACCACCCATAAAAACCTGCCGAGAATACACTCTTGAACTCGTCTGAGACTTAAGTCCCTTACAAGGACCCGGACCAGTCATAAAAATGCCCCGAGAGTCTGTTTCAGTGTTGGTCCGAGAGTTGGGACCCGGACAAGGTCCTAGACTAACACAAAAAAGCTCCAGAATGTGTATAAATGGAATTTTAAGATGGGGAATTGTTTGGTATTGCTATTATATGAATTTTAGGAGTTGTGTTAATGATATGTAATGGTCATTAGAGGTGTGAACAAGCTTAAGAAATGATGAGAAGTAAGTGACATATGTGATTAAGTTTGAATTGTGATGAGTTAGTAATTATAAATCGGGAAACATTAAAGATGAAACGAGTTAGGTTAATTATAGAGAATTAACCGCCCGATTCCATGAATGTTATAGGATTTGAATTGTTGGACTCCGAAGAAGAGTCGACGATCAAAGTGCAACGGTGAATGGTATGATTTTCTCATGCCCTGTATGCTAACAAGGTTTCCTCGATTTGTGTGTTTGTGTGTTTATATGCAATCACCTAATCAAGATAAATGCACGAATATGGTTTATTGCATTTCCTCATGTCTTATGATTTATTATCCAATGATTGAGTGGTGGCTACCCTATGAAGTTTGTATAATCATGAAAGACATGAATGTTGGATGAAGAACTTAGTTGTTAGATGTGCAAGTGTGCTAACCATGACTTATTGATTGTGAAAGATTCTCACTAACTCCCTAACTATGTGACATTTCTAACTTTGGAAAAATGGTAACTTGGAGTTTGTGAGAAGCCCGATATAGTTTCGGCCACGCGTGAGAATGAGGAAACAAGAGAGGTTGTTTTCCGAGTTTTGGCCTAACCTTCCCACCATGGTCCAGACCCTTTATGGGCGCAACCCGGGGAAGTAAGCCAACCTAAAGCCCGGTGGTGAGATAGTCATGTCTCTGCCCGGAGGTCTACCGATTTAACTTAATAATTATTCAAGAGAAGGATAATTGGTAAAGTAAAGATCATGACTAGTGTGAGCCATTGATCAAGAGTAAAAGAGTTAAGAACATCCGATTAACCCGGATGAGAAATTAACTAACAAGAGATGAGACTAGAACTTGAGAAGAGAATCTCAAGGCCTCGGTGACTATTGAATGGATGACTTGTGAATTGTTCCATTGTATGTGTTATGATCTATGTATGAGTGTTGCTTTTGCATGATTATGTTGTTGTTCATATTAGCATGTATGCTTGAATTGAAATGAATTCCATGTAGGCGACCAAGTAGTCGGCGTACCCCCGTTAGCACGCGGGGTTTGCGAATTTCATGCCAGCAAGTTGTGCTGAGCCCCTTTGGGGCCAATGATTTATTTTTCAGGTACTCGAGACGGTTGATGGTCGAGATGAGACCGAGATGCGATGTTTTGTTAGCTAGTGGATTTTGAATGGTGTACTGAGTTGTACACGGGCTAGTAGCCCTTTTTGAATTACCGGTGTGCTATGTGGTACACCCTTTTGTATTTTGGAAAGTATGTAGACTTGTGAGACATGAGTAGGATGCTAGACTCATGGTACTTGTGTTTAGACTTGTGAGAACATATTGTATTTGGATTATGAATTGTAGTACTCGGTAATCAAATTGTTGGAAGTTGATGTTGTGGTATGTTTATATGGAGGCTTGGTATTTCTAGTTTATCAGACCGTGACTGTGTGTAGTTTAGGCCTTGTTAGTCGCATGGGCGGCTAATGGCATTGTATCACCCGCCGATTGAATTGAATTTCTACTACAATTAGTATGACGACCGAGAAGATTAGACAATAATTAGAGGATTAGCGGTAGGGGTGTTACAAAAAGTGGTATCAGAGAGTTGTTACGCTCTGATGATTAGAAATTACCGAGCATAGTGATTACCAAGTTAGGATTACAACCCGTTTCACAATGTAGAAGTAGAGACCTAACCTTGAATAACCGTTAATGATTACGGAAACCCTTTAACGTCTGAAAGGACGATACAATTGTTTAAACCTAAGACCTTGTGGTCACAGTACCTAATGTAAATCATTGCTTGGTCAGATGTCAGGAAGAGGGCGTGGCCGAGGCCGTGGCCAAGGGTGGAGAGTCTGCTGAGGAGCCCGGCACTCAGACGATAGCTGAGATCGTCGCCGCCACGGTGGCACAGATGCTACCTCAGGTGATAGCGGTGTACAACAGACTCTGCAGAACCAGCAGACGCAGGCTGGACCAATCCCACCCCCACCACCCAGAGAAGTGAATTGGGTAAAGAGCGTCGTAGATCTACGACCTCCATGCTTTAGGGGTGAGAGCGACCCGGCTAAGCTCGAGGCCTATATCTCCGAGATGGAGACGGCCTTTGAGACCCTCGAGGCTCCTGCTGGAGTGAGGGTGAGGATAGCTGCATATTACCTGAAGGATGCGGCTATGGATTGGTGGAAACTTGTTAAGGGTGAATACGTCACCGACCCCACATTCGATTGGGAAGCCTTCACCACACTTCTCCGATCCAAATACTACCCAGAACATGTAAAGACGAAGAAGCTTCTAGAGCTTGATGCCTTGAAGATGACGGATAAGATGACCGTCGATCAATATACACCACTTTCACTTCTATCCTCAGACTGCTACCCGACCTTGGGTATACCGGCCAGGTCTTGGTCGACCGCTTCTATGGCGGATTGAGCCATCGCCTCTGGTATGGCATGGGGTATACTCGGTTTACCTCACTTCAGGCAAACATCGATTTAACCTTTAGTGTCGTAGTCACTACGAATCATACCTTAATATGCATAGAAAGACATCTAACATCCAATTACCCAGGAGTGTTACCATGTGCATCTCGTGTAGAGATTACCGTCCAGCTGAGGGACGAGGAGAACACGCTTAAGCGCAAGACTAACAACAAGAGTATGACTCCAATGAGCAAGGTCAGAACAAGGGCTGGAAAAAGAAGAAAGGGAAGTACTCCCACCCCACAAAAGAATACCCCCTAAGAAAGCAATGCCTATACTGAGAAGGGCAAGGTAGTTGAGCCACTATAGCTTGCCTATTCTGCGCCGGTGGCTACAAAGCCACTGAGATCTCACCCACCTACAAGTAAGACTCTGAAATTAAATTTGTACACATGTACAATTTAGTACTACCACACCGAACATTGCTAACTCTCAAGCTACAGGTTCTGGTTCCGGCTCAGGTAGGAGGAAGGAACGGCATCGAGGGCCGCTAGTTCCACTGCAGAATCTGTAAGAATAACCACCCCGACACAGATTGCCAAGGAAGAAAGGTGAGATGCTACGACTGTCAGTAGACAGGAAATCGTTCCTTTGAGTGTCCAAACAAACCGAAGCCTAAGGGAAACTACCAAGGCTACAAGCAGCGAGAGGGCAAGGAACCTGCCACTGGAGATGCTCAGACCCAGCAGACCTCGTAGGGACAGGGGTCTCGAGGTGCTCAGAAGGGTGCACCACAGAGACAGCCAGCCTTGCACATCATCATAGACCGCTCTGACGGAACCGGTACGAAGACTGGTTTAGGTACCTTCACATACCTTTAATCCTTGAGAGCACGTCTACAGTATGAATTGCCTGTTTGAGTGAATGTATGAATATACAGAATTTAAATTATGAATTAGAGCATGAATTGAGCTAGTTAACCTAGAACTCATGTTAGATGAACCTTACAACCTTAGGAAAATTTGATATTTGCTATCCAATACAGTCAAACAACCCAAACCTTGAAGATCCCGACATCACCACTCACCACTTCACCAACGAGCAGTGTCTGGTCATCCGACCAGGTATGATATTATTAAAAGGATACCTGACACCCGAAGCACAAATTTCCATCATCCGACGTTGCAGCCAGCTAGGAGTAGGACCAGGAGGATTTTACACACCCGAATTTCCCGGTGGAGCGAAGATGAAGCTGAAAATGATGTGCTTGGGAAAGGACTGGAATCCTTATACCAAGACATACCAGAAGACGCGAGCGGAAGACGGAGCAACATCACCAGAAATACCTAAAGAATTTCAGACGGTTATTACACAAGCTGTGGAAATTGCACAACAATTTGAAGCTGATCCAATTCCTGCACTTGAAGCAGATCTTTGCATCGTTAACTTCTATGAAGAAGGAGGATGACTTGGTTTACACCAAGATAAGGACGAGACAATGGAATCTCTTGAACAAGGAGTGCCCGTAGTGTCTTGGTCCATTGGTGATGACGCCGAATTCTTGTATAGCGAGCAGAAGCGTGTGGACCTCACTGAAAAGATTTTACTTAAGTCAGGAGATGTATTGATCATGGGTGGAAAGTTGAGAATGTTGTATCATGGTATCAAGAAGATTAAGCTGAATACGACACCATCGACAATAATCAATGCCACACACATGAAACCAGGACGCCTGAACCTTACCTTTAGACAATATTAGCCTTGTAATGCCATGTAATACATTAGCAAAGATGTAATGAAGGCACAATATGTATAATGGATGGTTTATTAATAAAAGCAGTGTTGGTTATCAATTTTTCCAACTTGCATTATACCATCAATACTTATGAGTTTATGAACAATTAGGTTGTGGACTCGGTACGGAAGGTGCCCTAAGTATTCTCACAAAAGCACAAGCCGATAAGAGCGGCACCATCCTCACGGGTACCTTTCCGGTAAATGGCATTGATGCATCCGTACTCTTCGACTCCGACGCCTCTCACACCTTTGTTTCGCCTTCATTTGCGAAGAGGTTGGGGCTAGACGCAGATGAGCTACCAGACTTCATGGTTACACTCCCGTCTAAGGAGAGAGTGCGATGTACTAAGTACTACCGAGCTGCCACTATCCGAATCAAGGATGAAGATTTTCCTATTTCCTTAATCGAATTCAATGGCTTGGGATTTGACTTGATAGTCAGGATGAACTGGTTGGAGCGGCATAAGGGGTGAATCCTCTACGCCGAGCATAGATTGCTGCTCAAGAGCCCATCTGGGGTCACAATTTCGTACCGCCAGAGGCCCAGAGTGCCTTCAACTAAGGTCATCAGCGCTATGTCTATGTACCGACAGCTCAGAAAGGGGCATGAAGTGAATCTTTGTTATTTCCAAGACTTAGAAAGAGACCATGAATTCAGTACCGACGTACTGGTAGTATCAGAGTTCACGAATGTGTCTCCGAAGGAACTTCCCGGCATGCCACCACAGAGAGGAGTATAATTTGAGAATGAACTTGTGCCTGGCACCGGCCCGATTGCTAGAGCACCATATCGTTTGGCACCAGCAAAGATGGCCGAACTGAAAGAGCAGTTACGAGACTTGCTAGACAAAGGGTTTATACGCTTGAGCGTATCACCATGGGGAGCACCGGTCCTCTTCGTGAAGAAGAAGGACGGTAGCCTTCGCCTTTGCATCGACTACCGCGAACTTAATGCGGTCACTGTGAAGAATAAATACCCATTGCCATGTATTGACGATCTGTTTGATCAGTTGAAGGGAGCCTCTATTTTCTCCAAGATTGATCTCAGATTAAGGTATCATCAGATTGCCATCTGAGAGCAGGACATAGAGAAGACGAAATTCCGTACTAGATCTGGCCACTACGAGTTCACACTGATGTCATTCGGTTTATCGAACGCACCAGCAAAATTCATGGACCTGATGAACCATTTGTTTAGTGATCAGTTGGATACTTCAGTTGTGGTCTTCATCGATGACATACTTTTGTATTCGAAGTCGAGATATGAGCATGAACGCCATTTGAGGCGAGTACTTGAGACACTGCACGAGAACCATTTGTATGCGAAGTTCTCCAAATGCAAGTTTTGGATCGATCAGGTATCATTCCTTGGACATGTTATCTCAAGCGCAGTTATCTCAGTTGATCCGAGTAAGATTGAAGTTGTACATTCATGGTCTAGACCTAAGACTGTTACCGACATCCGGAGCCTCTTGGTCTAGCTGGTTATTACCGAAGATTTATGAAAGACTTCTCTAAAGTCGTGAAGCCCATGAGGGTATCAGAGTGTAGTTACGCTCGGATGATTAGAAATTACCAAGCATGGTGATTACAGAGTTAGGATTACAACCCGTTTCACAACGGAGAAGTAGAGACCTAACCTTGAATAACCGTTAATGATTACGGAAACCCTTTAACATCTGAAAGGACGATACAATTGTTTATCCCAAGACCTTGTGGTCACAGTACCTAATGTAAATCATTGCTTGTTCTGATGTCAGGAAGAGGGTGTGGCCGAGGCCATGGCCAAGGCCATGGGGAGTCTGCTGAGGAGCCCGGCACTCAGACAATAGCTGAGATCGTCACCGCCATGGTGGCATAGATGCTTCCTCAGGTGATAGCGGCTGTACAACAGACACGGCAGAACCAATAGACGCATGCTGGACCAATCCCACCCCTTCCTCCCAGAGAAGTAAATTCGATAAAGAGCGTCGCAGATCTACGACCTCCATGCTTTAGGGGTGAGAGCGACCCTCCTAAGCTCGAGGCCTATATCTCCGAGATGGAGACGGCCTTCGACCCTCGAGGCTCCTACTGGAGAGGGTGAGGGTGAGGATACTGCATATTACCTTAAGGATGCGGCTATGGATTGGTGGAAACTTGTTAAGGGTGAATACGTCACCGACCCCACATTCGATTGGGAAGCCTTCACCACACTTCTCCGATCCAAATACTACCCAGAACATGTAAAGACGAAGAAGCTTCTAGAGCTTGATGCCTTGAAGATGACGGGTAAGATGACCGTCGATCAATACTACACCACTTTCACTTCTATCCTCAGGCTGCTACCCGACCTTGGGTATACCGGCCAGGTCTTGGTCGACCGCTTCTATGGCGGATTGAGCCATCGCCTCTGGTATGGCATGGGGTATACTCGGTTTACCTCACTTTAGGTAAACATCGATTTAACCCTTAGTGTCGTAGTCAATACGAATCATACCTTAATATGCATAGAAAGACATCTAACATCCAATTACCCAGGAGTGTTACCATGCTGCATATCGTGTAGAGATTACCGTCCAGCTGAGGGACGAGGAGAACGCGCTTAAGCGCAAGACTAACAACAAGAGTACTGACTCCAATGAGCAAGGTCAGAACAAGGGCTGGAAAAAGAAGAAAGGGAAGTACTCCCACCCACCACAAAAGAATAACCCCGGAGAAAGTAGTGCCTATACTGAGAAGGGCAAGGCAGATGAGCCACTACAACTTGCCTATTCTACGCCGGTGGCTGCAAATCCACTGAGATCTCACCCACCTAAAAGTAAGACTCCGAAATGAAATTTGTACACATGTAAAATTTAGTACTACCACACCGAACATTGCTAACTCTTAAGCTACAGGTTCTGGTTCCGGCTCGGGTAGGAACGGCACGGAGGGCCGCTACTACCACTGCAGAATCTGTAAGAATAACCACCCCAGTGCAGATTGCCAAGGAAGAGAGGTGAGATGCTACAACTGTCAGCATATGGGACATCGTTCCTTTGAGTGCCCAAACAAACCGAATCCTAAGGGCAACTACCAGGGCTACAAGCAGCGAGAGGGCAAGGAACCTGCCACTGGAGATACTCATACCCAGCAGACCTCGCAGGGACAGGGGTCCCGAGGTGCTCAAAAGGGTGCACCACAGAGGCAACCAGCCTTGCACATCATAGACAGCTCTAACGGAACCCGTACGAAGACCGGTTTAGGTACCTTCACATACCTTTAATCCTTGAGAGCATGTCTACAGTATGAATTGCCCGTTAGAGTGAATGTATGAATATAAAGAATTTAGAGTATGAATTTGAGCATGAATTGAGCTACTTAACCTAGAACTCATGTTAGATGAACCTTATAACCTTAGGAAAATTTGATAATTGCAATCCAATACCGTCAACAACTCGAACCTTGAAGAAACCAACATCACCACTCACCACTTCACCAACGAGCAGTGTCAGGTCATCTGACTAGGTATGATATTATTAAAAGGATACCTGACACCGGAAGTACAAATTTCCATCATCCGACGTTGCAGCCAGCTAGGAGTAGGACCAGGAGGATTTTACACACCCGAATTTCCCGGTGGAGCGAAGATGAAGCTGAAAATGATGTGCTTGGGAAAGGACTGGAATCCTTATACCAAGACATACCAGAAGACGCGAGCAGAAGTTGGAGCAACAACACCAGAAATACCTAAAGAATTTTAGACGGTTATTACACAAGCCATGGAAATTGCACAACTCGAACCTGATCCAATTCCTGCACTTGAAGCAGATCTTTGCATCGCTAACTTCTATGAAGAAGGAGGATGACTTGGTTTACACCAAGATAAGGACGAGACAACATAATCTCTTGAACAAGGAGTGCCCGTAGTGTCTTGGTCCATTGGTGATGACGCCGAATTCTTGTATAGCGAGCAGAAGCGTGTGGACCTCGCTGAAAAGATTTTAAGGATATGTCTTGATCATGGGTGGAAAGTCAAGAATGCTGTATCACAATATCAAGAAGATTAAGCTGAACACAGCACCATCGACAATAATCAATGCCACGCACATGAAACCAGGACGCCTAAACCTTACCTTTAGACAGTATTAACCTTGTAATTCCATGTAATACATTAGCAAAGATGTAATGAAGGCACAATATGTATGATGGATGGTTTATTAATAAAAGCAGTGTTAGTTATCAATTTTTCCCACTTGCATTATACCATCAATACTTATGAGTTTATGAACAATTAGGTGTGGACTCGGTACAGAAGGTGACTAAGTATTCTCACGAAGCACAAGCAATAAGTGCGGTACCATCTCATGGGTACCTTTCCGGAAAATGGCATTGATGCGTCGTAATCTCGTCTCGGCGCCTCTCACACCTTTGTTTCGCCATCATTTGCGAAGAGGTTAGGGCTAGACGTAGATGAGCTACCAGACTTCATGGTACGCTCCCGTCGAAGGAGCGAGTGCGATGCACTAAGTACTACCGAGCTGCCACTATCCAAATCAAGGATGAAGAATTTCATATTTCCTTCATTGAATTCAATGGCTTGGGATTTGACTTGATAGTCGGGATGAACTGGTTGGAGCGGTATAAGGGGCGAATCCTCTGCGCCAAGCATAGATTGCTGCTCAGGAGCCCGTTTGGGGTCACAGTTTCATACCGCTAGAGGCCCAGAGAGCCTTCGACTAAGGTCATCAGCGCTATATATACGTACCGAGAGCTTGGAAAGGGGCATGAAGTGTATCTTTGTTATGTCCAAGATTAGAGAGAGACCCTGAATTCAGTACCGACGTACCGGTAGTGTCAGAGTTCCCGGATGTGTTTCCGAAGGAACTTCCTGGCATGCCACCACAGAGAAGTAGAATTTGAGATTGAACTTGTGCCAGGCACCACCCCGATTGCTAGAGCACCATATCATTTGGCACCAGCAGAGATGGCCGAACTAAAAGAGCAGTTATGAGACTTGCTAGACAAAGGGTTTATACGCCCGAGCGTATCACCATGGGGAGCACCGGTCCTCTTTGTGAAGAAGAAGGACGGTAGCCTCCGCCTTTGCATCGACTAACGCAAACTTAATGAGGTCACCGTGAAGAATAAATACCCATTGGCACGTATTGACGATCTGTTTGATCAGATTAAGGGAGCCTCTGTTTTCTCCAAGATTGATCTTAGATCAGGGTATCATCAGATTGCCATCCGAGAGCAGGACATAGAGAAGTTGGCATTCCGTACTAGATATGGCCACTACGAGTTCACAGTGATGTCATTCGGTTTGTCGAACACACCAGCAAAATTCATGGACCTAATGAACCATTTGTTCAGTGATCAGTTGGACACTTCAGTTGTGGTCTTCATCGACAACATACTTGTGTATTCGAAGTCGAGAGATGAGCATGAACGTCATTTGAGGCAAGTACTTGAGACACTGCGCGAGAACCAGCTGTATGCGAAGTTCTCTAAATGCGAGTTTTGGCTCGATCAGATATCATTTTTTGGTCATGTTATCTCAAGCGCGGGTATCTCAGTTGATCCGGCTAAGACTGAAGATGTACATTCATGGCCTAGACCTAAGACTGTTACCGACATCCGGAGCTTTCTTGGTCTAGCTGGTTATTACCGAAGATTTGTGAAAGACTTCTCTAAAGTCGCGAAGCCCATGACGGCCTTGATGAAGAAAGGTGCACCGTTTGTGTGGACCGACGACTGTGAGAAATCTTTTCAGAGCCTGAAAGACTTGTTGACCTCAGCGCCCATTCTCATCATTCTAGAATGCACAAAGGGATTTGAGGTTTTTGTGATGCATCAGGCAAAGGCATGGGATGCATACTCATGCAGCATGGCATGGTGGTTGCTTATGCCTCCCGCCAGCTGAAGGGACATGAGGAGAATTACCCTACGCACAACCTCGAGTTAGGAGCCATTGTCTTCGCATTGAAGATATGGGGGCACTATTTATACGGGGTTAGCATCACTATCTATTCAGATCACAAGAGCCTGCAGTATGTTTTCACACAGAAAGAACTCAACCTAAGACAGAGGAGATGGATGGAATTCCTATCAGATTACGATATCAACCTTCAGTACAAAGAAGGGAAGGTGAATGTTGTAGCTGACGCCCTGAGCCGTCAAGCACACTCACTCATTCGCTACTCGCTTCTTCTAGCTTGGTTGATGAGGTGCGAGAGGCTCAGATGAGCGACCCTTACATGAAGGAGATCTGACAGAAGATCACAGATGGTACATTCAAGAGCCGAAAGTATGATTTCAGGCTACATGATGATGGTCTGATCCGGCTGAATGGCAGATTATGCGTTCCTTGAAGTAATGCTGAGCTGAGGGATTACATTCTACGAGAATCTCATTGCTCTTCATTATCTATCCATCCAGAAGCCTCC